>JACDJE010000607.1:225182-251052 GCA_016647715.1 Pavo muticus
TTTATTTTATTTTACTTTATTTTATTTCAGCTGTGTACCTGGTGAACTCATTTCAGTAGTATCGCAGAGATCTCTTGTCAGAAAAAAAAAAAAAGGCACTGCAAGAAGTATCCAAAATAAACTCAGGAAAATGGCAATATCAATCTTAACATCTTACAATCACCATACACCTGTGACAAAAAAAGGCACTATGCCAAGTGTTTTCTTAATTTTAATTCTCATAACAGAATTAAAGAGAAGAGAGAAGAGAGAACAGGAGGACATCTAGTCCTTATTGAATAGAATACAGGGCTCCAATTCTGAAAAAGTTTAAAATCATTCCTGGGCCTGTCTCATCTTGTAACCTCCAAATTCTTCTCAGTCAAAACATTTTAGTCCAATTTATATGTCTTCACCATAATGAATGCATAGGTTAGAAACATGGTAGTAGGCTGCGCTATGAAACTAACAGAGAAGTATGTGATGGGGATGCAGAAACAGAGCCGGCTGTACAGGAAGCAACGCTGAAATCGGAATATTGACTTAACTCCCTAATGTACAGCAAGGAGAACTTCATTGCTGAAGAGATTTGCTATTAATTCTGTTGCCTGCATGGGTCATGGCTGCTAAATTAACTGTCTTTAGTGATATATTAAGTTCTTGAGTTTTGTGACAGATTTCGTTCCTCATCTATTCTGAAGCTGACAGCAGCCATTTCCACTGCTTCTGCAAATCACACTGCAGCTACAGCGTAGTGAGTGTATGACAGTGATTGCAAGTAGTGTTATGGCTGACATGCAGCATTCTCATTTATTATAAAAAAATCAGCATCCTCAAATGATTTACCACACTGCAAAAGAATGCTGATAGTGACAGTTTAAATTCCTTTAACTCTTTTTTAATGGAACTAATTCAAGGTATCATTTTTTTTTTAAACATTTCTCTTATTTCTACTAGAATTTATTAATGATGGTGTTTCATTGATAAAGCAAAGGAAACTACGTCTTTGGTCTTTGAATCAACTTTATTAACCTTTCTCCCTCCCTCCCTTCTGTCTTCCAGCATGCTCACATACACCTGCCCACCATACTGCCGGTTTCCTTAACCCACCTCTATCCATTTATACGGAGAAAGAGTCTTTTCAACGCCCTCTTAGTGAAAATGTCCAGATTTGAAACAGCAATCACATTTCTTGTTGTTGCATAGCTTTATAGATAGCCAGAATGCTTAGCTCTGAAGAAACCACCAGGGTAATTGCATATATTGCCCATGTACTTTGCAGCTCTAGAAATAAAGAACCAGGCCTTTGCCATGCTTCAGGAGTGGTAATGAAAGAACAAATTGTTTTTTAAACAAAAATCAAGAAGCATTATTTCTTAAAGCTTACTACTATATTAGATGGCTGCAACAATTCAATTCCCAGAGGTATGAAAATGGTCTTCATTTGACTCAGATCACAGTATAGATTTTCTTTTATATAATCATGGAGCTGGTTTGGAGACATGAATTTTGAAACCAGGAAGATGTATGATTATACTGATCCAACAGTCTATGTTGCAAGTAGCACTAGTGTATACTTTTGAAAGGCACAATAACATGAACTGAAATACATTTGTTCAGTTAAGTAATGATATACCAAAAACACAATGTAAAGACCTTTGTTTATTGCAGCACTTTATCTCAATTCAGATGTGTACAACTTACACTAAATTTGTTGGGCCAATTCCTTGCTTTTCTTTTTATAATGTCAGTAGTATTAATTATAATGTAAATCTAAATGGTTATGTTTTTGTAGAGCAAGTCAAAGCTACTAATATAAACAAGAGCAGGCTTGGGAAGAAACTAGAGACAATTTAAAAATCATTTTTTTCTCCTTTTTAATGCTTAGATTTAGAAGGAACAGTATGAACAGAGTTCATCAGTTGGCCACCATTGGCCAATTTTCAAATATATTTTGGTCAATAAACACAGTGGGAATGACAGCAAGGAAACATGAAATCTCTTCATCTACAGTAAAATAAAAGAACAAAACAAAACCAAAACACAACAACAATAAATAAAGTAAAAAGTGTGTTTTTCATGACAGAATAGTCCAAATTTTACATATATTTTCAAAAGTTACTGTCCTTAGAATTATCTATCAAGGAAATAGTCAGTTATTACCAAACATGCCTTGACACAACAAGACAATTTTCTCACCATGAAAAAGGGCTGGAGAGTTGATGGGAAGGGGGTTTTTTTTGTTCAATATGTTTTGACTTCTAACCTGTCCACAGAACTCCATAAAAAGTCCCCAGGGAACCTACAGTATGCTGGGAGTGGTGATGTTTTCCTTAAGCAGATTGTGAGGCTGAGACATTTGCTCTTTGATATCTAAAGGGATTTGTATTCAGCTTCAACAGTTAGTTCAGAAAATACCATAAGAAAAATAAGTGGATATTTCTTACTGCAGACAGTGCAAATGCACCAGAAAATTTAATTATGATAAATAATGTCAGTACGAATACAACTCTCAAAAAAATTATATTCTGGCACTGCAGACAGGATATGAATGTTGTAAACATATCAGCTAACATGATTATAGAATTCATCAAGTTTTAATGAGGCTGCATAATAATAAATCATTCTGTAAAAATGTACAACTCATCTTCCTGCAAAGAAAATCACTTCACTTTAACCCTGAAAGCTCAGAAAACAACACTCATTTTAATGCAATTGTTTGAATTAAGAAATATACATACTCTGAATCTACTTCAGCTTCTTCAGCTTCAAAGTTAGAGTGAAAAAGAAATGCTGGAGACTGTTTATCTTAGTGCTACTAGGAATCAGGAATCTTTAAATGTCAGAAAATTGACTGCATTCTATCTCTAATTTTACTTCTTTCAAAAATAAATACTCGATCGATTAAATGGAACATGGATACCAAAGACTAAGAGTTTCAAAAATAGCTTCTGGCATATGGGTTTTTAAAGCCATGTCCAGAAACATGAGCAAAAGTGATCTGATTATAAATGTAATAATGTGTGGCTTTTAGTGAGGTTAGTGCTACGTTTAGAACACTTCAGAAAAAATTAAAATAGAAAAGGCTCTTGTAGGTTCTGAGGCTTCCATGCACATGTGTAGACGCAGTTATTTATTTGTAATATACTCTGGAATATGGATTATGTTATTTTAATAATTTGGAAAGAAAACTGAAATAATGAGAACTAAGAAAATGTTTTAATAGAATAACTAAGGTCAGAACGATAGGCCTCCAAACAAAATTTAACGTTACACTCTCTTTTTGGTCTTGACATTAAAAAGAAATTTTCAAGAATGTGGAACGTTGCAGCTTGACATCTCTAGAAATTTGGTACAATCAAGCGGTTGTCTTATTCTCTGATTCACTCTACCCTCCTACAGAAAAGTGAAAAATAAAATAAATTGCCTCCACTGAAATTATTTGCAGTACAAAACTAAGAGACTCCATTCTTACCAGTAGAAACATCAAGTATTCTGTGCTTGGCATAAAAAATATCCAGACATTAAGCATCCTGTATGAAGAAAAATAAGGTAGAGTGAAATTAATCTAGGATATTTTCATTGTTATTAATGTAAATATATTTTAAATCCTTTTTGGGAGAACCAGATTCACTGTGTCCCATTCAGTTCCAGAACTGTGCATGTTATCAAAAATAGTTTTCTCTATTGTATATATATTTATGAAAAAAAGACCACCAAGAAAATACTGAACCAGAATCTGCTGTCTTTACAATACCTTTGGAAAGGCATACAGCAGTCAAAATATGCATATATATATTATATTGCCTACACATGAAAAATTTAATTTTTCTGCCTTAGAAAAATTCTGACAGTGCACAGATTATCTGCTAAATCTGCACTGTATAGTTAGTATATGGATGTCTTGTTAAGATAAAAAAAATGTGGATGCTGTTTCAGAAAATACTGTCATTATCCCAAATGATGGAACATGGAGGAACAGCACAATCTTGATTCCTCTCTGCAAGAATTAAACTCTAAAACCAGTTTAGATGCTGAAGGATTTATCATCCATTATTCAGAATGCTCTAAAATCATGTCAAAGGTAGAAAAAACTAGTAGAATACTTGTTTGGTTTGGGAAATCTCACCTTGAGAACATGCAGACAATGAGCAAAGGTGACAGAGCACCTGAGATGAGTTGTGGTCTCCTTGACTGTATTTAAAAAAGAGAGAATTAGTTACTGTACATTTGAATCTGCATAGTTAGCCTCATCTTCAGAAAAAGGAAAATCTCTGTATCTTTGGACTGAAGTACGGATACCAGGATGAAATACCCCTGCCAGCTAAATCTGGAATTTCTGTGTTGTCTTGAAATAGCAGAGGAAATTCTGCTGTCATTTAAATAGGTTATCAACCTGAAAACAGTCTTAAGAATGTTTATTATTAAAGCTTTGAAATTACACCTTAAAGTTAATAACCACAGCTGGAATTTATAGTATGCTCACTTATTGTATTATTCATTATCACTTTCGCTCTTAGACACGCTTTCGGAGTGAAAAGCAATGCTGCTGAAAAGCAGGGAAAACATTATTGGCTTTAGCCAGAAAGTATCTAAAAGGAAAATCATCAGATCTTCATCAGACCCAGGATGAAATTCTTAGTAAAATTAGAGAGGAGTACCATCAGATCAACAACATCAGTAAAAAGTAAACGGGAGTACTGATTTGGAAAGTAAGGTATATATTTTTGGTTCTTTAATTCCTTGGTTTATGTAAAATTTTCACTTGAGACCTGAACCTGGGTCTTTTCTTTTCCAACTTGAGTCTCCAAAGTAGTGCATTACTCATATGCCTTGCTGACAAGATGGCATTTTTCTCACTATTAACATGAAGTGGAAATGATTAATGAAATATCAGAATTTTTCATCAAATCAATTCCTGTTTTCAGACTATCCACAGCAGACTGTGCAGTGTCTGTCTCTTAAACTGGGACAATGAACTGATTTGGCTCTCTGAGTGTCTGGTTTCCACATTATTATATTGACCAAGAATATATGAAAATAACACTCTTTTAATGGAATACTGATGTTTAGATAAAATATATCAAGTGGCATTGAATAGAATGAATTAAAAGTAAAATGAAAGTAAGTATACCTGTTGTCCAATTACTGAAAAATATGAATCATTAATCACCACTGAAATGTCAGCATTAGACAATTTTCTTTGTTTTTGTCATTAAAATAGCCAGAGCTTAGCTTGTTCACTTTATTCTATCAGTTCAGTAATACCATGAGATTCCATGGGAATGAAATGAATTTACAGAAAGGTAGAGTAAGGATAAAATACAGTGACCTCCAAGCAATTACAGCTAAACATGGAGGAAAATGAATGACACATCAAAGCACCAGCTTCAAACACACTCCCAGGTGGCTTATTCCAGAATATGTGTCACAGGAATTGCAGAATAACATTTCTGAACTTTTCTATTCAAGTAAAATTTTAAGAATCCTTATCAGGGGGGAAAAAGTCCTCTAAAATAAATAAATAAAATGTCTGTGTTGAAGGACATCTAAAAATTCAAAGTCAATTTTAAATGTGTTTGATAAAGTGGTGAATAATAGCAGAAATAGTCTCACATGAGCTTTGTCAAGGGAAGTTGAGAAGGGAAAGAAAGACTGTGATATTAAAAATGCATATCTGTATTTGACTAACGTGCATAGCTGTGACTTCAAAGAAATGTTTCAGATAGCAGAATATTGCTTTTGCTTGACAATTCTTGAAGGCATGTGAGTATCAGAGTGGTAAAATTTATAGTTGGAATAAGGAGTTTGGTGTGAGATAAAATTCCAGAGATAAGGTAACATGATGTAAGACACAGTGGAGATCAGATGATTTTTGTGATGTATGGAATAATCTATGTAGAAATGATCTATTGGGTCGCAGTTGCAGCTGAGAAGAAACCTCTGTTATGATTACAACTGGTAGATATGGGCTGAACCTGAGCTAAATTTGCAGTTTTCTTCTAATCTCGGATAAGTTGAAGAAGATAAAATGTTGAAGAGAACCTTGGGTATATAACTCTCAGTTTTTAAAAATGCATTTACAGAAGTCCCTAAATGCTTGAAGTGCAAGTAACCTTCTAGCTTACTGATGTCAGTTTCCAATTCAGAAATCCTTGTTCTCACAAGAAATGACTTGGACTTAATTGTGGTGGACAGAACCACCACACCTTCTCTCCTGTTCTTTTTGTATGTGCAGTCTCCCACTTATTGCAATTCTAGATCTGATTTTCAGAGCAGCCTGGAAGCACTTGCCACTTGAAAATCTGAGACATCAGCTTTACAAAAGTCTTGAGATATTTTTCAAAAATTTGTGTTCAGTTTTTCCTTGTATGGTCAGAACAGCTTTTTCTTACAATACTGTGCAGAAGTATGGACTAGTTAGAAAACCATTTGACTTCAGAAGTGGATGCTGTTTTTCAACTTTTTTGAATGTTCAGAATAGAAATTATACACTGAAACAAAAAATGTTGACAGATATGAATACCATACTTTGTGAAAACTTTGCCAATCCAAACAGGATGGAATTTCTGTTTGAAGTTCATGCCCCCCACTAAAACAAAAATACATTCTTAAAAAATGTTTATAATCACTTGCCAAAATTAGAATTTCTATATAAAGGCTAATCTTAAACTCTCAACTTTCCTTAAATTTTGGCATTTTCATACAATAAATTATGCTATTATACTTTACCACAGGAAATTCATAATTATTCCTGGTAAGAAAGTATGAAAAGTTTAAATGAAAAATATCCTAGCATCACAGATTTTAGCATTATTTATTAAGTAATTTCAATTGTCATCATTATTATTTTTTTAAATATATAATCTATGTACTTAGCTTGTAGTTAAACACTTGCATTAGTTATTTTTATTTTTTTAAAAATAAGAGTTATTTTAAGGGGTATCTCTTTTCTCTAATTAAATGCTCTGTGAGGACCATAATGTTTTTCTGGGTCTAAGTGTTTCTATTATAACCTTGTTACACTCATGGAAAATGTTGAGCTCAACTTAGTAGCTGCCTTTAACTTAAACATTTGTCATTATTAGTGTGCGTTTAATTAAAATCTCAATAACTGAGCCAACAAACATCAAAAAGAAGACAAATTCATTTTAACGTTTCAGACATACCAAAACAGACTAGGTCTGTCTCACAGAGCTGTGGGCCACTCTTTTACCATCATGCCAATCTAAATCAGTATTAACTTTGCTTAATGACTGGAAAGTAGTTTCCAGAACAACAACTGAGAAAAACAGTAAGGAAGTGCTTATGAGGGTATAATTTGGTTTTATTTCCTGTTTCACATAGGATAGACAGTATTTCAAGTACAGATAAAAGTCCACTTACAGGTATAAACAAGATTAACGTCAAAGCAATTTAGGAAATGTTCATATAAGTAAATAAGTGTGAGGCAAATTAAAAATCATTTTAAGTTTTGTAGGAAAATCCTGACACTGTTAATGGGCTTAAGAACTCTGGGACTGATTAACTAATTATTTTATCCATTAATAGTCAGCAATTTTGAAGTCAAGGAAAAGCAGGGAGGCCTTCATGCTGTAAGTGATCACAAACCAAACACTCTTGAAACAGGATATGGGGATATGAAGCTGGGGAAAGATTTTATTCTTTTGCAATTGACAGAATTCAGTCTGCACTGAAATGCTGTTAACATGTGGTAGGTTTTTTTATTTTGTTTTTATTTTTGTTTCCAGGCTGTTCTTTCTCTGCTAATTTCTCAAGGAACAGCGTCCTTCGGTGTGTTTTAGGGTACCTAGGTGTACAAAGGTGCAACAGCATCTTTGAGATCAGAGGTGTAATCTGCATCCCACTCTGCCAGCACATGAAGACCTCTTCTTTCATTCAGTGTACTAAAGTCTTTCTCTTGCAAGATCTGATCGCAATTTTTAATACATCTCAAGTCCTCTGGAACACAAAAAGTACACAACAACTGGTGGTAGCAAATTGATTTCAATTCAAGTCAATTCACTCTCGAGTTTTTGAAAAGACTTATCCATGATACTCTAGATTCACTGCTTAAGTTCATTGATTTTTCAGGTCGAACACTTAGCAGATAATATCTTTGGAAAAAAGACTACAAGAACTGTACTTTCTCAGTATTTGAACTTGAAATGCATGGCACAATCTGTGATTAATATCAAACAGGTGAGCTTTCAGAAGAACAGTGCCAAAGACATAATTTTCTAAAAGAGGAACTCAAGGGATATCTGTCATATTTTTTAGGGTTTTTTTTTTTTTAGTTGGCACGGTAGACCTGCCACTGTTTGTCAGCAATTTACTGTTTATATGCTATCATTAATAACAAGAGACATTTGACTCTACATACAATTATGGATTCCCTCCCACCACGATTAAAAATATAAAATAACAAACAGAATTTCACATATGTTAACTTTTTTCCTTGAAGATCTAACACTACAACATGTTTTGGATAAAAGGACGCTAAATAAAATACAGTCATGTAATAAAGAGTGTACTAAATTGTACAAGGGTATACCAAATACTTTTTTCCTGAATGATTGATATATACAGTTTTAAATGCTGTTTCAAATAGAAATTGAAACTTATCAAAAGTCTCAGAACACTTCACTGACTTTCCCAAATGCTGATATGTTTTGAAAACTGTATTTTTTAAGTCACAGGCATTGTTATCAACACTACATATGAATATTCTAGCACTCAAGTTCATGAATGTAAAAAGATAGATGACTACAGTCTGTAAGATGAAATATTAAAAATGCAGTATTACTGATAAAAGCATACTGTGACATTCAGGAGGAGGAATCCATTCAAAGAAAATAGAAGAAACACTGATTTATCTTATCTGCTATCTAATCATGCTTCATTCATTCTTAGGTAACATGCAATTAATCTGGATCTCACATCCAACTAAAAGCAGCCAGCAATAGTTTTTGAGGTAAAACAAACAAACAAACAAACAACAACAACAAAAAAACGCCTAGAAAAAGCATTCTAAGAGGAGATGCAATGGTGGTGAAAAGGCGGTTCAAATGACAAGACAAGGGATAATAAATATGAGAAATCCTATGAGTCGGTCAACACATAGATAGATTCGGGCAGCCCTGAAATTTCTCACTACTGCACCAGTGGGGTAATAAATCAAAATTGTTGCTCTGGCTTTACAATAAAACTTACTGTGTTTCTATTGTCAAGAGCCCTGGGGTGGAAGCAGGGTGGCAGCTTTCTCGGTGCAAGGGAGCACCAAATGGACAGTTCAAGAACCCCAGTTACACCAAGGTGGTGCTCATTCCAAGCCCAATAGTGTTAATAACATATAATAGGTCTTGTGTAGGTATCACAACAAGTCTGCTGAAATCTGAAGCATGGAGTTTTCAGATCCCTTTCAGAATTGCTCACTTTAATTAAGGTAATTCCTGTTCTCTTGAGAGATAAGTTGATAAGTAGTTTTCTAAAGCTTTATTATTACTACTGTTATTATTATGCTAATCTAATTATGCTAAAACTTAGATAACTTAGATAACACCCAACAGATTTCTGTATGAAATATCAATGAATTAATAAGAGTAGACACTATTTTTATTTGGTTTGAAATAGTACCATCAGTGCTACAAAAATTTGTTATTAAGGAAATAATCTGTTTGAGCAAAAAGGAAGCAGTGTGAGACAGACAGAAGTTATAATATAGTTTCATTTTAAATTCAAGAGAGCAAATTCTCATGTATCAGAGAAAATATTCAATGGACTAGAACATTGGGATTGGTATTTTTATTATTTATTTTTAATATAAAATGTAAATGTCATCTGGAGCATGTATATCTTAGAATAACAGATTTCAGACTTGAATGGTAAATAATCAACTCAGAAAATATGAGGCGTGCTCCAAAAGTAATGCCTCCAATTTCTTTATGCTGGCCCACAACATCAGAAGCAGATGTTGGTGGTATGGTAGTAGAGGTTGAACATTCTCACCAATATTCCATTACATTTTGTTGCTGTGTGACAGATGGCAGCAGAAGGGCATTCTGACAAAATGATGTCTGACATGAAAGTGAGTATGAAGCAAAGGGTTGTAATTTGAATCCTTCCATGTGGAAAAATTTGCATTCATTGACATTTATCAACGTTTGCTGAACATTTATGGAGACCAAACGATGGATGTGAGCACAGTGAGGCAGTGGGTGGTGTATTTCAGCAGTGGCCACAGTGACATGAAAGACAAAACACGTATAGATGGCCATGCACAGCTGTCATACTGTGCAATGAAGAATATCTTGATAAGCTCATCCACACAAATCAGGGATTACAACCAGGGAACTGTATACAAAGCTGAATATCAGCTTTAACACATTGGAAACCATGGTGCCAGGTGGAAAAAATTTTATTTGACAAAAAAATGGGAATCAACATAAGCATTATAAACTTAAAAGAAAGAAAATGGTTTAAGATGAGAAGACAACAGCCATATAGAACGGAAAAATTAATTAGCATTGTACAAAATAATTGTGAAGCCCCAAGGAACGTCTTGGGACTGATTACATTTAGCATTTCCTTAATGACCTCAGTACAAGTAGGAATATGCTTGTGAAGTCAGATGAGGAGAAAAAATTATAAGATGCAATCAATGAAGACAAGAAGCTTTATTTAACACTGTAACATTTGGATAACCTTGAAGACAGAATAACAGAAAGTAAAATTTGTCAGTACAACATGTGGAAGTTGGACAGCAGTGGGACTCCACACAAATAGTCATGAGCCAAAGACCAGCATGGGTTCTGAAGAGAAATGAGCTCTATTTCTAGGCTTTGCCTACAGCTTTGTAGAAATGAGCTGTGTAATTCAGAAGACCAGTCTATTCCTTTGTCAAGCTCTTGGACTCAGTAATTTTTCATTTCAAATGAATAGTATGGTTTGATGACAAAGAAACCCTTCATTGGGTGTTGTATTAGGCGACAGCGAGGCTACGGGATGTCACGGGATAGTGGCCCCCCCCTGGCTCTGTAATTGGACAATGCACCTTTAGGGGGTGTAGATGAAGTAGAACAAGAGTGTTCTTAAACGGATGCCACGTGTGATTAAACGCCATTTTGCCATTTTCCTGCTCATCATATTGGTGTGTTATGCAGTTCTTGGCCCTGATCAGGTAATTGATCAGTTTCGCAAGGGTTGATACAGCCTGAACAGAACGATCACGACAACAATTGGGTTTATATTACCCACCTTCTAATTAAATAAAATGTTGCCCTGATGCTGATTAATCACACACAATGGGAGATTCCAATATACTTTTTCTGTCCATTCATTACTATTCATTTTTTTCGATTTCTCTTCTTGCCTATATGATTTCTAAAGCAAACTATCATGATCTTTTCATATAAAAGCTTTTTCAGCTTTACCATTTTCATCATCTTTCCTAGTTCCTCAGTATTTGGGTTATCTTTCAACCTTGATATTACTATCAGATGATAAAACCTAAATCACATTTCATTAGCTCCTGTTTACATTCACTTCCATGTTGCTCTGCCAAACTTTTATTTCTCTACTTGGTGGAAAGTCTAGGTATTACAGGTCTGCAAAGAAAGAAAATAGATAATGTAAAACTTTTTTATCAGATAGAGTTGCTGTGTTTTGACAAGATTTCACTGAGTGAAAAGAAAAAATGAGAAATAATTTGTGTTCTTTTTTTCTTTGTCAGTTGAGTGTGGTTATGATTAATAAGGTATCAGTTTTATATCTAATGATAGTGTAAAACAAATCAATGTAAAAGTAATTAACCAAATGAATTAAATACACAAATTGAGTTAGATTTATTCTCAACAAAAAATACAATAATATATTTATGCATTTTTGGAGCCCAGGTGTGCCGTGCCATTGGGCTGCTGGATCCACTTGTAAATGGCTGTGTCCAGTACTGGGCAGACTCGGCTTTGCCTCACACAGGGGCCCTGCTGTCCCCCGTGACACCACCTGGGCACCTGCACACCGTACACGTGTATAGGAACACGCGTCTCGTAACATCCGAGCACCTCCTGTTCCAAAGGAACTAGAACCTCCAGTGACAGCACCTGGGCACCTGCACACCATGCACTCGAAATGGCATTTTTAAAATTGAAATTTCACTTGATAATACAGTGGATTTGGTTTAGACCATTAAGGAAGCTATGTCTTCCTTAACCTTAATATGAACAGATTACATTTCAGTTCTATTCTATAACCTGTGGATTCTAGTTAATGACTTAAAGATATCTAGGGAGTTCATTAGTGCCTTGTGACAAATCTTTATATTTTAAGCATCCATCTTCCTTTTAATGGCAGCTGTTGAGATATTCAGGTCCTAATTTTTAATGCTTCCTTAGATGCAGTTCAATACTGAAAATGACTGTGAAAATAGAAGGTCAATGATGAAAAATTACTTCCTATGGTGAAAACTTTGCAACAGGTTTTTAGAGGAAAACAAAAAGAAACTGATGAAGATTTAGATGCCTGGTAAGTACTGGCATGCCTTACAACATGTGCAGACATGCAGAGACAAATATGTATGTTACAGCTTCTTCATGGCTGGCCCTGCTGGGCACAGGGGTTGAATTTACAAGCAGAGGTTTAGCTGAAATTCAAATATCTGTTCAGTTTCTCCTGCATCCATCATTTGTGCCCATCCTCCAGACTTCATCCCAATAGCCCTGATAGTTAGTTTGATAGTAATTCTTAGAGGGCACCTACTTAGGCCAATAACATTTGAAATCCCATATATTTTAGGTGGGGGCTTAGAACTTCCCTGTGTAAAACTCACATAACTTGTCCTCCCCTTTCAGAAAGAAAATATAACAGTTTAACTAAATCAATTTCTAAACTGATTTGAACTAGTGAAAATGCTGGTGTAGATGCTCTTAAATTAGCTTAAGGGTGTCTAATACTGATGTATCTAATTTGTTTTGATCTAAAATTAAATTCTTTTAAATTGGCTCAAAGTCTAGCCTTGCCTCGAGTCTAGCAGTCCAAATTGAATTTCATGCTGCAAAGTCAATGGACTTCAGAAAGTTAGGACCTATAATGACACAGCTGTTTTAGAAATTACTGCAGAGGGCCTATGAAATATTAACTGTAAAAAAATAAACAAAAGTTTTCAATAGACACAAGTAACTAGATATTCTGAAGATACATTCAGAAGACATAGGATATGCTTTTTAAAATTTTGAGTGAAGAAGGATGGTGATTTACAAGGCAACAACTTTTTTTAGAAAATGATGGTAAAATCTGAATATATGTCATGCATTTTATCTGTTCTACTTCTATTTCCAGCTTAAATTTGCCTGCTGACTATTGCTATGCCAATCATGTTTGGCAAAAAACTGAGAATGACAACTTGCATGGTCATCTGTAAGAAAACTTTCCAGTTCATCCAAATTTCTAGTCTCCATTACATGCAAGACAGAAGTACCTGTGACTCTCTTGGCTGCTGAACCAGAAAAACTGCAGGTGAGATAATGGAAACATAAAATTTTCAAATTCCCTTTTCCCAGAGCCAATGACAATTTTTTATCCACATATAGAAGTACATAGCCTTTGTACCCTTCTGCTGTGCACCTCTACTTCCAGCTGCCTCAAAACTGTTATTACATTCAGTCAAAACCATGGATGCATACAGCCTACTTTCAAGACTCCTTCAATAATGTAGGCTGCCACTAGAATAGGAAGAAATACCTTGAATGAGATAGGGGTTAAGCAGAAAAGGGGAATTAATAGCCTGAAATATTGAAGTTTCTTCCTATTATCAATTTCAGCTTCACAAAATTTTCTGTTTACTCTCCAGTTAACACCAACCAAATTGCTGCTGAAAAAAAATGCTACTGCTTTCTTTCATTTTAGATTCAGCATTGTTCCTGCTAGATTTGGATCGAGATGGGAGGCACAAAACCTCTTTGCCTGGCACAATCTCCTTTGCTTACGGTCCCAGCAGTTTTGTTTCATTTTTCCGCGTCAGTGGAATTCAAAATATGAAAAAATAGTTCTCCTATTGGTTACTCTGAAAGGCCTGTGTAAATCAAGGTGCCTTTTGACTGTATAGAGATACAGTCTCAAATAACAGCAGTTGCTATGGAAGCAGAGGAAGGTGCTTTATGCAGACATGCAGAAAGACGAATGGAGAAGGAGTGTGTGCAGTGGACAAATACAAGCAGATCAGCATAAAGGCAGATTGGCTCTAAATGTAAAGTTAGTTCCTGTAAATACATTGTAGCAAATCACATGTATGCATCAGGAAATAATAAAAAAGAAAAAGTTTGCGTTTAGCCAAGTTCCATTTCTTTACTCATAAGAAAATTTATGATCACTAGGAGTCTCATTAGCATTGATTTTCATAGTCCCCACACAGAATTAATATGTGTCCTTGATATAGGAAATTACCCACAGTTGATACAAATGGCTAGCTGGAATAATTCCATGTATATTTAGCAGATTTGCATTATCTTTTGTGGTAGAGCCAGACATAAGATCCAGCTTTCCTGAATGTTTACAACAACATTGTTAAAAAATAATGCAGGCAAACATTAACACAGAAGTGAGAGTGCCAACTTTGTTTAAAATTCTAAGGTCAAAAACAGACATTTGCAGACCAAGGAACAAGTCAGCCAAAGAAAGATCAAATGACATTATATTTCCTTCAGTAAAACATAAAAGGTCTATAATTACTTTCAACTCACCAAGGGGGCTTTTAACCAGTACATGTATCTTTCCAATGTGTCTGAAGTAGAGGGAGGTTTCCTTGACAAGTGTTTTGCCTTGTTTTGCCTTGCTTTGCCTTGCCTTGCCCTGCCTTGCTTTTTTACTTTTCTCCTCTCCTCTCCTCTCCTCTCCTCTCCTCTGCTTTCCTCTCCTCTCCTCTGCTCTTCTTTTTTAGAAAAACTCTTGGTCTTTAGCTATGAGACTTCAGTAATCTATAGTGCAGTCAGACTTAGCTAACAGTTGTGCAAAAGGGAACATGTTTTCTGCTTAGGAAAAAATTAGATGCTACAAATAGTGCTGTTAATGAGAGATAAAATATTTGCTCTCTCTGTAAATCTCTAAGGGATTATGCACTTTCTCAGACAGAAATGTCCTTAACTCACCCAAGAGTTTCACACACAAGATAAACTGGAACAAGCCAACTCTACCATCAAAAGGCTTTTTGCCTAGATTGTTCATTTCTATACCTGTTGTTTCTTCCAACCTTCTAGCACAATTTATTCCACGGACTCTCGCTTTTTTTTTTTTTTTTTTTTTTTTTTTTTTCCATGGAGTGAAAAAGATATGTGGACATATATATGTTAATATATGCATCTAATTCTTACAAAATTCTCAACTCCATTTTAACAAAGTTCTGGCATTAATAGTTACCTGTTAAATTTTTAAGGCATAACAGTTATTTGTGTTAAATACAACAACAAAAAAACGAGAAAGCAAGTAAATAAAGAATATAAATAACATCAAAATTGTAGAGTATCATCCATAATGAAGATTCTAATTAAAAATGATTTAATGATATTTCATACTATTTGCATTTATTACAGCTATATTTAATATATCATAGAAATTATATTTACATTTAGTATTTTATGTCCTATTTTGTACTTCAAATGCTTAGTTAGAAAACTTTCTAAAAAGAGAGGGACAGAGAAAACCCATTAATTTTCTGTTCTGAAAAAAACTATTGTAAAATGTTTTTTTCAGTATTCTGATCTATGTAAATAGACTGATAATTTAACTTCCACACTTAAAACGTGTGTCAAAAGAATCTGTTTTTGAGAAGGAGCAAGCTTCAAGACTTTAAAACTTTCTTATCAGAGCTCTCCCAAACAGGATATCCAAATTCTTGGGTACAGTGAGAAACAGGCCACTCAATTGGACCTGTGAAAATATATATTCCTTATAGTATCTAGTGCCTCCAGTCACAGGAGTAATTTTATTAATTCTTGCGTAAAGATTTTTGTTTGTTTGTTTGTACTGTACAAATAAATTTTAAATAAATTGTAAAAGAAATTGTGTAAAGAAATATTCAAAATAAAGATCTATGACTATTTATTGTAAATGGTGTCTTCCACTAGTAGTTTCATTACAGTTTTATGCTCACTTTTGGAGTTTAAATTTTTTAAAGTGCAGGACAGAGATTCTATCGGTAGCTGAAATGGTTGCAAATTGGCTAGTCCATTATCTCAAAAGAATAATTAAAATTCAAATCTACCATTAAAGTCTAGTTGTTATCCAGATTCTCTGATATAAGAATTCTATTGTATAACGAGGAGCCCTGCTTGACTGTATTTTGTATATATATGTGAAAAACTCTAAGGATATTTTCTTACTGTTCCCAAGCTGAATTCAAAAGAAGTCTATTGATGCCAACCAGATTAAATATTTCAGTATTTTAGCAAGCAGCTTTAATGTTCTCTGACTATTTCAATAAGTGTAATAGCATACATTATGTGTAAAGAATGGGATTCAGATAAATAAATCAGGTGTTAGAATAAAATGTTTTAAAAATAAATGTTGCATGTTTGTAGATGAAGCCTCAATACATTTAAAATGGAAAGGCATGTACTGGGTTATAGCAATGCTGAATCAAGTAAATGAGTGACATGAGGATAATATTAGAAAGGCTGTTTAGGAGTTTATATAAAGTAATTGTCTGAGTGTACTTAATTTGAAAATCTTCTAATATAATTCCCAGTGGGAATGAAACAAGGTTTTGGGTTTTTTTTTTTAAATTAAAAATCGAACATATTCTTTTTTCTAAGTCATACTATCATAAAATCAATGTGATAAGTACTATTATACAGCTTATTATATTGAAAAATCAGTGATGTGTAAATTCAATACTAACTTTAAATGATAAAATAGGGAAACTAATTTCATTGTATTACATGGTATTATGTATCTTCAGCATATTCCTGTGATAGATTTGCATAATGACTGCTTTAAACAAAAGCAACCTTTTTCAATTCCTAATGAAAATGGTTATTTTATCAGCTAAATCTCCTTTGACTTGTTTTTCTTTTAGTGACTAAAGTTAATATCCTGATTAGTCAACAATTGAAAAGTCTTGAGAATATATTAATATGGATAAATGACTGTGTATTACTCTGAAGACATAACAAAGACTTAGGGAAACATTCAAGTGGGTGTATTTAGGAAGGAAGGCAATGGCCTGATAATAATTATAAGAGCTAAGCATCTGATTCCCCTTGCATAAAACTGAAAATCAATTTTCTTTTCTGCTTTCAGCTTGAAGTGATACTTGAAATACTCAACACATTTGCTGACAAAATTGCTGTTTCTGAATATATAGGCCCAGTTTCAGAGAAAGTTTCAGCCAGTCTCACTACATGGGAACTCCAAGGCATCATTTCAGGAACTTGCTTAAGTTTCACAAAAAGTTAAATTCCATTTTCAGATTTAGTATATCAAAATAAAATATAGGAGAATTATTTATATATATATATATATATATATATATTCTCTGGAGATATTTAAAACTCATCTGGATACTTTCCTATGTAACCCATTGTTGGGAACTCCCTTTAGCAGGGCCTTTATCTGAAGAGGCAGAGTTCACAGGTGAGTGAATTTCGCTTTGCTGATATGCTTCCAGGGGACTGTTTTTGGCATAGGTGCTGCACTGGGATTACGTGGCAAGGTTTTAGTACTGCTTTAGTACTTTATGTTTTTTTAGGCTGCAGAAGTGGCCACTGCTGCCCCGTGTCAGATTAAAGCTCCAGACCCAGCTGCTTCAAAAGGAACCCACTGCTGCCAGAGCTGAGCTGTGAGCGATGCTGGGTGTGCTCTGAGAGAGCAGATTTCAGAAAGGGAAAAACTGCTGCACAACAGCAGCTGGGAGAGAGGGGTGAGGGATGTGAGAGAATAACTTCACAAAATTTCCTTTGCATGTCAATTTAGGAGTTGTAGTTTTGTTTAGTATTGTTTTGTTTCACAGTCTTTGAGTAAATACTATTAACTATAAACGTTATTACATGGTACATTGTTTTTTCACATCACCAGCCAAATGATTTTTATCCTTGATTACTACAAAGATGCCTTGTAAATCCAGAATTCATAGGCAAGTCACATTTTCAGTTTATGGTAGGTCAATGCTAATTTAAGTCCAGATGCTACCAATTTTGTCACGCAGTAGTGATATCATAGTAGTTATAGTAATTAACAAAAGAACCAGTGACCCATATACAATTGTTTATGACCACTGATATTTTTACAAGATGAGAACCAAATTTCCAATGCCACTCCATAAATGCTTGGAAAAAATTAGACTCTTTCCACCCATGAAATAGTACTGGATTAACATCTATCTCCTTCAAAGAAAGAAAAAAAGGAAAAGAAAAGCAAATGCTTCTTGGTGGCCGTTCAAGACTTAATCATACACTGGAAGGACTGATACATCATACCACAAAAAAAACAAATATCAGCTCTGATGATCAAAAATTAATGGTTTATTAAGAAAAGTTTACTTTCTTTCATATGTGCCTGTGTTATGTTTTCTTATTATGGCTTCATTAGAAGTAAAGCCACCCAGTTCTTCACAGCGAAGCATGTGTGTCAAGACTTGACAAAAAATCTGTTTGCAATGAGTCTCTAGAGTTTCCTATAAAAAGAGATCATTTTCAACTGACCTAACAAACCATCCACCTGTCTATCCTATCACATATTGGCTCCAACTAAACAAAGCAAAACAAAGAATCCCTAAAGGACTCTACTCTTTCCTCTTCTGTTAGCTCTGAAGAAAATAAAAGAGAATTATTTTCTGCCATTTAGATAAAAGTGATACAGCAGACATTTCATTCCGTTGTTTTTCTCACAAAAGATGACAGACAGCAAAGGAATCCTTTTGCTCCTTAGGTGATTAAAAAAAAAAAAAAAAAGAATATTGAGAGTATTGTAGATGAGAATCTCTATCTCGCTTTTTCCTAAATGAATCAACACATTGAAGTGTATTAACCGACACACTGAAGTGTATTAACAAGTGATCTAAACGAATGGAAACAAAACCTTGTTTCTGCTCTTGAGATTTTTGAGCATGGTTACATATTAGCTCTTTTTAAATTGCTGATGACCGAAGTATTGAGAATAAAGATTAAGCAGGGGAGTCAATTCCTCCATCAAAATAAATAAATAAATAAATAAATAAATAAATAAATATCCCAATTTTGCAGGATTGAAATGTACTAGTATTTATACATGTACACATGCACACACATATACCTAAATGTAGGCATATATTCCTTTTCAGAAAAAGCTTTATTATTGTGAAAGGTTCTAAAATGCAGTTTGCAGTCTTCAATACCTCTAAGAGTCCAAGTTTCTGATTAAATATAATTACCTGTTTAAACCATAACCCCTGCTACGAGTTCAGCGTAATAAAGTCAACCATACTGTTATAAACAGTGAGCAGTACAAAATAAGTATTGCTTTTAACAAAGCACATTGCAACAGTTGGAATTTTTTACCTTGTGCAAGAGGTGGTCCAAACTCTGTCATAAAGACTATACATGGGAATTATTCTGTTTTGTCGTATCGGCATTGCTATGCCAATGATACTATCTCAAAAACATATCTGTCCCATTCCAGTGCACCTACAAAAACCGCCTTAAATGAAAATCTGGGATAATTGCAGAGTAGGGTTCCATAAACATTTTGCCAGCCTCACATTCTTTTCTCAAGAGAGTAATTTTTATTTTTATTTTTAATAGATATCAAAATAGTTGAGCTGAAGTTTTTGCGGTCCTGTCGTCGTCGTCATCGTCGTCCCCCGTCCCCCCCCCCTCCCCATACACATGCTTTTTTTCAGATCTTAAGCTTCCTCCTGCTTTATTGCTGTCAGGAGAGGATAATGTCTAGACATCTCTAACATACTGAGATAGGGTCAAGACCCGCCAGGAAACTGACAGCCCCATTTCTTTTAGTGCAGAAAGGTCAGACATCTCTAGAGAATAATAAGGATTAGGATATCTATAAATCAACAGGGAAGGAAAAAATACGAAAAAGAAATTATAAAGCGCAGTCTTCTTAGAAGAAATATAGCTTCAGTGAAACCCAGGTAAAATGGTATTAATCTAATTTTGAAGGAGTAAATGTAAATACTCCAACATTTTGCTTTTTCTATATTTAGATTTCTTTAAGATTTATAAGGTCCTTCTGAGTTTGTTGCTGAAAAGGTGTAATAGTATATACTTTAAAATAAATAAATAAGTAAATAAATAAAATTAACAAAAGAGAGACAGATTTACTACCATGTTAATGCAGATGAATTTTGAGCTAAAAATTAAAAAGTTATATTGGAGGCAAAATACACACATTAAGGTAAAAGTCAATTTCTAATTGCAGCATCAAGCCATCAGGTAGGAATCAACAAAGGAATTATTTTAATGGAGCATTTTGCCTTTTCTTTAATGAGATATTGACATGGTTTTCAACTGTTTCATTGTTTATGTGTAAAAACCACTCATTTCAAGTCTGTCTGCTCCAGAGTGGCAGTGGCTCTGCCCCTGTAAGTGGCAACACCTTCTCAGCACTTTCTGAAGATATCCTTGAAAAGTGTGATGATTCAGGATATGTTGAAGAGATTTGTAACTGCTGCCCTGAGGTCTTAGGATGTGCAGCCACTGCCTCACTGATCACAAGCTACTTATAAACTTCTGCTTTCTTAAGAAGAAAATGCCACTGACATTCTGCTAATTTTATTAACATTTTGAGACTACTTCTCTGGTTGCAGCTTAAGTTCAAGCTGGTTTCTTCCTTCATATCTTCTTATATTTCATCATATGAATAATGAATAGAGGTTGTCTCTACTTACTACATCTTGTAATTATCTAGTTTGATTCAGACTAGAAACATTTTGGCAGCTGTAGCCAAATATCTGGATTCAAATAAACACTGTCTTTCTTTGCCTACAATTCAAGGTTTTGGCTGAATGCCATATGCTGAAAACACTGCAAAATTAATTCTTTACATATTGAACTTACTTACAGCGCTAGGAATTTATTCTCTTTCCATATGCATAATTAAAGTTCATGGCCCTAAAGTCCCTGCAAGCTGCAAATAAGAGTTGTTTTGCAGAGATTTTGCACTGCAGTTGACTTTAGGCAAAAACAGTTTTCCCTTTTCCCACATTACTAATCCAGTTGTATAAACAGATATTTCCAGTGAAATCATATTCAAATTAACTACAAATGAAGAAAAAAAAAAAAAAAAAAAAAAAAAAAGAAAGAAAGAAAGAAAGAAGACAAAACCACAACAACCCTCCTTTAATTACATTAAGGCTGTCACAAATATGAGCAGAGCCAGGATCAAAAAATGATCCTTCCATCATAGCTGCAATACTGACACTTGTATTGCAGTGAAGCTAAATCACTGTGATCATCAGAAAAATCATAATGTTATTTATTAACAGTTTGTGTGGGCATACACATTCTGTATGCCTGGATCATGTTCCTTAAGCATTCGTTTCAATCCTTTTAACAGGTTAAACTTAGAAGTCATGCAATTTTTATTTTTTTTTCCCCAGGGAGTTTATTTCTTCAGATTTCTTCAGCCCTTGGTTTTGTCAAGATCAGAATCCTTTGCATAGAAATAATATAAAATGCTGTTAGATAGCTTTTAGAAACAAAACAGTTTGATTAAGCTGTTCTTTACCCTCATAATTCTACTTTTGATTATTAATTTTATATTATTATTATATAGCAGATTTTGTTAAAAACAGCTAAGCTAGTTGAATATTATGAAAAAAATAGAACTGACTTGAGATACTGTTTTCCTTCTTACGCTGAAGATTAATACTTCCAGAAAGATGAAAGCACAAGAATAAAAGTATGATATTTTCAAAGATAATTCCACCAGTGACCATTATGATCAATAGATGAAAATAAATATTTTGTTTTCATTGTCATGTGTCCTGAAAAAAAGCAGGATTCATAGAGAAAGAAAAGCATAAAAGGGGGGGAAATTAAAGGCTTGGAAAAGTCAATACTGATCTCAGAGTGCACCTGGATTATTATTTCCACTCTTCTGTCTCTAAACATCAGTTAACATTCTGATAAGTTCTGATAGTAGGAAATAAAGAACTTAATGCTAAATAGATCAGACTTTAAGCAATCAGAGCCATTTCTTGCCAAAACAAAAACCTTTTATAAATGTATCCTTGTCACATCTACTCACATGATGAGTGTCATTTGGGCTGTGGGAACAACTTGCTTTTGGTACAGTTGACATAAAGGAAAATGTTGACGGTTTACGGACTGGTTTGGCCCGGTTCCGTGACTAGTGGGGTGGAGGGATTTTGCAAAATCTGCGCCTCCGGAAAAGGGAAACAGGGGATCCCAAAATAATTAAAAACAGTGGCAACGATCTGAGGAGAAACAAACTAATTTACTAAATATGGTATCAGAATGCAAGATAACGCACTATAATACAATATAATTAGAATTGAAGCTAATAAATCAAATATAATGAGAGAGAGGGATTGTCCAAAAGCTGGGTAGGCCTCACCATAACGCTGAGGTGAGATGCGCAGTCCAGTCGAGCAGGGAGAGAGTCCGACGAAGAAGAGCCCGGTCAGATGACCTACCAAGGCCTTATATCTGTTCTCCCTGAGCAGAAATGATAACAGCACAGCGAACAGTCTTCTGGGGAATGTAGTTCTTCTCTTCAGGGACAGGTACCCGGAACACTTTAACTCCCAGTGCACTACATGATGTTATGATGTGGAATACTGATAACCAAAAATCATAAAACCATGATAAAAACTAAAAGATTAAGTGAATGTTCCTCCTCCACCCCCCCAACAGTGTTTTAAACAAAACAAAACAAAACAAAAAACTAGGCAAGATTTTTTGTCCTCATATATATATATATATATTATATATATATATATATACTGTATATAATATTTATAAGAAAGAAAAGGGAACAATAGTACTATGTTTTCAGATGTGTTGGACTTAGCTCTGCAATACAAAAAAAGTTAAAAAGCTCATCCCTACGTGCTACATAACAGATTTTGTCTTTGTATTCTGTTTACTATCTATCTATAAATTCATCTACTATTTCTCCAGACTATTCAATTTTTATTGATCCCAACATCCTAATAAAATCCCTTACTGACTTAATGTTTCTTATGTCTTTATCCTAAATTTGAACTTCCACATCATGCTGCGCTTATATATATCCTCCTAATTCTCCTTGGATTCTGCCTAGCTCAAGTGAATTGTCAATTTTTCCTACTTGCATCTTCATTCTACTGACACAATGCTTCCCTGTGCTAAAACAAATAGCTCAGGTTTACTATCTCTTTCAATTCTAGCATAAGACTTTCAACCATCTGTGTATCAAATAAATAAATAAATAAATAAATAAAGGAGCATTGTGGATCGTATGGGCAATTCTCTACCTGAGTAGTTTGGTTATGGATGATATCACGTTAGTTTACGGATGGTTATCTGAAATCTTACTCTGAACTTTTGACGTTTACTCTTCACTAACCATGGCAGCCTTGTGTAAAAATTCTTTTACAAGAGAGGTTCATGTTTCTCAACCAGAGGATATCAAGGCCTTTGCAGCTATGTCCTGGTTTCAGCTGAGATTGTGTTAATGGCACACCAGTGCTTTGGTTGTTGCTGTGCTGGGCCTCTTGGCAAGAAGAACTGCCACCATTATGGCGTAGCAGCAAGGAGCAAGATAGAGCCAGGACAGCTGCTTTGAATTAGGCAAGGTGTTATTACATAACACCATGTAGAAAGACATAAAGACGTGGGGAGTTTGCTAGGGGACAGCTGCTGCTCGAAGGTTGCTTGGCATCAGTTGGCATGTGGTGAGACACTGTGCTAGTAGCAGGGCATCAGCTGGTGGGTGGCGAGCAATTGCATTGTATATATACATATACATATAGATAGTTATATATATACTGAGGGATTTATAGCTATCACTGCATTTTAATTTCTACTTTTCTGTCTTACTAAATCATTTTTATCTCAACCTATAAGTTCTATTTTGTTTCCAGTTCTCTCCCTCTTTCCACATGGGGAGGAGTGAGCAAATAGCTGTGTGGTGCTGTGCAGCTGCAGGGTTAAAGCACAACAAGCTGCAAGGACAGAACCCTAATTGAAAGTCTTCTTTTAGTGTTTATACATTATTGACAAAATCTCAGAGAATGAAAAAAATAGATGGTTTTGGGAGGCCCTTAGGCTAGCATTTAACATAATTGCAGATTCAGTTATGAAATTTTGAAAATTGTAATGGATGTCTAGAAAATTAACAGAACAGCAAGAGCATATTTTAATAGCTAATATCTGCAAAAATCCAGTAGGTTGTGACAGATGAGGTGTTACAGACCCATTCAGTTTGATTTAGCTCTTATTGCAGTTTGTAAAAATTCACTTATGAGCAGAAACCAAAATATATAAGCAGAACCACTTTGAATATATCAGTCTGAACTTAAGCTCAAGTGTATTTTTTTCTTCACTGAACCTTTAAAATTAACAAATGGTTTGTTGGCTTTCTGACAGATTTACACAAAATGCTCCAGCTTTATTGATTTCTCAGGATGTGTTGATGCTCTGCTCCATCTTCTCTTATTGAAGAAATAACAGCCAGGGCTAGGATAAGAAGAAATTAACAGTGTATAAGTGATAGAAGTTCATTTTAGGCCAAATATGTATATTTTTAATCTTTTGTTTAAATCCACCAAAAATTTTAGTTTAACTACTGTGCTCATCTTGCTATTTACTAGTAAGCCTCTCAGCATTTCTGCATTCATTCAAAATCAATTTTTGATGATATGCAGTCAAGCACTGTCAGTATGTACCAGACTAATATATCTGGAAGGACTCTTTACTGTGAGGGAGATAAGACACTGGAACAGGTCGCCCAGAGAAACTGTGGGTGTCCCTCCCTGGAGGCCTTCAAAACGAGGCTGGAAGGGGGTTTGAACAACCTGGTGTAGTGGGAAGCATCTCTGCATATAGCGGGGGGGTCAGAACTAGATGATCTTAAAGATCCCTTCCAACCCAAACCTTCTATGATTCTAATTGTATAGTAGCTGTAGTTAGATACAATCTTTCTTAATTTGAAAGATTTTTGCCAAAAATATTTTTATTACTTGTAAAACGGTATGATATTAAGAATCTAATTTTTTGTTGTTGACCTGAAATGCTTCACCTCTTCTCATATAATTTTTCATAGAATTTAATTTCATAGAATCACAAGGTTGGAAAGGATCTACAAGATCATCTAGTCCAACTGTCCTCCCACTACCATTGCTACCACAAGCTACTAAACCATGTATCTCGTAGCTCCTCCATTTAGTGTGACTTCCTTCTTTTTCTGTAGTCCTTTGAGGTACTGAAGAACTTTTGTTTTTCTTCAGAAATGGCTTCCAGGGACAGCTTGAAGGATGTGCCTTTATTTCCTGTGCACCCTGCCCACAGTCAGAAGTGAGCTCAGACTTAAGGAGTTGTGAACTCTTTTCTAGAAATTCCTACAAAACGTGTATCACCTCGTTGACTGCCTGTTGACTCCACTAGATCCACCAACAATTTTAGCCTCAGTGAAGAGCTAAAAAGATCTTTGAGTTCTGACACTTCATCTTTTGGAGGCCTTATTTTTTGCCCTCAGCAATAAGCTCTACCACAGAAAAATGTAACTTACTAAATTAAGGTAGAACAAGGAAAATTAAACATTAAAATTTTATTTCAGTGTCACAGTTGTTTCTCAGCTATTTTAAGTAAGATTGAACACCTTCATAGCGTTAAGCATTTTGTAAGCACAAAAACATACATCCATTCCTCCAAAGATCTTGTGGTTTCTTTTTTTTTTTTTTTTT
>JACDJE010000607.1:251165-309965 GCA_016647715.1 Pavo muticus
AAAAAAAAAAAAAAAAAAAAAAAAAAAAAAAAAAAAAAGGAAAAAAGGAAAACAAGGTTTGATTTTTTAAAAAGAAAAATATTACAATGTATTATATTGTTAATATTTCCAATTTCAAAAAAAAAAATCTGATAAGCAATTTAGACTGCTGCCTCTGGGGAAATAACAACAACAACCAGGAAAAAAGAAAACCTCTTTTATAAATGACATTTATAGGGTACATGGTGCAGCTCACTTTTTCTAACATTAGCAAACAATCTTTTCAGATGGATAAATTACTCTTCCACATCTTAAGCGTTGTAACTGCTTATATATATGCTTGTTTCTCCTTTACTTTTCAAAGTGTATGTCTTCCAGAAATATTTTACATTAATACAGAACTGTCTGAAAAGAGAGTAAAGGTACTTGAATCTTTTGACTGAAAAAGTTATATCTTCCTTAACAGTTAAAATGTTATTCTGAGGCAATTACTATCATTAATTTGGTGTGGATTAAATTACTGTGTAAACTGTTCATACAGAACTACAAAAATCTCTCTTTCAACTATTCATGGTTACAATTTCAATCTATAACCACCGTGAAAAAGCACATTTATGAAAGGCTTTTTGGACTCTTGGGATTTTCAAAAACTCTATGCAAACTAAAAATTTTGGACAAAATCTCAGGTGCTTTAAAGCTTACTTTTAGAATCAATAGGGAAATATTGAGCAACACTACTTCTTATTTCGTCCGTCTTTTAAGCACTTCAGTTTACCTACATTATTAGATATGATCAAACTTAAAACTCTGCTGGTTTGATCCTTGAAAAGTTTAGTCCTTCTATTAATCTTTTTTTTTTTTTTCCCTTAAGAAAGCATGCAATTTATGAACAGGGTTTATAAAGAAAATGTGTGAGACAGGTGGAACCACAACCCATCCACTCCTTGTATTTTTCCTCAGCAAAATGACACGCTGGATTAAGTTGGAAGGTCACTCTGCAGGCTGGAATGTGATATCTGAGTATCCAAAGCAATTTTGAAAAACAAGATAAATTGTACCACACAGACTCTGAACTGCCACAGAAAGTTTCCAAGATCGAAGTTTGCTTAAGGTCTCAGAACACCACACAGTACAACTGGAAGTGTGCTTAGCCTCACTTTGTACAGAGTAGCTGTTCTTTCTGTAGCAAAAGACTGGTGTATGAAGTTATACTGATTTATTTAAGTAAAATTAAAAATTACAGTTTCTGTTGCAAACGGAATTTTTACAAATAAATNCCCTGCTACAGGCAGGGATACCTCCCTCTAGACCTTGCTCAGAGCCTCATCCAGCCTGGCCTTGAATGCCTCCAGGGAGGGGGCATCCACAGCCTCCCTGTGCAACCTCTTCCAGTGTCTCACCACCCTCACAATAAAGAATTTCTTTCTAACATCTAGTCTAAACCTACTCTCTTCCAGTTGAAAATCATTTTCCCTTATCCTGTTGCTAAATGCCCTTACAAACAGTCCCCTTATCTCCCCCCCCAGTTTACCTATAGGCCCTCTTCATCTGCACTGCAGCTAGCAACACATCTTACAACCTCAGCCACCTCTCACAGCTTTATTGCATTCTGCATGATGTCAGCTTCTATGGAATAACCCCTTGCCTAATTCAGGCCACCTGTCCTGACTCTGCCCTGCTCCCTGCTGCCAAGCTGAGTGGCCTGGTCCTGTCCTGAGTATGCTTCCATCACTCAGCACCAATAAAAACATTGGTGTGCTATTTGTGCTGTTTTAGCTGAAACTAGGACTGCAGAGCAGAGATAGATGAGTAATTGCATGCCAGGTCACACCTCCACAATAACTTAGCACAGCTAGATATATTTCTAAGGAAAAGTCTTCAAAGTGCAGTTCTTTTTTTTTATGAAATTATTGAAACTACAACTTCTGCACTGAGGTTTAACATTAATGGTTAATTTGCAAACCAACCATTTCCTCAAGTTATTTATTTTGAAGTTAAATTCAATTTCTTATTACTGCTGCAACATTTTAAGTGAATTATGTGTCTGAAATTGCAATCGTTATCCTTTAGGTCTAAAATGCCAGTGACCTTTAGAGTGACCTTTTCTCCACAGTGAGGATACACAAAAGAAAATCTTTAACTCGGCACTTGAGATTACAATCTCATTTCTGGTGTCAAGGTAGATGACAAACCAGGGGTAAAATCCTTAGTCTTGCATATGATAATACTGGGAAATTTACTGTTATAACATACACATGTAATTCACATTTACCATTTGATGGTAATCTTTCACATCTATATTTGTTCTTCCCCAGTTTTGTCAGCAAAGAAAATAGTAAAAAGTTTGCTAAGAAATTATTGCAACACTGCAAAACATGCTGTAAGACGTTAGAACATGGAATAAAGAAAGTGATAGAACAATGTTTTAGAGGACTGGAAGAAATACCGCCTTTTCTTTTTCTTGTCTCTTTTTTATCTTTCATGCCATTAAAGAATAATAGGAAACCCACCTATCAGTGCTGTTTTTTATGGTCTATCAAAACTGAGCAGACAAGGTATTTGCAGGTAACAAGTAGTCACTGAAGATTAAATACAAGCATTTGGTGTTTACAATAAATAAAACTGTCGTCTTAATCTACACAGTGAAGTTCTATTTGATGTCAATGTTTGCCTAACACCTGAAAGGAAGTTAGAACATTAGTGTCAGCGTATGGAAGAATACACTATTACTATGCAAAATTCTTCTTCCTGTCAATCTATTTATTATAAACAAGTAAGGAAAATTATCCAATTTTCATCAATTTAGGAGTGTACATACTTTTGCTGTTCATAAACGTTTCTAACCTGAGGAATACTTGATTTGCCAAACATTACCCTTCTCTTTGCTGAAGTGTATTCTCCCTCTCCCTTCAGCAAGTTAACTGATCTTAATAAGATCACTAATATAGACCACATTCTTTCATTATTCTTTCATTGTCCTTTCCCTTTAGTTAATCTCAAGTTATGACACAGTCTGTTCAACAGAGTGAAGTTCTGGTAAGCACATGAAAAAGTAAATTCCTATGAAATATTTTTCACAATTTAATGGAGTATGAATATTGGCTTAAGTGCATACCTCCAAATTATTAGCATCTGTTTATTGGCTTTTAGCCACTGAAGAGTGCTAGATGAATTACAGAGTGTTTATACCTCATGTTCTAAAAGGCCAGCAATTAAAAGAAGCTTATGTTTCAGTCTTCTTGAACTGAAGCAAATTTTATTTTTCCTTGACTGAATACTAAGGAAAAAAAACTAGAAATTACAAATGTTTTTGCCAAGTCTTTACACATACCCTCAAAAGTGGGGGATGTAGCAGCTTGTGAGATGATTCAGGGCAACACAAGCCTTATTACATCAGTATGGCCCCATAATTGATTTAATTTATGGCTCCATCTGCTCATTTCCAGGGTTTTCTGTCCAATTAGAATGCTAGATTATACATCCAATTTTAATGAGTTTAACTATGGTTTTTGCCCTTTTCCTCACTACTGCACAAACTTAAGTTTGATCTGCACTGTCTTTTCAGAACATTCAGTTTATATTTGCTACTGAAACAGTCCTTTGCTTTTGAGGAAACAAACAGCTTTGAGAAAGTTGAGTTGGCTCTCAGAACTCTTTTTCTTTTCAAATCATACTGTGGTGACCAAAGGTTGCTACCTAATGCAGAAACATAATGTTTTTAGTTATAAACCCCATGAGATGCCAGATCTCAAGAAAAATACTGTTAGCTTAATATTATTCATTCTATTAAAAACAACAACAACAACAACAACAAAACAACAACTTAGAAATAAGAAAAATAAAAAGGAAAAAGAATAGATCATTGTAGCCTATTTCACATAGTTGGCATTTAATATTATCCTTCATCAACTTGTGCCAAAGCTGACAGTAGTATCTGAACAATAAGTCATGAAACTGGGAATATGTTACTGAGTGATTTCTCACATCTTGGGATGAAGAGTTTCATTAGAAAACCTTGCAAGGTTTAGATTTATTTAAAAAAGTAAAAAATCAAACGTACAGAAGAAACTGTAAAACACAATTGCTTTTTATTTTTGATTTGTAGCCTTTCACTTATTCCTCCTGTTTGAAAAAAGTATTTGACACTTAAGATACAGCAATGGATCTGTTTCCAGATACTAATCTTCAGCTATAAAATCCTTGACAAGGATTCACACATATGCATACAGCATACTGAGGATTCAGAATCTTCAATGATATCCTGATTGATGCAGTCTATAAAAGCTCTAAGCCCATAAAACAAAGGTCAAGTGTATTTTTGGTGAATGGCATCTAGCTATTAGTTCCTTATGCACAAAGATACACCCATATGCAATAGTCTAAAAGAACTGAGGTAAGACAAACAATTTATTTGTTTGTTTGTTTGTTTGTTTCCCCCAAATAATGATGCATTCTCTGATAACACACTGATTCCAAACGGATGTATTAAACAGAAGCTGCTCAGCAATCTAACAGTGTGACATAATTTCTGTAAGACTACCTCAGTACTTTAATGACAGCTGATGTCTGAATAAACAACTGAATTCAATTTTAAACCTTGTTCTGGCATATTATTACAAATATTATTGCCATTACTTCTGAGTCATTCATGATGACTAGAAACATGATAATATGTATACAAATATCCTGCCTCCTGCCTTCATAATAGCATTACTAGACTAGTGAAGGGTATTTACATTGCTAATATTTTCTAAGAAAAAAAAAAAGAGTACAAACATTTGGGAAGGGTTTGGGGAGGATTTCTAGGGAGTAGGCAGAATAATTCTGGAAAGGATAATATGAATTGCTAATACATAATGCACAAACTAGGACAATTATGAACAAACCTTAAGCAAAAAAAAAAAAAATTCACTCATACTGGGATAATATAGAATCATAGAATTGTTTGAATTGTAAGGGACCTTTAAAGGTCATCTGGTCCAACACCCCTGCAATGAACAGGGACACCTACAGATAGATCAGGTATACTGAGATAAGGGAGATTAATTGAAAAGTATTATGTTATAATATAATACAATAATGACTATTTATATATGTATGGCAAATTTAATAGGATAGAAACCATTAGAATATCCCTGTATATTTTAGAATATATAAGCTTGGAGAATGGCTTGGGAAAATAAATATGTAAATTAATGAAGCTAAATATAAAGTAAATGTTGCTCTCCATTTGTTTTTCACTGAGACTTATTCTTCAGAGAAGGAAAAGAAAGAAAATTCTAATAAAGGAAGTTCATTTGCTTCTACTGGTAGAAAACTAAAGAATTGGATGATCACAATTCAGATGGGTTGAATTATGTCTGTGATGAAGGAATAATTGCCTCTTTTCAGATAGATTAGATCCCATTTTTGTCCCTGTCCTGCAGGTATAAGAATCATCATGGGCAAGCTCTGGTAGTGCACTGAGCTTAAGTGGCAAGACTTTAGAAGCAGAGGACTGCAGGGGCAGGGCCCAGCAGAGCCCCATATCAGGTCAGAGTCAGCTCCAACTGCTCCAGCAGGGACCCACTGCTGCCAGAGCTGAGCCGTGAGTGATGCCGGGTGTGCTCTAGGAGCAGATTTCAGAAAGGGAGAAACTGCTGCGCAACAGCAGCTGGGAGAGAGGGGTGAGGGATGTGAGAGAGCAGCCCTTCAGGCACCAAGGTCAGTGCAGACGGAGGGCAGGAGGAGCTCCAGGCACACAGCAGCAGCTCCCTGCAGCCCAGGAGAGGCCCACGGAGGAGCAGTCCATTCCCCTGCAGCCAGTGGGCACCACGCGGAGCAGATCTTCCCGTGCAGCCATGGAGGAGCCCACGGGGCAGTGACGGATGAGGCCTGAAGGTGGCACAGCCCGTGGGTACCCCCGCGGAAGCGGCCCGGGCCGGAGCTGCCGCCCATAGGGATCCCTTTGGAGCAGTGCCTGAAGGGTGGGCCCTGTGGTACGGAACAGTGTTGGAGTACCGCTGCGAGCGCTGCAGCCTGTGGGAAGCCCAGGCGGGATCAGTTTGGGAAGGACAGCACCCGTGGGAGGGATCCACGTGGAGAGGAGGCAGGAAGTGACCTCGGAGGAGCGGCAGTGACAAAGCCCTGTGGACTGACTTTTGCTTTCAGCGTTTCTACCTCTTATAAAACTTCAGTCTAATTAGAGCTCTATTGCTGAAGAAGTCCTGGGCCAGAGTGAAAGATCAGTCTCCTGGCAATCTACCTGCTGCCTTGGCAACTCAAAATTTAATCAGGATTGGAGCCCTGGAAAGGAACACCTCTGAATGCTTTATTTATATAGCCATCCTAATAATTAACTCTTAGTATGCTGTTTTCATCTAATTCCCTTGCACATCACAGCATCAGTTTGTTTTTCCCAATCTCAGTAGTAAAGAAAATGCACTTCTGAGGAATAATTTCAGTAGTTGAATTCACAGTCTGCAGTATCATAGAAAATGTATTTATTTTTCATTTAGACTTGCTATCTTAAAATACTTTGGAAGGATCTGTCTGTACGTTTGATCCCTTCTGCATGTTAAATTATTAGAAAGTACTGACAGCAGTTCAGTATGGCCATAGTGGTGGGATGAAAACTGGATTGTTAACATTAGGATGTCGCTTGCTGTCCTCACTGAATTCGTGAGAGGACATAGGTTTTGGACACAAATTTGTGATGCTTGATCCTGGAGCTTGAGTTTTTAACGAAGGCTATCAGGACCTTGCCACAGGTGATTAGTCAGCCTACCTGAAACTGTGTGATAAACCAGATTGCGAGAGCAACCATGGAGAGAGTGAGCAATTAAGATAGTAATGTTGGGCAAGAGTTCTGAAAGGAGATTAGGCAAAGTTTATATTAATTAGGACAGAAGTGTTTAGCAGAATACAATGATTAAGAGACACAGATCTGAAGGGCATATAGAAGGCAGATGCTCTGAAATTATTTGACAGAATAATGGGCTGAAAAACAAAGGGCATGGACCAAAGCTTAGAAAAGACTGGTCAGCAAGGGAGTTCAAGATATAAGTTTCTTCACACAGAAAGTAATTTACGTATAGCACTGCAAGCTATTAGGTGAGGAAAAACAAACCTCAAATGCTAAGTGTATTTGAAGACAGAGAGATAGGTAGATGAACAGCATGGAAGAGTTTTGTCTCCAGTCTTTGTTATTCTACTTTTGCTGCCAGAGTGGCAAAAGTAAAACATTAATTAAATTAGTGGGATAACAAATTGAGTGGTTTTAATGAGAGTTACAGTGATAAAAATCAGGAACAAGCACAATTAGTTTAGTAGTGTAGCTCTCCACAAAAAATATTCAAAGAGCTTATTTTGCTCCAAAATATTTAAGCAAAATTATTCTTCCTGATTTATTGCTAAATAGGACATGGTAATTTCAAATACACTTCCCATGAAAGTTCGATATTCCTAATAAGGGGCCTAATAATAATAATAAATATGGCTTTTTAAATGACATAATATTTTAAGGGAATATAAATAAGGATCTTGAAAGCTCAGATGATTTCTCACACCTAGTCTGTTTGCTTCATTTCCTGCATGTAGGTTCAGACATTGGACAGGCTGAGCATATGTTCAAGAGAAGAGTTTCATAATGTAATTTACCAGCATAATAGCAACAACGGAGCACTCAGTCAGAAAAATCAGGCTGTGTGCCAGCCCACATGACCATTGACTGTTCAGCACTGAGCAGGTATGGCATTGCTCCATCTCTCCCACATAGATGTGGGATCTATGCCCTCAAAAGATCTGCCTTTTCCCATTTCTGCACTGAACAGCCAAAATTATGTTTCTTTTTAACAATACTACTTTGCACCACATTGCACCCAGCTGTTTTTTTCCTTGGCATCCATCAGCCCTAAACTGATAGCTCACTCCACTTTTTTATTTTTTTCCCCACATTCTGTCATGTAATCATAGAACTATAGAATCGTTTGAGTTGGAAGGGACCCTTAAAGGTCATCTAGTTCAACTCTCCTGCAATGAACAGGGACACCTACAGCTAGATCACATTGCTCAGAGCCTGGTCCAGCCTGACCTTGAGTGTCTCCAAGGAGGGGGTTTCCACCGAATCTCTAGGCAACCTGTTCCAGTGCCTCACCACTCTTTCTGTGGTTCCTCATATCCAATCTAAATCTCCCCGCTTTTAGTTTGAAACCATTTTCCCTTCTCCTATCACACTAGATCCTGCTAAAGAGTCTATCCCCTTCTTTTCTGTAGCTCTCCTTTAGACATTGAAAGGTTGCTATCAGGTCTCCCCAGAGCGTTCTCTTCTCCAGGCTGAACAGCCCCAGCTCTCTCAGCCTGTCCTCTTAGGGAAGGTGTTCTATCTCTTTGGTCATTTTTGTGGCCATTCTCTGGATGCACTCCAGTAGGTCCATGTCTCTCCTGCACTGACTTCACATTTGGATGCAGTACTCCAGGTAAGGCCTCACTAGGGCAGAGTAGGGAGGCAGGATCACCTCTCTGGCTCTACTGGCCACGCTTCCTTTGATGCAGCCCAATATATGGTTGGCACACTGCTGGCTCTTTTCCAGCTTGCCATCCACCAGTACCCCTGGTACTGCAAGCATCTAGAGACTTGGGAGCTCTCTCTGATGCCTACAGAGCTAAAAGATCCCAAAGAGCTGGAAGATCAGCAGTAGTTGTTATTTTGTAAACATCTTTCTGTGCATGCCATGCAAATACTGATGTGCTGCTGTGAACTCCCTCCTAAAAGGCAGGCAACTGCATATAGCCAGTATGGAACTGCTGCCACAGACCAACTGGTATCAGAGCTACATCCCTACTGCTGGAAAATTTCAGGCTTAGACAGCAGAATCTGTTCTTATATAACTGCCAATTATCAGGCATGGAAATACCAATAAACATTTTTTTTCCATGGGATAAAAACCTATGGTATGTAGGCTTTGAATACCCACTGTGCAAAGAAACAGATGAGGCCAGCCTTAGTGAATTCTCATTACTCCTCTGTGTCTCCTGCAGTCTTTGAGCAAAGACAGGGTTGAATAAGATGGCACTGAACACAGCTTAATCCCTTCTGTGTGTAGACACACATATACTAAATATAGCCCTCCTGGAGCTCAGTTCAGAACTGTATCACAACACCTGCTATCATATTTAACAACTTTAACTTTCCCTGGTGGATTCTGAAGCAAATAGCCTTCTAAACAGTAGGTAAAAGAATCTTGTTATGTATGTGAATTTTCTGTAGGCTTAGCAATATATTCAATGAAATCAAAATCATTAGCCTTCATTCTCCTGCAAATGAATTACCATGATGAAAAAAATAAAAAAACAGAATTGAATGTTTTAAGAACAATGTCTAGATAATATATTGCTATGCAATTTTAAATTTCACACTGTTCCACTTTTCTTTAGCTTCCCTCCCTCCTCAAAAGAAAACAAGCCAAAACTGTCAGTGATGGATTTTCTACAATTTTGGAATGTTTTTATAAAATAAACAATTGAATTTCTACAATAAAATCAGTATGATTTTTACATTTGTCCCCTAAAATCCAGACATTATAGAAAAGCTTTCAATTTCTGTATTTTCACAGAACACATATAATCAGAATTCAGCTGATCTAATGTGTTAACTATAATTATTTTTCGAATCAACTGGAGATGTAAACATTTCAAAACAAACATTTTTTAAAAGGCTAATGCAACTTAAGTATTCTAACACTGAAAAAAAGCATCATTTCCACATTACATATCTGTAAGTTATTTTTATGCAGCAGTGGAAAATAGATTATTTTATAAAAGGTTTTTGGAAGAGATTTATGTAACAGGATACCATAATGAGTTATTATCCAGTTCAAATGATTGGCTTTTATTACATTTAAGAACATCAGTCAGGTTGATCTATGAGTTTGAAACCTGGATGCTCTCCAGGCTGTTAAGGGAGTTCAGCCCAACAATAACAGAAGTTTCAGTTTAAGTGCAGGAGAAAATAAATACAAAAGGTAATTTCTGCCAAAGTTTTACTAGTTATTCTGCTCCCAGAATAGCTGAAAAAAAGATACAAAACTGTCCTCCAAACTGTCAGTGGGAGGACGGCCTAGACAGCTTGTGAAAAATCTGCTAAGCCAGAAATAGGTCCTCAGCCAGACAGCTCACATTAGAGCAATTGATAGTTTAGGTATATTTTCATATGTGAAAGAAGAGATTGGTGATAGTAAACTTCTTTGTATAGCTCTACAAAGGAAGAGTGATATTTCACAAGTAGGTAGTGCAATTACTGGGAAATTACTCATTTGGAAGTGCTTGGTATGAGTATAGAGCTGCAAAATAGTATTTAACAATTTCAAGGGCCAAAGCTGCCAGGAAATTCTGTTCATATATTTTCGGCTCTTTACAGAAAATTTCTTAAAAAGTCAATTTTTCACATGTCTAGATGCTACTTTGGCAAGAAATTCATAGAACTATAGAATTGTTTGTGTTGGAAGAGACCTTAGGGGTCTCCAAGTTTCAACATCCCCGACAAAGGCAGGGACATTTACCACTTTAGACCATATTGCTCAAAGCCCCTTCCAACCTGGCCTTAAGCACTTCCAGGGATGAGAACCCACAGCTTCTCTGGGAAACCTGTTCCAGTGCCTCACCACCCTCACAGTGGTCACTTTCTTCCTAATGTCTAATCTAAACATCTTTTAGATTAGTTTGAAACTGTTATCCCATGTCCTAGCACTAAACTGCCTGATAAAGATTTGTGTGGAAAAATACAGATCACAGCCTCAACAGGTGACTTTCCCATGAGAAAGGGCTTGTGTTAGCTTGGGAACGCAAATAAACTGCCTTTAGCTTCTGTATCTATCTAGAAACTTGTTCGTGAGAAGCCTGCTTCTGGGAGACTGCTCTGTAGCTGTAAATAAATCTGCTTGCTTATGAATGACCTTGCTTATTCTGATATGCTTTATATATTTATTGCTTTATTACATATATTATATGTTTATATTCAGTAATACTTTATTGTCTCCCACTGTTATATATTTGTGACCATGGAACTAAAGGGCTGTGTAGGCATATTGCTGGCCTGCTGCTACTGGTGTCTGCCAGGGGTAATCCCAGGATCAACACTATACCAGTTGGCAGCCACCAGTACTGAGAACTTGGCAGAGACTCTACTAGCCATCCACCCTCAGTTACCTGAGTGCCTCCCTATTAAACTGATGAATATTAACTGTCTTTGAATTGGTAAACCTTATCCAGAAGTGCTGGCACTGTGGCATTACAAGAGTCCCTCTCCATCTTTTTTGTAGGCCCTCTTTTAGTAGTTGGAAGCCACTTCAGGGTCTCCCTGACTTGTCTTCTGTAGACTGAGCAGTCCCAGCTGTCTCAGCAGGTCTTCACAGGAAAGATGCCCTGGACCTCTAATCATCTTTGTGGCCTTCCTCTGGACCTGCTCTAACAGATCTGTGTCTTTATGTTGGGGGTTCCAGAGATGAATGCTGTTCTTCAGATGAAGTCTCACAAGAGCAGAATAGAGGGGAGGAATTGCCTCCTTCAACCTGCTGGCCACACTTCTTTAAATGCAGCAGAGGACACGACTGGTTTTCTGGGCTGCAAGTGCATATTACTGGTTCAATTTTTCATCTGCCAACACCCTCAAGTCTGTCTCCACAAGGCTGCTCTCTATCTATATGTCACCCAGCCTATATTTGTGCTTGGAATTGCCCCAATGACCCATATGTGAGACCTTGCACTTGACCTTACGTGTAATGTTCACACGGGTCCAACTCTCAAGCCTGTCAAAGTCACTCTTGATGGAATGCCTTCCCTCCAGCATATTGACCATATCACTCAGCTTGGTGTCATCCACAAACTTGCTGAGGGTGCTCAATCCCACTGTTATGACAATGGAAAAGACTAAATAGTACCAGTCCCATCACACACTCTTGAGGGAAACCACTGGTCTCCACGTGGATACTGATGTGTTGACCACAACTCTTTGAATGTAGCAATCCAGACAATTCCTCCAGCAAATACCAAAAATTGTAGGGGTTTGTCACCCAAAAGTGACTATTACAACTTAGGGCATTTTATGAATCTTGAAATTTTGAATTGGCAAGAGGAGAGTTTCACCACCACCTTTTTTTAGACCAGGAAGCACAGAGAAATCTAAACACTTTTCTCAGAAATGAGTTCAATTCCTATTTTACCACAAATGCCAAGGTGCTGGAGGTTTGAAACATGCTGCATACTACCAGCATAGTTGAATATTTTGTTATCACTAATCCATAAACTCTAGAAACTCAAGTTTATTTCACCCCTACTAGCTGAAGTGAAATGAGACAGTCTCTTCCTTGTCTTAGGTAATTTCTTCTAACACTGATGTGAGCATAGAAACAAACCCTGGCTGCACAGCCAAGATAGTGAGGGATCTATTTTCCCCTGGCTCTCACTAACATATTAGTAAATCACTGACTTATTTCTGACTAGAAATCTACTTCATCCATCTGACAGTAGAGAATAAAACCTTAAATGATTCCCATTTTCTTTTCTCTACTTGTCAACTAGACTGCTCTTTTCCCAACATCCTTCTGTCCTTAAGATTCTTGTATTCAGAATGGCTTAAGGCAGAACATCATTTTCCTAAAGCAAAAATTGCCCTGCTATATCTAAAAATTGTTATTCCTTTACCATTTGCCATTTTTTTTTTCTATTTCCATATTGTTCAGTGAACACAGATCTCTTCTACAGTTGAGAATCTATGTATTGGAAAAAAAAGCCAAAATTGTGACACAATTTCAGTTATCAGTAGATTTGAAGCTACTGTATAAAGGTGTCATATCATTTATTAAAAAAAATAACTCCTTGCTTCCAGTTACATTACTTCCAATAATAAGATATTATTACAAAAGTACAGTTACATTATTCTTAAGCATCTGTTGTATTAGGCGACAGCGAGGCTACGGGATGTCACGGGATAGTGCCCCCCCGGCTCAGTAATTGGACAATACACCTTTAGGGGTGTAGACGAAGTACAGCAAGAAAGTATTTAAACGAATGCCACGTGTGATTAAATGCCATTTTTCTGCACATCATATTGGTGTCTTATGCAGTTCTTGGCCCTGATCAGGTAATTGATCAATCTCGCAAACGGTTGATACAGCCTGAACAGAACGATCACGACAACATATGGTGCACCTCTCTGAGACAATACTGTGTTTTTTGCCCTTTGCAAGAATGCTATACTGCTATCTGCTATAGTGAACGCTATGCTTACTTAGAACTGCGCTTTTATCCTGCCGCTGGAGCGATAGAAGACCAGGTAAATGGTGAAATTTATCCTACAACGGAGTGTTGTAGATGGCCGGGTGTTCAGCGCTTGCTTATCCTGCAGTTCGTGAAGTTTGCGGGGCAGCAAATCCGTCTGCAGATGACCGGGAATCGGTGCAAGCCTACAGTTTGCTGAAATCTGCCTTCTCCAGCAACTGAAGAAGATCAGGAATCGATGAATTTATCCTATAACTGCTGGTAAATTATAGAAGAACCAGGTTTTGGTTTGCTTACCCTACAACACGCTGAGACTTGAAGGCGTCTGTAGAAGACCGAGGTAAATCGGTGCAGCTTCTCTTAGNTTGTCTATAAGCATACCAAAATCTTAGAGAAGAGCTTGAAAACGAAAAAAGCACTTTACCTGAAGTTTCTTCTGGGAAACAAATATCACTCATCACCAGATCTGTGTAGCAAATATAAACACAGGTCAAGTTTAAAGACTAAAAAGGCATAAAAACAGAAAGAGACCCTTGTCTAGTTTACTTCAGAAACCTAAGATAACAGCTTTGAATGTGTGTAGTTGAACGTAAAATTCTCTACTGAGAGGGTTGAAGTTACTTACGATGTTTCTTCTTATAAAGTGAGGAGGAGCAGAGAGAGAAAACGGGCAGCATGTTGAAGCCCAGGATACTGTAAGCAACAGGCTTACCTTTAGGAAAGTTCTATACCCCACTTATTTATGCTTGTCCTAATATTAATTATAGTAGATACCTTAAAGTGAGAATCTGATACTGTCTGTGCTGTGACATCTATTAATTGATCAATGACTTCTCTTCTGAATCTGCTGTAGGCTTTTTCCCCAACCTACATGGCCGTGCTGGATTGACAGTGCTGGTCACCATATATACCTGCTCCTGCTCAAATGATAGAAGGGCAACACTCTAATCAGGCAGTGTGCTATAAATTCTTATCAAGTCTGTGAAACAAACCTGAAACATGTAGCTCTGCCTTCATTACATTTTTTATGCTTGTTCATGATAAATATGTCATTTTGTATGGCTTACAAATAGTTGGCCAAAACTTGGTACAACTGAAGTTCTGAGTTCACTCACATTGAGTCAACTGCCTCACTCACTGTTTACATCTGTACATGTAATGTATAATTTAGAAGAAACTAGGGTTTGGGCTTTTTTTTCCCTATCATCCAGAATAGTTTGCTGCTATTATTCCTGAGCTGTTAAATAAACACCTTAAACACATTGCTAATGACTTAATTTGGGTTTAATTTGAACTGGTTTAATACAGACTGAAAAAAAAAAAAGCTGACAACCACATTTGTCTAAATTATTTTAGCAAGATATTTAATTAGATGCTTTCATACAGCACTGAAGAAGTCATAAAAAAGATAAACTGGTTTTCAGTAATAGTGAAATCTAGAGTGCATTGGTGACAACTTCCTGGCATAGTTGATATTTTGGAAAGTAGATGACATATGTAGATGACATATGTTCTTTGTTAATTTTTTCCTACTGCTTGTGAAACTACAAAACAATAAAAAAAAAAAAAAAAACCACATCCTTGTTCATGGTAATCTGCACTAAGAATGTTTTTTCGTTTGTTTGTTTGTTGTTTGTAGAGAGTTAAATAATTTCTTGCACAGTGGAAAAGTTAAAGAATAGCAGCTCAGTTAAATCTTCCCTCACAGGGAAAACATCACTGTGACTTCATTGAAATGGCTGAGATTTCAACCTTCATCAGTCTGGAATCTGAAGAGCATCTGGTTTAAGGTGTGTGAAATAATAGTTTTATCCCATAATTATTCATCACTTGCATAGAGTTATGTTTCATAAAAAAAAAAAAGTCCTCGAAACNCTTACTTTTTTTTATATCTACAAAGTAATGCCTCCTACTTATTTCTATGGAAACTACAACAGATACAAAGAGCACAACACTATTAGACAGAGCAAATTCTCAACTACAAAATACTATTTTTCAACACACCATCATTAGCTATGCATTTTCTCCAGTGATGAATGAGAGCCTTCATGCTGTGCTCCTAAAAATCTGCCCGAGCAGAGGTGACCCACTTTTTCACAGCTGCTAAGATGGTGTCATCACTAGGAAAATGTTGCCTATGCAGCCTTTCATCAGCCTGAACAGATGGAACTCAGAAGACGCCAAATCGTAACTATATGGTGGGTGTGGTAGGACAGTCCAGCCAAGATTGGCAATGTGCCATTTTATCAGACACTCCCTCTGCTGCCATCTGTTGCACAGCAACGAAATGTAACTAAGTATTGTTGGGGAAGTTCAACACCTACTGCCATACCACCACCATTTGCCTCTGACGTTGTGGTCCAACATCATGAAATAGGAAGCATTACTTTCAGAGCAGCCCTTGTATTTGGAAAGGCCAAGTGCATTTCTGGCAGCTGCTACAGCTGAGCTGTTTTTGGAAAAAAACACATTATTAATAAAATAATGTAGTCACTGGGCAGTGAAGAGAATCAAAGTGGTTTTTTTTTTTCCATTCAGGATATACAGAGCTATTTTTCTAAACTACTTAAGTCACCCTGCTTACCATAATCCTACACTTGCTTAGTGAAGTTAATAAAAATTCTCCTATTGATTTCAATAAGCATAGGATCAGATCCAACGCCAGGAGGTAGAGAAGAAAATAGCAGCTAAGTATTGAAGTTATGATGAATACCTGCACATTTTAGCATTGGTTATACATAGTATAGATGCTTTATCAGTGCATAAAAATAGAGTGGAATTATTGCTTTGCCTTTTGTACTGATGTTGTGAAAAAGCATAGTGGATCTATAACCATCTCTCTATTCAAATAATGTCAGGAACTCTAATTAATTAGGCACAGGATAGATCAAAACTGTATGTACACAGAAACTGTGGGGTTTTTTTTGTGACAGATCAGGCTGAAAAAAATCTATTTTTTATTACATGTATTGTTTTCAATATATGTAGATCTGAAAAAAAAAAAAAAGATTACTAATTACAAACAATCTATCTCTACAGATATCTGTTTACATATGTTAAGCCAATTAATCCAGTGTAAACAGATTCTAAAGGCATTGCTTTAAAATTGTTTGCATTAGTAAATTATGACTAAAGAAATAAAAAATTATTTTTTTAAAAACAAGCCAGGGTCATATAGAGGTAAAGAGCAAAAACTGTATGAAATGTAATCCCTGGGCTTAAAAGCAGAGTAATAAATGGTTTCTTTTCTTCTACAAGATCTTATTTTTTACAGATTCCTTCTGCATCAGCTTTGCCTACAGCAAGTGTTAAAAAAAAATAAAAATAAAAAATAATAAAAATATAAAAAAAAAGGTAAAATGATTTCAACACAAGAAAGCATAAAGGATCATAAAGAAGCCTTTTATGTCTTTTCTTCCTCACTTCTCAACAAAATATTTGCTACTTCCAAGTGTCTGTAAAGGCCTTTGCTCGTACAAAATTTGACACTGTCAAAACCAGCACTGTCTATAAAAGCAGAAATACATTTTAGACAGCACATATATTTCTAGGCTATTTGAGCTGTCTATTGAACTTTTAATATAGCATCTGCTGTGTTACTCACAACTCTCATGCTCTAAAAGGAAAGCTTATTCTCAGTATTGGACAGCTGAAATAGCTGCTTTCAGCTCAACTGTTTTGAAGACACTGTAGAGTTGGCAATAAAAATAAAGATCATAAACGTTCATTTACATGTTTTACATATTATGCGCATGTCTTGATACCGTATCTTTTCTGATTATGGTTATTTGCTTCTGTAGGTTTGGTTGTAGATGTAGCCAGAGCACACTACACCTTTATTCTTATGACTTCCTTGTCTTGGAAAGTAAACAACAGGTAAGGAAAGAGGATGGGTCTTGAAAGTCAATAGGTCCATCAGAGCCTAGAAAATTGGATTCACTCCTTCAGTCTATGAGAAACTCCGTTTTTATATGAATGGTTTGGCTCTATGTTAGTACCTAAACAACAAGAGAGAACATAAACACTCTGGATTTTAAGAATATACGTAACTTCCTGCCTTCTGTAGGTTTCAACAACAATTTTCTAAGATCACCCTTTGTCACAAGTAATGCTTTCTTCCTTCTTCCTTGTCTTGCAATAGCCAGCATTCCTCATTTCAGCAAAGTGCAAGGTGACAAACCTGTGAGCTCACAGCCTGGTAACTGTTGTATTAGGCGACAGCGAGGCTACGGGATGTCACGGGATAGTGCCCCCCCCCGGCTCAGTAATTGGACAATACACCTTTAGGGGTGTAGACGAAGTACAGCAAGAAAGTATTTAAACGAATGCCACGTGTGATTAAACACCATTTTTCTGCACATCATATTGGTGTCTTATGCAGTTCTTGGCCCTGATCAGGTAATTGATCAGTCTCGCAAAGGGTTAATNTGTTGTATTAGGCGACAGCGAGGCTACGGGATGTCACGGGATAGTGCCCCCCCGGCTCAGTAATTGGACAATACACCTTTAGGGGTGTAGACGAAGTACAGCAAGAAAGTATTCAAACGAATGCCACGTGTGATTAAACGCCATTTTTCTGCACATCATATTGGTGTCTTATGCAGTTCTTGGCCCTGATCAGGTAATTGATCAATCTCGCAAAGGGTTGATACAGCCTGAACAGAACGATCACGACAACAAGCATCCATGTTACAGAAGTTTGAAATTATTAATTTTTAAATCAAATGCATTGCCTGCAGGAGTGTAAAAGTTAAGCTGTGTGAATTCAGAGTTTGATGTTAATACTTGGCTTGCAACAAGATTTTCTTACTCCAAGGAAACAGAGCTCTGATGAAGTATATTCATGTAAAAAGACCAAACCAACCAAGCAATAGCATCAACAGCAAACAACAGAAAAACATGTAAATGGACATACAGGATTTCTTATTGAAAAAGGAATATTAAGCAAAATGAGGAAGATTACATCTTCAGTAGAGCCTGAGTCAACTTTTAGAATATTATTCTACAGGTGACTTATTGTATTACTCCTTTTCTCTAACTCACCATCATAATGGAAAATCCTTGGTGTGTGTGTGGGGGGGGGGGAACCAAAAACTATAATGTGATTACTTTGAGTACTCAGTCCAGACACCTTGGATTCTGTCTTGAGGTTCACTCAATTTTCTTGGCTACATTAACCTTCCTTTGAGTTTCTTGTGAAGAAAACAAATTTCAGACTTGTTCTTTGCACTGCAGTAATAGTCAGAAAACATCTACACTTGAACTCCTCCAAGGCCAAGGCAGAGTTGAATTTCCATGTTAGCTCTGAATTTGTCAAAACTTCTTTTTATGTATGTAAGTAATTTGCAGCATTCTAGGATTTACAGCATTCTAAGTTTTCTTTCCAGATAAGTTATTTTCTGGAAATTATTTGTAAATTAATGTAAATCTTTTACATCATACATCATCAGTATGCTTATCCTGGACTGTTCTGAAATTCTTGGTGATGGATTTAGTGGTTAGTGCTTCTTCTGTTAGCATTTAAAGGTAGATATTAAGGTGGATCCATTACACTGCATTTAGTTGATCAATTGGGAGGATATTGCAAAAAATAATCTTCAGATTCAACCAGTTGTCTTTTGATTAAGATTTGTTTCTCAGTGATGCACTACAGGACTGCCACGTGCCAGCGTAGGGAAGAGAATGATGCATGGGAAAATGAGAATAGGGATACTATATTGCTTATCACTATGGTTCCTCCTCTTCTGCTCTGTTGTCAGTTTCCTTCACATTTAATTGGCAAGAAAAATAATTTAAAAGGGTAACTTGTAGAACAAGCATCACTTGTGGATAAGGCTTTGAAAAAAATCTCTACACATTTATATTAAAAAAAAGAAAAACCCTACAAATAGAGCTTGTAATTTATTACTTGGTTGGATTCTAAAGCCTCAAGCCAATTTTCATGTTAAGATTTAACTAACTGTGTCCTATAACTAGAATCAACTAAGCAATTAGGTCCAGAATAGGATCATCTTCATTTTCTCAGTAGGAAGCCTAAACATATAAGCAAATGTGCAATAAGCAAACAAAATTAGCTTGATTTTCTATGGAAACAAATATTAAGCAAATTGTCTGTCAATACATCAGTCTCCTATAACCTAAATAGGTTTTGAATTTATGGAAAATTTCAACAGAATTTTTTAAAAAATATGAAGATTATCAACAGTAAAAGATGTTGCAACTGTCAGAAGAAGGGTATTGCTCCTTCTGCTGAAAAAAACAGAGAGTCCTCATCCAGGCTGAGGCTGCTGGACTTCCTTCACAACTCATGTCCATACAAAATAAAGTTGACTAGTATCCAACTTAGTAGTGTTTTCTCTTTGTGAAACAAGATTTTCCAAAAGGAAATATTTTTGGCACTGGTATTTCTGTAAAAATAAACATTGGCTCTGAGTCCAATATGTGGGTATATACATAGGTTGCACTGAAAGTAATGCCTCTTATTTATTTCCACAGAAACTGCAACAGATACAAAGAGCACAATAACACTATTTGATAGAGCAAATTCTTAGCTACAAAACACTATATTCCAGCATAATCACCACCATTAGCTATGCATTTTCACCAGCAACGAACAAGAGCCTGCATGCCATGCGCCTAAAAATTTGCATGGCCACTGATTATGTCATGGGCCAATGTAATAAAAACATTACTTTCGGAGCAGCCCATGTAATATAAGGAAGTTCTACTTCTGTAAGTGCTGCTGAGATCAGACCTTATTAGGCTCAGAATTACTGTTGAAGAAGTCCTAACAATACTGCTGTATCATTCCTGCCACTGATAGTAGGAGTATTTAACCTTCCCTTTTGAATGCCATTATGTTCTAAAAGCGGTTGTTCTTACTGACAAGTAGGAGTGGTTCAGCAAGACATGTACTAGGAAGAGAGTAATTCAATAGCTTTATTGCAAAGTTATATGAAGTAAAAATATTGCAAATAATTTTTTCTTGTTATTTAAATTTGTGTTAGCATGCAGAAAGTGTGACTACATTTGAACTAATACTTTGTCTGTTCTCTTAGCTGACCATAATGGCATCCATAACCCTAAAGACTGAAAAAGAGGCAGTTTACAATTACAGCATTAAAGACCTTCTAACTGATGATTGATACAGTCTCAGCCTCAGGTAAACACAATACTGCCTTAAATTAATTCCTACTCTGATATCATCCAAGTGGCTTTGGAAATCGGATCTTAAATTGTTGGTGTGTATTGCCTCCAGCTATGCCTATCAGCCAATTCCTCTGTCTGGCCCACGTGAATCAACACATTTCCCATGCAGCGCAGTACTGCCAGCAGCTTCACACAGTTCAAGTAATTTATTCAAAGTTAATGCAACTAAAAGAAAATACCTAGGACAGCACATAGACAGATCTGTACAGGATCAGGGACAGCCTCACACGAAGACTGATGCAAACAAATAACCCAGCAAGAGAAACAAGAACAACAACAACAAAAAAAAATTGCATTAAATCTATTTATCACAAAAATACAATATTTTTGTGTCAAAGAAAAGAAGCATTTCACTACTGTTAAATAAGATCTATACCAGTATATTCATTCCTATAAGGAAAGCAAGTCACAGAAAGGGAGATGGAAAACAGCAGCTGACAAGCTCTGTTATGTCTGTAAATTTCACTGAGTTCGACAAGGCCAAGTGCAAGGTCTCACACATGGGTCAGGACAATCCCAATAATGAATAGAGGCTGGGCAATGAATGGATAGAGAGCAACCATGTGGAGAAGGATCCTTAAGTACTTCAGATGAAAAACTGAACATGAGTCAGCAATGTGTACTTGCAGCCCAGAAAAGTGATTATATGATCATGGATTATATGATAATATCCTAGACTGCAACTAAAGAAGTGTGTCCAGAAGGTTGAGGGAGGTGATTCTCCCCCTCTGCCTTCATGAGAATTTCCTTAGAGTATTGCATTCAGGTCTGAGTCTCTAATATGAGAAAGACAAGGAAGTGTTGGAGCAGGTTCATGTGAGGGTCACAAAGATGATTAGAGGGGGGCTGGAGCCCCTCTCCTGTGACAACTGGCTGAGAGAGTTGAGGTTGTTCAGTCTAGAGAAGAGAAGACCCTGGCAAGACCTTGAAGTGGCTTCCCACTACCTAAAAGAGGACTGCAAGAAAGATGGGGAGGGACTCTTTATCAGGGAGTTTAGTGCTAGGACATGGGATAACAGTTTCAAACTAATCTAAAAGACGTTTAGATTAGACATTAGGAAGAAAGTGACCACTGTGAGGGTGGTGAGGCACTGGAACAGGTTTCCCAGAGAAGCTGTGGGTTCTCATCCCTGGAAGTGCTTAAGGCCAGGTTGGAAGGGGCTTTGAGCAATGTGGTCTAGTAGAAAAAGTTCCTGCCGTTGTCAGGGATGTTGAAACTTGGAGACTCCTAAGGTCTCTTCCAACAGAAACTATTCCGTGTTTCTGTAATTTTGAGGTTCTTACTGATTTTCAACCCTCATTTAGATATCAGTAAGTGACTGAAGACAGATGTTCCTCTTTGAGGAACACGATACAATGCTTTCCAAAGCTTTGTCCCTTCCAGTTAATCAATCCTCCAGAAAGAGAAAGTGGGAATGCTTTATGCTTACTNAAAAAAAACCCAAAAAACAAAGAACAACAACAACAAAAAACCACCAGCGAATTCACACCTACCTAAATTCTAGATATGTGCATGTAATCTTATAAATCACTTTAGACAGATACCAGTGCCCCTCACAGGAAAAAACAAAAGCATGACATGATGGTGAGATCTTAAAATGTAAAGACCTCAAAGAGATACTGAGGAGGATACTCTTGGTTTATAAATGATTTAATATTATTAGATATGCTATAAATAAATTCTTTGTACCATTTTTCCAACATAATCGATTTTCTGTCTATAAATAGTCTCCATACAGACTAGCCTGAGCTTAATCCTGGAAATTCTGAATGCATTACAATATCTTCATGCCAATAATGGGGAAATGGAAATTTTCCACTCTCTCAGTCTCTCCAAGGCTATTATGTATTGTGAAAACTGGGAAAACTCATACTTGTTCAGTATCTGAGGTGGAAACATCAGTCCTACAGACTTCCAGCATCAATTTTTAGGATGTACATACAGCAGGAACAATAGTGGTTTCTCAAACTACAGCTGCAGCACAAGAACTCAAGGAAAGCATTTAAAAGTTTAAGCTCAGTTTCTCAACTTTGTGTAGCAGGAAACAGTACCCTGAGCCACACAGTTAAATTACAGCCACTGCAGGATTTCTACTGCATCTACCAATAAACCTTCAGTGAGCACAATGATCACGGCATTATTAGAGTCTCTGAATTACACATCATGATGCAGTCTTAGAACTCTGCTGTACCAGACAAAATTAGCTAGATGTGATACATTCTTCAAATGAAAGAGGGATTTCACTTTTAGCACTCCAGAATGATTGTTGCTGTTTAAATAGCAAGCGACAGTTGAGTACATTAGGTGTTACATGCAGTACTCGCTATGAGCTAAAACCATTATAATTAGACTGCATGGGAAACTCTGTTTGCAAATACTGACATAGTATTATGGCACACTTGAATTCTTCAGTGTGTATCTATTTATTTATTTATTTACATTTTGAACTTCCAAAATAGCAAACTTCATACTCAATAGCTAATAACTAACTGTGGTAAAATATAAACCATAAATGTCATACAGCATATAAAGGAGCAGGTTTCTGTTTTACATTCAGTTGTATTTACCAGATTGTAGTATTCTTGTATGTACAGCATCTTCCTTGTGTGGATTTGTCAAATGATTTCACTAAAGAGTAAAATGTCATTGTGTTTAATCAAACATTTTTTAACTCTGTTGTGACATTTTGAAAAGTTGCTGGTGTTTTTTCTGTAGCCAAGTAAGTACGGGCAAAGTTGACATTCACTTGGAACTATTTTGCTTATCTGCAGCTGATTTAGACCTGTACTATCATAGACATTGAACGTTTATAACTCTAACTCATAACACAGTCTAATTTAAAAACAATTAGACTTCTTGCTGCCAATGATGGTAATATTCCTTTGAATTTATTGTCCTGCAGTTTCTTCAACACACACAGCACACAATATGCTTGCCTCTACCGTAGTTCAAGTACTAAATAATGCCAGTGTGTCAGGACAAGGGATGATATACTGCAGAACTTCATTTCTTGAGAGGGTACAGCATGAACAAGTCTGTACATGTCTTGTGTACACAATCTGTTTTTATTTTTGCAAATTATCTCTCAAGTTTATCTCCCCCAACTACTGTTTCTTCTTGATTCCATGTTATCCTGAACGTTCGCTGTCTTGCACACACCTGCACGTCCCACTTCCCAACATTTTCCCACCTGTATTCAGTTGCACATGCATTGATTACTATTTTGGCAAATAGTGACAGGCTATTCAATCTCATCTGCAGCAGCAGAGGAGACAGACTTTTTTCCAGTTAAAATAGTTAGCAATATAATAGTTTCACCATAAAAAACAAACAAANTAATAACACAGAACAAAGAAACCTAGTCTAAACGTATTCCTGAAACTTTGTGTGAAAAATATTTAACCTTGAATAATTGAAATTTTAATTTATTTTGAAGTTTCATGAACTGTAGATAAAGGCTCCTTGGGAATGTTACTTTTTTAGAAGGAAGTATAAACTGAGCTTCTGAAATAAACATTGCAAAGTATTTTTCTTTTCTTTTTTTTTTTTAAACAGCTTTCATTTTTTTAGTTCATATCTTCTCTAAATGAAAAGAAAATACATTGTAAAGAGGATAATTTTCCCCAAAAATATCTGCTTACTATTTTATAGCTGTACAACAGAGCAACCTGTTATAATTATTTTTGTAGAAAACATAAACATATTGCTTTTAATATGAGCATGTTAGTCCATTTTAGAAATGAGTAAAGTGTGGTTTGCTGCAATTAATAACTGAAAAGCTAAAAAACAATCAGTATAAGCCTCTTATTTATATAATTACAATTTTGCTTGCCAGAAGAATATGATGAGCCAAATGATATTTCATTATCGTTACAAGATCTGAAAAATACCTTTGAGAGTAGATAGCATTTTTGAAAAATCAACCTATCTCTGCATTATCCATGTGGGTAATTAGAACTTTTATATCCACTTCTGGACATGAGTTCCAAAAAACTCATTCATTAGATTTTCTGTTTTGAAGACAAGAGTTCATTCCATCAGATTATCGTCCTGTTACAGTTTTCCTGTGTCACAGGCTTTCCACTTCTAAAATATAAATTCATTATGAACAAGTCATTAAAATAAATTATTTTGAATCTGAAATATTACTTTATTTTTAGTTTAAATAAATTTGATTACTCCCTCCCAAGTAGTTGGACACATTGCTTCACAGGGGCCTTTGATATATTCACTGCTATTTCCTGAGTAGATACTTGGCTAAGGTTAAGAAGAATTTGGGATTTACAGAATTGTGTGAGTTAGTGTTTGATCCTAGTTGGAAAGTTGGACAGAAAAATATCCCCTCTTTGGAAAAAAAATATTTCTAATATCAGCATTTCCTCCATTTTGCATCAAGTTGAAAATATAAAGTTCTGAAAATAAGAACTTTCCAAAAAATAAGTAGCTGATCTCTCGCTACCTGTATCCTCAACATTCAGCAGGAATACCAGATACATGCAGTCAGTTTTGGTGAGATCTGTAGGAACCAGCCCATTTACCTTCGTACATAAATGAAATTAATATAGTTGATTCTGTTTCTTACTTGAAAAGGCACTTATAGGACTGAAAGTTGCTTTCCTTTTTTNAAAAAACCACTGTCAGAATAATGAAAAAATTAAGGAAGATTAAATATCAATTTAATTAATGTTCACTATATGAAAATGTTCAGACTGAAAAATACTTGGGATTCTGCTGGTCTCCATAAGGGAATAACAGGGAGTCTTGGCCTTTGTACTGCATAGCCTAATCTCAAAGTAACCTTAATATTTAAACAGAATTACTATGGGAGAAAATGATTAAATTGTCTGCCAGAAGGTTCTATAAGATTCACTTAATATTTAAATTCACTTAAATACCCAGAATAGAAGGAACAGTTGAAGGCGTCCACATTCTGCACACTTTTCTGTCCTCTTAACTTACACAGCCTCACATACACATGTCAGACACAGCTCTTTAACAGCTTGCTGCCTATTTCTGTAGGAATTAATATTTCATTAAAATAAAGGTTAGCACTATGGGGTGTTAATGGCACTGCATTTCTATTGACAGCACTAAGTGTAACTTGAATCATCAGTAGAAGAAGGACCAGAGGGAATGACCTTTCTTGAAAGATACTGCAGGAAGAGAACTGTCAATAAAAAGCAGATCGTGTTTTGCCTATCTCCTTACACAAAGCTATTTCCTGTTTATGCACTTGGAGAATAGGGTTCTTTAAGAGCTCACACATTCCATGCAGTGTCCCACTGCTCATCTGCAGCAATCAAATATACATGAAGCTCTGTGCTCTCTCAAAATGGTAACAAGTTTAGCACCAGCAGATTAGAGAAATCGATGACTTTATCTTATGCTACCCTATTCTCTTTAAAATTCCAGGAATGTCAGGCAAACACAACCATGATGCAAATGCTGTAAAAGGACCATAATGCCAAAAGCAAACACTGCTTACTGCAGATAATTTTTCTACAATTACATTGTTTCTGAATATAGTCTTCTGATTGTGCGAAAATTGCTCTAAATCCTTGTGAATTATGCTCAAAGTGCCTGATATCTCTGTATTTTTCTTTATTTAACTTGATTCCAATCATTCTATGATTGAAAAGAAAAAAAAAAAAACAACAAAAAAAGCAAAACAAAACAACCAGTCTAAACATATCTAAAAGTATAAGTGTGATAGACATTTCTAAGTAAAAAAAATAAGCAACATATTCACTCTTCAATAGATAATGCATTTTGAAGGCAGTCGCTTCTCAAATCCGCTAATGCCTGAAGACACTTTCAAAAAGCTTCACTACAGATCAACTTCTTTCTATTACATATAGTTAATACATCTGCAGGAAGGAACTCCAAACTAGAGCCACCTAGATTTGAGCATTTTATGTCTGTATTTGTTATTCCTTATATACTCATTTTACCCTCTAAGGAAAAGTTTCCCTACAAAGAAAGGATAATCATCGAGGACAGTTAAAAAACACATTGAGAGTTAATTTTATATAATGTGGGATAAATATAATACTCATTTGCACTCATACAGCCTCAAGTGGAATAACCTATTTTATGTTTGTTTTAATAATGAATTTGTGCTTCTGTGGACAAAAAAAGGCCTATTGTTCATGGTCAGTAATTGTTCAGACAAAAATTTCTCTCCTGTCTGTAATTCAACAGACAGATTTGAGTTTTAAGGCTAAATTTTCACTCACTGATGACAATTTTGATTCAGTCATATATACTAATTACTAAATCAGATTTTTTTTTGTTTGAACTTTGTGTTTGTTTAAGCATGTCTCTAATGCTTATTCTTAGATTTCAAGGAAGCAATTCAGACACATTCATCTACTATGGAGTAAATCCATTTTCTAAGCTCTCACCAGAACTGAGACTGGTGAGTTTACTGAAACACAATTGTCAGACCAAGCATTTCACATTGCAAGAATTCTGGATTTCAAGAAAAGATGTTTCATCTATAGGATGATAACTAAGGAAGTTGGAAAAATAATTCACTTTTGTTTCTACAAATGTAATCAATTAAACCCTCATTATGGATGTCTCTTCTTCCATTACTGTCTTACTGCCCTTACCTAGTACATTTCCCATGAACTGACGTATGTGAAAAACAAATTGTAATAGTATTGTATTAGCTACATGCTAAATAAAGGATAGATTTCTAGAGAGACTGAAGGTTAAGAAAAAGAGTAAGTTTTGGTATTTTTTTCTTTTGTTTTTCTTTTATATTCTCAAATTAATTATCAGTAGTTCTTTCAGAGCAAAAAGAATAACCTTGGTTGGAAAACATTTTTAAAGAGTGTCATTCTAAATTACTCTCTGGAGAACAACTCTAGCAACTTCCTTCATATTTTCTCAGGTAGCTTTAATTCTCTTTAAAAGTTCATCTAAAAAAATAACTAAGGCAAAAACAATCCCCAGAGGCAAGGGAAAGAAACAAAAACAAAAGCAACATAACACAGGTTTGTAATGGAACTCTTATTGAGGCCTTAATTAAGAGGAGACATTTGATCTCTCTATAATCATTGCCTTGAATTAAATGTCTTGAGTACAATAACTAAAATATTATGGTCTAATTGAAAGCAATAGAATGGAACAACCTTGGCTTGTTCTCAATTCTTCCAGATCTCATTTTGTAAAAGTCATTAAAGTCCATATTTCTATTGTTTAAAGGTAACCTCCTCCCATGAGATTAATCACAAGAATAATAGAAATGGCAATTGCTAATATACTGCTTGCATTAAAAAAAAACTCCTGTGGATTCAATATTTTGATAGGCAGAGTAACAAGATCTCTGAAGCTTTTTTTAACAATTAGTCCTTCTGCAAGGAAGATGAGATCACTTTCCTTTAGTGTAACGAAATCTACTGAAGGTAGAAATTCATCAAAATAAACAAGGAGGAGTAATTGGGGAGATTAAAGAAAAAAGGAAATTTTTAGGGAAGTACCATAAAGAAGAAAAAAAAAGGAAGTTGTAAAATTAATTAATCAAAAAATAGATAAAAAATAGAAAATGTCTTTTAATTTTTATGATCTAGCTGAAGATCATGAATTTTAAGGCACCATCCTATTCAGGAGACATAATACATACATGGGTAAGCAAGTTTTCAAATCCTTATTCTATCTACTTGTTTTACAATGACTTTAGTACTAGAGTTTTGGTGGATTTTTATTTTTATTTATTTATTTATTTATTTTGACATAGGGGAGCAATACTCTGGTGGATGACTAAGGAAAAAGAAGTAATGTTGAAAGCTGTTTCATTAGCAGGTTACTTCACTGTAAATGAAAAAAACATGCAGGCAAGCACTTATGGCACTTCAGGTATTGGAGGGTCTTATTAAAATGGTCCGAGCTTGAAGCACGTTTCTGAAAAACCTGAAGCAAAATTCATAAAACTAAATTCAAGAAGGTTTTGCATATTCAAAATATGATTAAATTTTTAAAGTCTTTATTACATATATGATATGGGAAACAAATAATAGGAAATAGATTTGTTTTTTCTTTCTGCTACTCTTTAACATACTTTAAAAAAAAAGTATATCGTTCTTACATCCATCGTAGTAGAGGTTTATGATTTTGTTGTAAAATTAGTTTTATTTTAACTTTTTAACCTTTTAACCAAGTTTGTCATCTTGCTCTTCAGAGATGGAAAATTATTTATATCCAACTGGTTATCTTTCAAAAGGCTGAGTCTTTCGTTTCTATACCATGAAACTAACAGTCAGAGAATCATAGAATGGTTGAGATTGGAAGGGAATTCTGGAGGTCATCTGGTCCAACTAGATGCTCAGGGACACCAATAGCAGGCTGCCCAAGTCCACGTCCAGGTGGCTTTTGACTATGTACCAAGAGAAGACTCCACAATCTTTCTGGTCAACCTGTAAGAATGTACTGCCTATATGAGACAAAACATCAATGAAAAGCACACAGTCCACAAGTGACTGAACAGACCATTTCCAAAGAGAGATGTAGGTGACTCAGTTCTTTCAGAAGAGCTTTTTCATTGTTAACAAAGTTATCACAGAAGTTGCATATTAGAGACTACAACAGAACTAAGGCTTAGGTAGAAGCCAGAAGCCTCTCTGCAACTGTCGTGTTAATGTCTGAAGGATCTTAAAGTGAACTTACACCATGCTAAACTAATAGAATCACAGAATCTTCAGATTTGGAAGGGATCCAGAAGGATCACTGAGTCCAACTCAAATGCATTGTGACAAGTGTGTGAAGAAATTCATAGTGTCATTAAGCCAGTTAATCAATTCTTATAATTACTACTATTGTTTATTCATTCCACTGTCAGCTTAGAAGAATCAGCAGTTTAAAAAACAGAAAAGTGTAAATTTAAGTCAAATCAATTACTGATAAAACTTAATAAAAATGATGCAGGAGTAAGTACAGCCAGACATGCTAGTTACTATGCATTAATTATCTTTGTAGGTTTTGGTAGCACTTAATCTTTTTGACATTATTTAAATTAGAGAGCAAAGTGTTGAATTACTGGGCCTGCAGGAGGTAGGATATCTCTGGACGAGGAAGCCAATGGGCTTGAATAATAAGTCATAGAATCATAGAATCATGGAATGATTTGGGTTGGAAAGGACTTTTAAGATCATCTAGTTCCAGCCCCCCTGTTGTAGGCAGGGACCAGGTTGCTCAAAGCCCCATCCAGCCTGGCCTTGAATGCCTCCAGGGTGGGGGCATCCACAACCTCATTGGGAAACCTTTTCCAGTGTCTCACTACCCTCGCAGTAAAGAATTTCTTTCTAATATCTTGTCTAAATCTACTCTCTTCCAGTTTAAATCCATTACCCCTTGTCCAATTGCTACATGCCTTTATAAAAAGACCTTCCCCAGCTTTCCTGTAGGCCCCCTTCAGCTACTGGGAGGCTGCTGTAAGGTCCTCCCACAGCCTTCTCTTCAGTGGGCTGAAAAGCCCCAACTCTCTCAGCCTGTCCTCATAGGGGAGATGCTCCAGCCCTCTGTTCATCTTCCCAGCCCTCCTCTGGACCCACTCCAACAGTGAGTAATATCTTATAACAACAGTGGGCTATGTCTTATTTAGTGTATTTTTTACTGCCGCCTGTTGCTAATACAGAACTTCAGACTACTTTTATTCAGTAGACTCCTACATTAGAATTGCATGGGCTAAATTCTTTGCTGTAATAGTTCCACTCAAGCTTAGAAAAAAATAAGGGGCCTAAGGGGGATGTAGGTGGTAACTCAGCAGAATGTTCAAGTCATCAGACTGGATTTAATATTAGGATAGAAATCCATCAACTGAACTGCAAGGGCAGAACATTTTCTCTCACTTAGGTATACAGCAGTCAAGTGCAACCCCTGGCAAGGACACTGCAATAAGAACTATCCAGGGGTTATTCAGTGATAAGCCTGAAAGGCTATTAAAAGCTTGGTCAGGAAGACACCATCGCCATTTCAAACCTGTGCTCACCCTCAAAATAAGAACAATCGGGCATTATACCATCATTCACAAGTTCTGACTCACCATCTCAATATGCATGGAGGCATATTGGGGGCATAGGTTTTCAGCTTGGATTTTTAATTTTGTTTGTCTTTAGAATGACAAGCTGGAGCAGAGGTAAGAGATCTCTTCTCAGCCTGCCACTGGAGGAACAACTGACTTCCAAAGTGGACTAAGGGCATTCGCCTCTTCTTTAGCTAGCACTCAGCACCTTGAGGAACCGTGTCCTCTACTGAAACAATTGGCAGTCTTCCTTCCTCTGTTTACACCAGGTCCATGAAAGAAGCAAGTGCATAAAGAGATATGTGAGTTTCGCTTCAGAGAGTAAGTATTCCTTCTGGAAGGCTTGGAAAGAAATGCTCAAATTCTTTTCCATTTCACAGCATATCACTTGAGTATTCCTATAAGATAGTGGCACAGATGCTGTTTTTAGAATATGCATATTCTCACAGGCAAGAACTCAGAAGATTGGCAGGGATGACTTTCCTGTGTTGGCTGGATCTGAGAAGCAGAACATTTAGTATGGATTCTACTGATACTTTTTGGAACAACTGCTTCTAAAAAATAACACAAAAATTGATGAAAGTATGTCAGCTTTCTTGTGAGTGCCATAAAAAATTCCTTTGAGGCAAAGCACAACAGGTCAATTTTCAGAGAGCTTTTTGCACTAGCAGAATATGAAATCTCAGCTTCACAAAATTATTTTTCAAGATGAAAATATAAAAAACCACTACACACACTCTCTTCACATTTTAACAACATAATACATTTAGAAAATGCTCAAAATACAACCTTTTTCTCACACATAACAAGTTTTGCTTAAACACAAAGACTGATCCATATAATTTGTAATAGCATAGTATAACACCATTATACAGTCATATTTTAGACACACTGATGTGTTTATAGGTGTTGGGAATATGATATTTGTAGGACACTGTGATCTGAATGAGAGTATTTTATTAGTCTTCTCTAACTTCTTCCAATGATTTTATCATTATTCCTTTGAGATATACCTCTTCCTTTTCATGAACCTTGAAATAGAATGGTATTTTAATCATATATTTTGTATTTCAAAACTTCATATATAAATGGGTATTTTAGAATTATATGTCTTTCTCCTACTGATCCAGATTCTTATCCCAGTAACTTCACTGTAGTACACAGTGACCAGAATGAAAAAAAAAACAACACATTTTTATGCCCATCGGCCAGTTCTAGAGCTTACTTCTGCAGTGCCAATGCCAAAAAGACCTTACAGCCTTTAAGGGAAATACCAGTAAAGGTATTCAGGTACTCTGATGGTGTTTGTGACAAAGGCTTAGATATAACGATACTGAATAAAAAAAGAATCAGACTAGTCCCAAAGGTTGTTCACTAGATCGTAATAAATAAATAAATAAATAAATAAATAAATCTATTTAGTTCAAATACTATTTTGTCAGTTCAACAAAACTATATAAGCTAACTGAGAACAATCATAGCATCATAGAATCCTTAGAGTTGGAAGGGGCCTTCAAAGATCATCTAGTCCAATTCCCCTGCAATGAACAGGGACATCAGCAGCTCGATCCCATTGCCCAGGGCCTGATCCGGCCTCACTTTGAAAGGGACAGGGCATCCATCAAATCTCTGGGCAAACCGTGCCAGTGCCTTACCACCCTCACTGTAAAAGACGTTTTTCCTTATATCTAACCTAAATCTTCCCTCTTCAAGCTTGAAACCATTTCCCCTTTTTCTGTTACCACAGGCCCTAATAAAGAGTCTGTCCCCTTCTTTCCTGTAGCCCCCCCTTTAGATACTGAAAGGCTACAATCAGGTCTCCCCAGAGCCTTCTCTTCTCCAGGCTGAACAGTCCCAGCTCTCTCAGCCTGTCCTCTCAGGGAAGGTGTTCCATCCCTTGGATCATTTTTGTGGCCCTTCTCTGGATGCACTCCAACAGGTCCATGTTTCTTCTGTACTGAGAACTCCACATCTGGATGCAGTACTCCAGGTGAGGCCTTACCAGCACAGAATAGAGGGGAAGGATCTCCTCCTTTGACTTGCTGGCTACGCTTCTTTTAATGCAGCCTAGGATAGAGTTGGCTTTCTGGGCTTCAGGGGCACATTGTTGGCTCATGTCTAGCTTGCCATCCACCAGTACCCTCAAGTCTTTTTTGGCAAGGCTGCTCTCAATCCTTTCATCCTCCAGCTTGTATTGGTAGGGGGGATTGCCTTAATCCAGGTGCAAGATCTTACATTTGGATTTGTTGAACCTCATGAGGTTCACCTGGGCCCACTGCTTAAACCTGTCTAGTTCCCTCTGAATGGCATCCCATCCCTCTTGTGTGAACCTCACCCACAGCTTGGTGTCATCGGCAAACTTGCTGAGGATGCACTCAACCCCACTGTCAGTGTCATTGATGAAGATATTAAAGAGTATAGGTCCCAAGACTGGCCCCTTTGAGACACTACTTGTCACTGATCTCCACCTAGACATGGAGCCATTGACCACCACTCTCTGGACTTGATCCTGCAGCCAGTTTTTCATCCACCAAACAGTCCACCCATCAAATTCACATCTTTCCAATTTTGAGAGAAAGATGTTGTGGAATACCGTGCCAAAGGCCTTACTGAAGTCCAGATAGTTGACATCAGTGGCTCTTCCCTTATTCGTTGATGCAGTTACACCATCGTAAATGGCCACTAGGTTGGTCAAGCAGGATTTGCCCTTGGTGAAGCCATGCTGGCTCTTCCATATCACCTCTCTTCCTTCCATGTGCCTTAGCATAGCTTCCAAGAGTATATGCTCCATGATCCTTCCCGGCACAGAGGTGAGACTGACAGGTTAGTAGTTCCTAGGGTCATCTTTTTTGCCATTCTTAAAAATGGATGTGATATTGCCGTTTTTTCCAGTCACCAGGGACTTTACCTGATTGCCACAACTTTTCAAATATAATTGAGAGTGGCTTGGCGACTACATCAGTTCATTCAGTCAGGATTCTTAGATGCATCTCATTGGAACCTATAGACTTGTAAACGTTCAGGTTCCTCAGGTGGTCTTGAATCTGATTTTCGCTTACAGTGGGAGGGAAGTTGCTTCCCCAACCCCCTCCTACCAAACCAAACATTTGAGGACTGTGTGACAAGAAGTTATCAGAGAAGATTGAAGAAAAAAAATTAAGTACCTCAACCTTTTCCTTGTCTGTCATCGCCAGCTTGCCTGTGGGGGGAAGTACACCCTCCTGGACGTTCCTTTTCTGGTTGAAATATTCATAGAAGCCTTTCTTGTGCTTGTTGGTACTCCTTGCCAAGTTCAGTTCAGGGTGGGCCTTGGCTTTCCTGACCCAATCCCTGCACAGCCTAGCAGCTTCCTTGTTCTCTTCCCATGTTACCTGTCCATGTTTCCACTGCCTCTGCATTTTCTCCTTGCTCTTCAGTTTGACCAGCAGGTCCCCGTTCAGCCATGCCAGTCTTCCTTTCCTGACTTGCTACACCTGGGGATGCGGAGCTCTTACATGCTGAGGAACGCTTCCTTAAATATCTACCATCTGTGCTCTGCACCCTTACCCATGAGGAAAATTTCCCAGGGTGTTTTATAGACTAATGCCCTGAAGAGCTGGAAGTCAGTTTTCCTAAAATTCAGTGCCCTAATTTTACTCTTTGGCTGTCTCATATCCCTCTCGAGCATGAACTCAACCATGGCATGGTCACTACAGCCCAGGCAGCCTACAGTCCTGACGTCACTGATCAGTTCATTTGTATTGGTGAGCAACAGGTCCAGTACTGCATCCCCCCTGATGGGGCCATCTATTACCTGACTCAGGAGGTTGTCCTCAGTGCACCCCAGGAGCATCTTGGATTGCCTGCAGCTCTCCTTGCTACTTTTCCAGCAGATGTTTGGGTGGTTGAAGTCTCCGAGCAGGACAAGCATTTGCGATTGCAACGCCTCCTGTAGCTAGAGGTAGAAGGCCTCATCAACAGGCTCTGTTTAATTGGGTAGCTGAAGTAGGCACCGATCACAAGGCTCCCTTTGCTGCCTCGGTCTCTAACTGTCACTCATGGGCTTTTGACTTGTTCATGACTATTGTTTAGAGACAGCTCTTCACATTCTATTCCCTTCTTGGTGTAGATAACAACACCCCCTTCCTCACCCATCCCTTCTGAAGAGCTTGTAGTCATTGATAGCCACACTCCAGCCACACTCCAAAATCTAGCTTGAGTAATTGATGTGGTGAGGAAATGCAGTAAAATTAGATCACACTTGGTTTAAACAATAATGACATTCTTTACACTGGAAGTAAAAGAAAGTTATGACATTGGGTCTAGATTGGGTGCCTTTCTTCTTTGTAGCTCCTTATAACATACTGAATTTTCAGGTATTTTTTGGATGAAATGAACCCACGTTAGTCTAATTTCTTATTTCAAGAGTTAACTGGTTAAACAAATAGTCAGTGAAATAGAAATTTAGCAACATGCCAAGAAAAAAATGTTTGTTTACATAATAAAAAGCTAGAAGATTCTGGTTTCATCTTTTTTTTTTCCTCTCTCTCTTATCATGGTAGAAATTAATAGTTTTAACTTTCAGATAATCCTCAGAATTACTAAAGTAAGATTTTGTTAAATTTACAGATTTTTTCATTTTTGAGTAACTATGCAGAAATAAAAACATTTAGTGTGTCCCTTCAAAATTACTTCTTTACAAAAGAATGAGAATAAGAAAAAAATATATATATTCTATTTTATCCCTACACTGTTTTCAGTTGCTATTGGACTTTAAAAGCTCCTTCTTGCTCTCTTTTTTTAATGACTCTCTGCACCTGTAGTAGAAAGCTGAAAGAAAATTCAACTGCAAAACTCAAATGCTGTTTCATGTATTTGAGACTGACTATATTTTTAAAAACATCTTGATTTAAAGATCTGAAAAAAACTTTAAAAAGAATGCTGTATCCCTCCAGCTCAGTTCAGTTTGAATATCAGTCACCATTTTCCTTTGATAGTCTTTGTAAGTTGCAGGCACAGCCTCAAGCAAAGACAATTTGGAAAAATGCTGTAAGGATGCATTTGTCATGCCAATAAGCAAGGGGTAAATTTAAACTCATGGGCTTGCCATGTAAGAAACATAATCATCTACAAAAATTAAAATTAAAATACACAATATTTTAATAAATTACATTGCATTAGATATAGTTTCAAGATATTAAAAGCAAAATAATATCATCACTATATTCAATGTCACATTGGAAAATAAATGTTATTCAGTATTCTTAAATGTGTAACATGAATTTATACAGCTATTGTATCATGATGCTATTTTCCAAAGCACCTCAGGGTTCTTTTCCCACTGCAGAAAACTGCAGTGGTTTTCTATTCAAACTTTGACCCAGTCCAACCTTCTTCAATTCTTAAGATCTTAACAGCTGAAGTTAGTTACCTCTCTCAGAGAAGAATGAGCAAATATTTGAGAACAAACAACGATCCTATATTAATATACTGCTATGATCGAACACCTACAAACTATAATAATACAGAAATACTTTAGATTTTAAGTCCCGAGGGCAAAATTAATTGAATTTATTATATGTACAGAGGAGTGTATTCCTCTGAATGTATTTCCTACTTAAAAACATAAGAGGAAAGAAAAGCTTACTTTATGGTGTTCTCTTTTTTGTTTTGTCTTTTTTCTGTTGTGGGCAGTAGGCCCTTCTACACAGATAAAAACAAATATTTCTGATCGTAGAACATAATGTTTTAAAAGTCTGATTCAGGTTTTACTGATGTTTTGTAAGACTTGTCCAGGCAAATAAAAAAATACTGCTGGTACTGACAGCTCTTCAGAAATTCTCAAAGAAATCTGTTCATCAATGGAGTCTGTATGTCTTCCTGAACAGAAATCTCAAGAGATGCCAAAAGGAAGATAATACCTTGAGCCTTAGAAAATTTTACCATTTGGTTTGAATTTAAAGTCAGTTTTCTTCCCTTCTTCTCTCCCTCCACTTTTCTCCTCTTGCTTCTTTCTTTTTTTCTTCTTCCCTCTCCCTGGCAAAGGACTCAGATACTGATAATTTGCTACTAATGATGGTGCCTACTGCAAGCAGCACAGTGAAGCCTCTGACCTTAGGACCCAAAGGAGCAGAGGAAGAGTCTACATAACTGCAGTAAATGGAGTAGAAATGAAGAAATGCATGTGTACAACTAAACTATACCGTATTATTTCTTTTCCCATAAAAACACACTTGGACTAATAATGACTAGAAAAGATATCAGTTATATTAACAATAAATTATTGAGTTTTATTATATATATCTAGGGTGTGCTATCTCCTCCCATAAGCAAGATTTTGATAATGACATGCAAAATAGGTTGTACTCAACTGATCATATAAGACTAGTAACCTGTAATATATTTTAATGTCAGCTTGTAGAAAAACATAAAAAAAAAAAAAGGAACAACAAAAACCTGATTTAAAGAAGCAGTTCCTGCTTTTGAATAGGTATAACTCATGTTTTCTATCTGAGCTAAAGTGAAGAAAGTAGTGACTAGAATGAATTATGATTACATATCTGTGGCGTTTCCTGTTTCATTTTGTTGTTATGTAGCATGCTTGGACCAGAATACCAGATGTCCAGATATTCAAGAGTAGATGCTTAAGCATTTTGAACATTCAGTATGATAGCACTTACACAGTTAGAAGAAAGTGTATCCCTTGGCTCTGCTTGCACAGATATAAAGTTTTCTTATGCACTTATCTTGCCCCAGAGATCTGTCAGGTCTAATTTTCATCCATCTCTAAGGGAAGTCTATGAACACAACTACCCTTTCTTGGTCAGACTCCCATAGAAAACATAGAAAGAGGAATTCTCCCAGTACTTTTAAAGGATCAAAACTGCCCTTGAGGTAACCTCAAGGTATTTCAGGGAAGGTATAACAGAAACAGAATTTGCCTTTTCAGTTTGCTTGAACAAATGCGTTGATTGGTATGCTGTCATTTGTTCTCAAATTCACAGTAACTGCACTTCAGCAAATATATTTGGAATCCCAAGTGCTGTCTTTGTACTCAGCAAAATCATCCTCGAGACAATAGTCAAGTAAGGATATAAATTCATGTTGGTGATCAAACATTCCAGTGGAAGAAGTCTGCAAGTTTTGATTTTTCAGTTTCTTTTTGATGTACAGCTGGCCGTGTGGTTTTTTTGTTTGTTTGTTTTTTAAGGGATAGACCAGACAGCTTCAGATAAAATGAAAAATGTGTCTTGGATTTTGTTGTCCAAACACCGTGAAATACTTTCTAGCTTTAGTCAATTAAACAAAACATTAAGATGATATTTTCACATGTTCTGTACATGTAGACAATTTCAGGCATGGACTACGTGGCTTTTCTAATAGCAGAGAACCTGGTGACATAACCATGAATAAATAGGGTGGTAGGATTTCAATCTTGTTATTTGTGCACGACATTTTGAAGCATGTGTTATAAATGCTGTTTAGCAATGCAGAGCATTTTAAATGCTGAAGATCCACATTATCAAGAGATGGTTCATTACTGCTGTTGTAGTCTGAAGAGAATCAACTGCATCTGTGCTTAAAAAAAAAAGGACTTTCATAGCTTCCACTTGTACTGGATACTGGCACAGGTTGGCAGATGATAAGATTTGCACTGGATCTTGCTGGTACAATGTTCTTTCCTTTATAGCAGCCCATGTGGTTCTGTATTTTGGATTTGTGAGCAAAACAATGTTGAACACAAACCAGTGTTTGAGTTAATCCTGAGCAGTGCTTGCACAGCATCAAGGCCTACCCTATTTTGCATTCTGTCCTCTGGTGAGTAGACTGGGAGTGTGCAAGGGATAGAAAAGGTGACCCAAATGGACTAAAGGGATCTTCCATACCATATGATATCATGCTCAAGAGTAAAATCTCAGAGAAAGAAGAAGAAAGCCTGTGGCTATGGAGTCTGTCTTCCCAAGTGCCATTCTGCATGTTGAAGTCCTACTTCCCAGGAAAGTGGCTAAACATCTGCCTCCTGATGTGCAGTAGTGAATGAATTTCGTATTTTGCTCTGCTTTTCTTGAACAGCTTTGCTTTATCTTTTGAACTCTCTTTATCTCAATCCACATGTTTTTGTTTGTTTGTTAGTTTGTTTGCTTTTGTTCTTACAGTTATCTCCCCCAGCTTTCTGGGGCAGAGTGAGCAAGAGGCTGTGTGGTGCTGAGCTACCTGCCAGGACTAACTCACAACAATCTGTTAACTAGATGTTGTTAAAAAGGCATTGTATACATATACATGACAAATATAAAATTTTAAGAATTACATATATGTGTAATTCCTTATGTGTGTATGTATGTGGTCTTACTAATGATATGCAACTTAAAATTCCAGGGCTGACACAGTGCCTTCCTGGTACCCATGGGGACACACACAACACTTGCATGAACCTGAGCAGCACTGGCAAACCCTTCCTGTCCCTCTCCAGCCAATCATGACTGAAGTCTGCTAGTGGAACTCACGTCCTCACATCACATGGATCTCTCCTTTATCTGCATTGGCTCATGAAGTAGCTGACTCCTGGTCTCTCCCGATTGCTGCATTTTGTGGTCCCTCTCCTGCAAGTTACGCTCTTATTGTGCTCATATGCCAAGAAAATCTTGAAGTTCACTGGTATTTGCATATAAATGAAAGGAAGCCCCTGCAAGTGTGTTGGAAATGGGATCTGGTAAGAACAAAATCAAGCATGGAATCAGGCAAGCATACTAACCAAATTCTTGTTTATACTTGACCAGACTATTTTACCTCTTTTTCTCTCTATTTTCTTACACTTGTCCCTCCTCAATCCATCTTTATCATTCCATTTGGTTCCTTCCTAAACAATCTACAAGTCTCATACATTACTACAATTCCTTTACAGAACACCCAATGCTACACAACAGCCCCAGATTAACTCCTCCCTGTAGCTCTTTAGGCAGTAGACCTCTTAACTCTGCAGGGCATTACAGCGCTGTTTCCACAGTTTCCCCATGGGCCCCTCATGATGAGTTTCCTTCAGTGTGCTCTGTTCTCACTGTGACTAGGATCCTCCTATGTTGCTCCTCAGATGTTCTGAGGGTCTTTCTGTGGTGAGCCCTAACTTCATCTCCACAGCTAATAGTATAGCTGGAATTCTTTGTCTCTTTGTGAGGTGTGCAAGACTGTCCATAAACCCTACAAGTCATTCAAGCCTACCTTTTTTTTTTTCTTCCCCAAGAGTTAAGTATGCAGAATTGATGACTGTAATATCTTGTGCTATAGTGCTCAGTATGCGTGGTACCACAAAGCCAGATTTCCCAGTGTTTGCTCTACTGTCAGCCCTGGAAGCTTGGCTGAGACTTGAGATAATATTACTGCTGTACAAAAGGCAAGGTGAGAAATGGGAATACAGGTTAGAGAAGTGTTCACAAATGACATTCTCAGCTCAATATCCGTATTTCTGTGTGTTCAGCCTGCAGTAGCCTCTGATTATCAAGTCAGTATTTTATAATGAGCTGATGCACAATTTTTACTGACTTCTGAAACAGAACATGCAAGAATCAATGGAAAGCTAGAGCTGAGAGTTGCCTCCTGATTGGTTAGTGTCAGGGGGCTAAGAAAATGGCATATATCACTAGTGACAGATTCAGTTACACATTTTTATCATTGGCAGAATGATGTAACCCTCATTACAAAAGAACATTGTTTAATTGATCCATACGCTCCCAGTCGTCCTGTTTTTTTCCCACATAACATAAAGGCCAAGTTGCAGTTCACTTTCAATCAAGTGAAAACATTATATTACAGCAGGAATAAGAAGTAGTCTCTGAACATTTTAATTACCATGGTTTAAATATGAGAAAATCGTTATACAATTAATGTGACAAATGCTGCTAGAGGACATTTTAAATAATAGTCAAATTAGTGAAGAAAAACCATGAAAGGATTTTTTTATTATTATTTTTTTTTTTTATGTGCTGGCCTCCAGCCTTTTCTTGGTTCCCAACCATTCTCTAGGTTTGCCAGAATTCACTTAGCTTGGCATACAAGGCTTATCATTATTACCTCCAACACATATGAACAAGAGAGATTTTTATCCTTAATTATAGTGAAAGTCTTAGAGCAACAAGTATTATAAATAAGTCAGGCAAGCTAACATATATGGCATAGGTAATAATGATCATCCTCACAGTTTCTTACTGAAGGCTGAATACACTAAATAGTGTTTAAACAAAATGTCTATCACTTCTAAATAACTTTAAATAGACAATCATTTCAAAAGGAGAGCTATTAACTTCTTCCTTCACCACATGGAATTTTGTGGGAGAAGAACAAAACAAAAGATTGTCTACAAAAGATAAATGTTATATATTTAAATATATGTCCAAAGTGAATCCTCTGTAATTGACCAGGAGCCAAACTGGGAACAACTCATTCCAGAGGCCTAATTGATTATTGGCAAGAATTAAGTGGTTTCTGCTGGGGCTTATTTCTCAGCTCTTATGTTTCAAGTAACGTAATCTGTTGGCTTAAAGACTGAGTCACTTTAAGCAACTTATTTTTTTTTGCACCAACCTCCACTCTACCACCTCTCCCCAGAACAATAAAAACCCTGCAGCCTTCCCTCGCTAGACAGCAGTTAATATCCTCCCCTCTGCAGATCATGCCAAATCAAACATCAATCAGAATATACAGGAATATACTGAAGAGCTTGGTTTCAGAGCTGTACTTTCCTGTTCATTTCTACAGGGAACTAACGTCTCGATATCCGCAGTGCCTATATCTTTAATAAGTGCTCTTAATCCTTTTTCAGATATCAAGACACTATTGCACTAAAATATATAGCATCTTTTTTCTCTTTGAAAAACACTGTTCCATTGCTTTTTTCTTTTTTTTTTCTTTTTTGTTCTTTTTTCTTTTCTTTTACATCTAACATTTACTTTGTTATGCTTCAAATCAGCTGCAGATACTTGCTTTGGTTTTGTATGTTAAGTTCATCTGCAGTAGGGCCAGAAGCTCAACAGTAAAACAAAGGGTGAATGATTTTTAGCAATAGGACCTCTGTATTTTAGCCTTTGTTCTGCCCAGAACCTCTTTTAGGTTGTGCAATAAAAAAGCTCAGCTCCAGACACATGTGAAAGAGCTTAGAAACATGAGGAGGGGAAACCCCAGTAACCTGCCTAGAGAAATACAGCCCTGTCCCCAGCACCTGCCCTGGTGTGATCAGCCCATGGGCTGGGTGAGACCCAGCACCATCAATCTGTAAGAGGAGCAGGTCTCTGGACCACCTTTCAGAGTTAGGGGATACTGCTTACGGGTTTAAGGGCTTATTATGGGATGCAGGGGCAGAACATTTAGGAACTGCACAAGACTTACTAAGGAATGCTTTGAGAAGGAACCAAAAGCAGAGAAAGAAAAACATCAAGATGATTTGGGAATAAGCAAGTGTGAGAAAACAGAGAGATAATGGACCAATTGGACTAGTTGCATATGAATAGGCTACTGGCCAGCACACTTGTCTGACCATACCCTACACCTGGTCAGGAGAGTCTGTCCTCATTAAGCTTAACGTCTAACTATTTTCATAGCTGAGGGCTCTCTTTTAGGTGGGCATCTGTGTGTATGGGGATTCTGAGTGCCAGCAACCAGTCAGACCACAGATTACAGATATTTGCATGTCTGTGGTGTCAGCAACTGGAGCAAGCTAGGGCAAGGGTGTTGGTGTTCAACTTGCAAGCAAATAACAACCTGGACTATCTGCAAATCCAGGATACATCTATGTGTACACACAATGAGCTACCTGGGGGAGCTGGCTACAGGAACAACGGCATCCTGCACAGTTTTGGCTTGAGGTTCATCTGGGAGATGTGTGCATGTGCACGTGTGTGCAGGTAATAAGACTGCAGCCTCAGGACTGATATGCTCAGCTGGGGAGAATAAAGATCCAGAGACTACCACCCACTGGAGAGACAGAAGATGCAGGGTCAGGTACCAGAGGGATCCATGTTGCAGGTATGTATATATTTCCCCTCAATGGACCTTCACCCTGATCAGTCAGAAACAAAAACTTCATTTTTCATCCTAAAATAATAAAGAAGAGGAGAAAGAAGAAGAGGAGGAGGAAGAAGAGCAGTGCTGCTCCTTTAGTTTGAAGCTTTTTTCGTTGCTTATGTTTGTCTTTCTTTTCTGAGTTCCCTAACCTGCTTTTCATCAAATTCAGCATCTCTTGCACATTCAAGTCCTCTCTGGCATTCTCCTCTTACGTTTCTTTCATCTTGCAAGAAAAATATATTTTATCTTATATGTAATTTTAAGTGTTTGAGTGTGGCACAATATGAAAATAAATTATTTCATATTATCTAATACAGAACTCTTTTAGAAACTTCTTTGCATAGAAGTTTCAGATGAACTGTCCACCCCTAAGGCACGCTGTCTAGGGGAAGGGATATACTGATATACTATACTATACTATATAGATATACTATATAGATATACTGATATAGACCTTCATATCAAATGCATGTGTTCCAGTAAGCTCTGAAAAAATCTTCTTTACTGTAGGAATAGCAATCTGAAAATTCTAAAACAGAAATAGCGGTCTGCTATTATTTTATATGAGCAACTTTCAGGTCTGAGGATGCTTTCTTGCTTGTTGTCTTTTCTTATTTATTTACTTATCTGTTTGTTTGTTTTTTAAACTTTTCCCCACAGAGATTATTGCTTCTGAAAAGAAATATCTGTGGACTAAAAACAGTTATAGTGGTCATTTTATATAATCCTAAAGAAGATTTCTTCAACCCCTCCTCCACTCCTTCCAACAAAGGTATATTACTCCTTATAGAATAACACAAAACACAAACACAATGTTCTATTTGCCATTTTCACACTTAATCGTTTGAAAGAAGGGTCTGACCTTTTATTTTCCTGTGGCACCAATTGCTGACAGAAAACTTGTTCACAGGTCATTTCTACTATTTAACATGCAATACATTGCCCCCGCATAAACAGAGTTTTAACTGTCTCATTACTCTGCATTTTCTCCTGCTCATTCTCAGGGGAAACCTGAAACCTCTTCCCCGAGAGAAGGTTTGTGCTTGAGCTAATACAGCTACCAAAATCTCAGCATTTTTGTTCCCTTCCCTTCAATACCCCTTTGTTTCTTCCTTCTTTATCTGACACCGGCTACAATTCATCACTTTAGCTATCTTCTTATCTGGGTCCTCTCTATGCTTCCACCAGCTCTTTCCACAATTGCAAATTTGTCACTGCTGCTGGGTCCTAGCACCTGCCTCAAAGACACCCACTGTACTTAAGTCATCTCTCAATCTTGCTCATCTCCCTCTTGCTGACTTCCTTCCTTCCTTTAGATAGGATATTGGTTCCTAAAAGTCATTTGTCCTGATTGTTTCAATGTAATTTGAAGGGATTCAGTTTCTAACTTCCCATAATTTCCTGGTGTAGCCCAAACCATAGGGTCTATTTCTGCATAGGTTTTTTACTGCTGGACTTCTTCCTGACTAGGGGTTTTCTCTGGATCAGCCTTATTCTGGGGTCAGTTTCTCAAATATTGTCCTCATCACTGATCACTTTCTGCATTAGGTTGGGGAGATTGCTGTCTTGTTCAACTCCTCTTCCCCTCGGGAGTTGCCCAGCTCCTCTTCCTCGGGGTTTTACTGCTTCAGCACCTCTCCCCAAGGAGGCTGTAGGAACTGAGCCACCACTCTAGCCTTTGCTTTTACTTTTAACTTGTCCTGTCTCACATCTCTGGCTACTCCAGAACTTCAACATCATTCCTAAGGGATTATCTGAGGGTATCAAGGGGTCGTCAGCCCCCTTGCTGATATCCTTGCCTTTCCTTGACTTACAGCCACCCACCCCAGGCATCCTTCCCTTTTTACTCCCCACAGTCCTCATTTCAACTCACCGGTGAGTTTTCTTCACAGAGTCCTTGGCTCCTCTTTTACCTTCTTTTTCTCTCTTCATGGACTTCTCAGTCTGTTGTCCCATCTGTCTCCGGGATGGTCCTGAGACCAGGCTATCTGCCTTTGGTGAACAAGATTAAAGTAATGGAAGTCAAATCTGCATGAATTTTAATCTTTATGGAGGCTTAAATGCATGTTTATAAGACAAACAAACCTAGTTTACTGGAGGTTGTAACAGCTTAAAAAAATGATCGCTCTTATGAAGCTGAAGTTCTGACCTATAGGACTGAATTTGGTATTGTATAATTCTGCTATATTTATATAATACCTACTGAAAAGCACCTGATGGTTTAGAATCAAGACAGCAAACTCATTAAGTAAAACTCAATAGTTAATAAGCAGTTCAGTGCATGACAAATTCAAAACCACCACAGAAACATGTCAGACAAAAATTTTAAAAATTAAAAAATAATAACAGTTTAAAAAATTGTCATGAAATGTGAACACAATTATATCTTTGATTTTCCTGTCATTGACTGAGGAATAGAGATCAATAAATTAAGACGAGATTAAAGTTCTGTTGGCTTTTTTTCCCTCAGCTTTACTGAGCATTTGACATCTCAGGAGTCAGTTCACCTAGACTCACTATTTTTAGCATCTGAAAGGAAACACTTGGAAAGAAATAACCAGCACTGTATTTACCTATCACAAAAAGCAAAATCAGAATATATTCTCTGCATAGTTTTTAATTTCTGTCCAACTGTGTTTTGAAGGGTGTGGGAGTATGTGCATTTCCAAATTCGATGGAAGTACAATTTTATAATACTGACTAGCATAGGTTTTAATATACAATAATGTAAGCAGATGAATTGGTTTCTTTAGAAATTTGTAGCAGGTGTGACATGCAAAGAGAAGTCACCTGAATATTTAGCATTTAAATTGTAGGCAACTGGTAGCTAACAGAAACAGAGCCTGCATGCAAGCTTTTTGATTCAAAACAATATCACTGAAATTAATCAAGTAGTCAACCTTATTTCTGCATAAAAGTCAAACAGATTGGCAGGTATTTGCAGAATGAATGTAATTGTATGCTTTTCGTAGGTATTTTTAGTTCAGTGTATGTTTACACCATTTGCTACCTGTTCTTTTTACAGTTTTGGAGAGAGGGAGGGGGCTGGCTAAGTCTCCTTTTCCCTCATTCTGCAAAAACTTTGCTGAGAAAAAGGTATCTATATTTTACACAGAAAACTAATAGTTCAACGCTGGATTATTTGAGGGAAAGAACTACTTAAAGATTGCGTTATGCGTTGCTTTTTTTTTTTTTTTTTGGTCAGATGTGATGCCATTTAGGGTTCTCAAAATGGGAAACGGAGAAAGATAGAATTCAGTAAAGGCACAGTAGTGCTGCTCCATTAGCTACATTTACATATTTTTTTCCCTTTGAAGAGTATTGAATTTAGTCCTGCTTTATGAAAAATCCACTACTGCTTTTAGCACATCGGTATTAAACCACTCTCTAAACAGGTGCCTGCCTGTCAGTGTGATTTTCTTTCCAAACGGTGAAGTTATTCTCTGTGTATGCATGTGTGATTCTTTTCTTTATTTATCTTTGGTTTCAGTTGTTTTGCTTTGATAACACGTGTTTCACACATTTATATTAAAGAAGGCAATACCAAATATGCAGTTTTTCGAGGATACAAGTATTTTGATTCATTTATCTGTACAGAAGATTCTGGTTCATTGTATGTTCAATAATATGCAATAAATAGCCTGGGTATAACGATGATTTAATTTAAACAAGTGACGTTAAAAATAAGAAGAGAGATATGTTTAAATGTACCAGATTGATCTGAGCATAGGTAGAATAGTCAGCATAGATCTGTTCCATGAGGTTTTCTGGTCTTCTGGAAGTGGCATGAATGTGACCTTTTTATTAACCACCTATGTTTTTTTTAATGTGATAGAACTTTTTACAGGAGCTTTGGTTATCCTATATCTCTAGAAAATATCCTTACACCTACCTACTACACATTCTTATTTACACATCTAGTAAGTTCTTAGAAGGTATTGAAGAAATGTTGAATTCCTTGCTTGTTTTATTTGTTGTTTGTCTTGTTTTGAACATTTTAATTACTCAAAATGAAAGAGTCATGGAAGGTAACTTATGGTACCGCTGAAGAATAGTGCAAAACAAAACTTTTCTTCTTTAGGTGACAGTCAACAAATTTCATGCTAGTTTTCCATTTTTCAATATGTTTCTCATTGGATATTTCTAAAGTGTTAATTTCTCCTAAGCCTTAATGGTAGGAAAGCCTTAGGGTAGTCACTTTTTGATAGTAAGTGTTATTTTTTATTGTTGAGAAAAACTGTTTTCTGTAAAGAAATGATATCTCTCAGGAGTTCCACACTGGTTTCTTTAAACAGTAGCTTAAGGAAATTAATGATAACAGAAATAAATAATTTCATACTACAGGCCCACTGTAAATGAAATACATAAAGTTTTTGTTATAGAATTTCCTGTGATTGGGATTCAGCCTGTATCTAAATAAAATAATGAGATTAGTCATTAGGGTAATGAAAGAAATCAAATGACATACATGATAACAGGAAGTAAGTGTCAAAATTCTTACTGTGCTGACTATTCCTGTCATTAATGTGATAAAGAGGCATTAAATTTATGCTCCTTCAAAGAAAGATACGTCTTGTAAAGAGGAATGTGTTACTGAAATCAAGATATTCTTAAAGATATAAAATCCAAGACGGAAGATGGAATTTTACAAGCTGATTATTATCTCAGTGACATTAAACAAAACAGAAAGATATGTCAGTGTTTGAACTTGGTTCATAAATTTAATCCTCTTGGGCAAAATAGTTGGAAGAATCCTCCCAGTAACACCCGTATAAGTCATGGAATTAATGAGTCACCTAAGGGAAAGTCTTTAGGGGAAGTGGTGTGCTGGGGATGGGTGAAAGTCTTATTTAGCACATTTGCAATAGGCAAATGAAATATTCAAGTATGTGTGTGGTTGTTCCCCATTCACTATAATGAGAGCATTCAAAACTGTATACTGAAAATAATCAAATGTATTGTTCCTTTTAAATATGTGATATAAAACGTGAAGACATCACTGCATGTGAGTGGCGAGGGCTTTTGATCATGCGGGGATCATAAAATTTACCGACCATTTTCTTCTGTATGTTACAGAGAGTACAAAGCAAATTTAGTACAAGGCTCTAGTCCTAAAAGATCGTAGTTGTCATAACTTTAGTATTTTAGATATTTTGTAACGCTGTCCTCCAGCCTTCTTAGGTAGGAGAGTTATATTCTCTCTCATCTTATCAACAAATTACTGCAAAGCCAGAAACCTTACTCATTGTCATACTAGTAGTCCATTCCAGATCAAGTAATTACTTCGTAGATACAAGGATAACTCTGAATATTAAGGATTAAACTATTTGGGATGAGTATTTAATCACCTTGGACTCTATTTTACCCTATTTAAATTTACTTATGCTTTATATGGATTCCTTTAGAGATTGGAGAAAGTGCTTCACATTATATTCTCAGTCACAAAGGAGAACAGGAAACCTGGAGTCACTTCCAGGAACTTTTTATTACAGTTTTAGTCATACACAGCTTTATTTAGGGCTTTCTGAATCCAGATAGATTTTGTCTTATATAAACATACAAAAAGTACATTGTTATTCAGAAATCAATAGAAAAGAAACCAGTAACATCAGTATAAAATACTATGGAACTAAACCTGAACTCAGACAAAAAGAAGCAATTGTGGTTCAAATCGATGCAATTCTGCTCAAAGAAAACCTTCATAACTTTATTCAATAGTGCTTGGGAGGGTGTAATACAAATGTAATTATGGATGAAGTCTCTCTAAATCATTATTAGTTACATGAACAATAATCCTTGTACTTAGTTTATTAACCATAAAGAACATTAAGTGAATCACAGTCGTCTTGCTGATCCTGCCCATTGTAATCAATGCATTTACTTCAATAGATATTTCTATTTGCAGTTTTATTTGGTTTACTGGAAATTAGAGAGGTTTCTAAGCAATCATATCCCTACCACAGTCAATTATCCAAAGAGAAAAAAGATGTTCATTTCCTCTGGAGCCTTTTTATGTGCTATCAAGATTTCCATCTGCAAGATGGATACATCTCCGACTGGAGGTTGTATAAATCAATGGGATCAAATAAAACTGTGGTTTGGGAATAATGCTGTTGATTTCAGTTCTTTATGCAAGGCACATATCTGGTTTGTGGCTTCCATAGTTTCCTGATTTCAGCTGGGATAGAATTAATTTTCTTCGTAGTAGCTAGTATAGTGCTGTGATTTGGATTTAGCAGGAAAATAATGTTGATAACACATCCATGTTTTCATTGTTGCAGAGCAATGCTTACACAGAGCCAAGGACTTTCCTGCTTCTCATTCTGCCCTGCCAGTGGGAAGGTTGGGGGTGCACAAGAAGCTGGAAGGGGACAGAACAAGGACAGCTGTCTCAAACAAGCCAAAGCGATGTCCCATACCATATGGTGTAATGCACAACAACAAAACCGGAGGAGTTGGCTGAGGGGCCTGCTGCTGCTTGGGAGCTGGTTGACAGCGAGCAATTTCATACTTGTTTTGTGTATTCTTTTCAGTGTTTCCCCCTTATCTTTCCTATTAAGCTGTCCTTCATGCAACTCATGAGTTTTATTTATTTATTTTTTTCCAGTTCTTTTCCCAATCCCACTGAATGGGAAGTGAGTAAATGGCTACATAATGCTTACGTGCCTGCTGGGCTAAACCCAAACACATAGAAATGGAATTTTGGATATAATTACATTTGAAGGCAGACTGTATACAGCTGAGTACCTTGCTACTGCAGTGAACTTGCAATTGATGTGGTATCTTAGTAGCAAATTTAAAGAATACACATTCTGTGTATTTCATTTAAAGTGTACATTAATTTTTCCCTTCTTTTAGAAAATTTATGATTCATCTTGCCTGTCTTTAAACAGCATCATCATGGCCCTCCTCTGGACCTGCTCGAACAGCTCAATGTACTTACTGTGTTGGGGTCCACAGAACTAGATGCGATACTCCAGTTGGGGTCTCATGAGAGCAGAGTAGAGAATCCCCTTCCTCAATATGCTGGACAAACTTATTTTGATGCAACCCAAGATATGGATGGCAAACATGAAAAGGAACTTCAGCTCTCCCAGTCAAGAGTTTTTTGTTCACTTACACAAATTCAAAGTTGTCATCTTAGGTCTCTGAAGTAAACTAGACAAGGGTCTCTTTCTGTTTTTATGCCTTTTTAGTCTTTAAACTTGACCTGTGTTTATATTTGCTACACAGATCTGGTGGTGAATGATATTTGCTTACCAGAAGAGACTTCAAGTAAAGTGCTTTTTTCATTTTCAAGCCCTTCTCTAAGATTTTGGTACTCTTACAGACAAACAAAATTGAAGGTCACCGTATTTTGAATACCAGCAATGAAAGACTACATATTTTCCTTGTACAGCAAAACAGATTCATCTTTTTCCTTCTCCTTCCAAAGAAAAAACCTGCAAATATTACCCGAAGGCTCTTCCTGTGTCTGTCTGCTCTCCAAAATGCAAATACTGATTAAAATTATTTTTTCACTGAAAAAAATGATGCTAACATTTTAATAAACAAAAAGAATTCTTACTAGCTTACTCAGGTTGGGTTAATATGAGTGATATTGCAGTGCTGGAATGTATGGTTCTTAATTTATTTTTCTACAAATATTTCTTCTTTGCCATTAAGCATCCAAATCTGCCCCCTCACAAAAAAAAGAAAAAAAAAAAAAAGATGCAAACCTAAATCCCAAATCTTTCGATTAGTCCCGTGTAGCCATTCGTATAGACAGATATTTTTATGACATTCTGCATCGGATTTAAATAGCAATATTAGGTCTGGTTTGGAGAAGTGTAATTCACACAGAAGATTCACATCTCCCTGGTGAAACACAACCACGCCTGTGCATTAGGGTACAATGAGACACTTTCAGGAAAAGGAAGGAAGGTGATAATAAATACACTCTGTTTGTGGCTAAAGGTTATAAAACCTAGAAGATTACTCAAAGCAGTGTCTGCAAAGTCCCAGTCACACCTTATGACACTGCTCAGTGAGTGGTGATTCTGGATGTGGATCATTCGTCTGCAGCTGGAAGTAGCTTTCCTCCACGGGCAACCACCAATCCCCAGCTTAGCTTTCTTAGTCGGCATTAGAATATTCTACGTTAGCCTGCACTCTGCTTCTTATCAAAGTTTTACCTTTCTGAAGTTGAGGCCTCATCAGTTGCAAGGCAATGTGTTAGGGAGATGAGGGTTTCCAACTCAAGTGTCTCTAATGATAATTCTTTCTCTGAGTTCTGTGCCTCTCCCTTTCATCCTCTCCACCACAAGCACACACGGGTATAAAAGCAGAAAGCCACAGAATATAGAGATTTCATTCATAATTGATGTGCTGGAAACATCTTAAAGGAATGATTAACTCCCTAGGTTTTGCATTTGTGATCTACGAATCTGTTATGTATCTCTTGAGAGTTCTGGAAGAGAATCCTAAAAAACACCGATCTGTGCATCAGCATCACATCCACACCAACTAGAATACAGTGCAGGATATGCATATACAGTGCCTAATATCTGCTGGATGGCAAAGGCTGGGGCTCTTGCAAATAAATAGCTTCTTAAGTCACCTTTGAGTCAAATGCAAACATACTAGTCAAGCTTAAGAGTTAACCACTGATGAACTTTGCTTGAGAGAGGGTTCAGTTAGGTTCTTCAAAGCTATATTATACACTTATCTTGCTTTTCTGTCCAGAAAAGATTGGATAAGGACTGTGCTGGTGCTTAATGATAAGAGACAATATCCCATCAGAGGAATTTATGTTAAAGCTGATGTCTGAAAAAAGAAGCAAGCAATACAACTTGGATTCTAAGTCAGCATTTTCAGGCTGAGCAGAAGACAAACTACGGGCCTATTTTATAGATATTAACAAAAGATAAAATGTCACGTACACACACTGCCCTTTGGAAAGTTAGCATTGATCACCACTTTCCAGGGGAATGTGTCTTCTTTGGCAATTGATAACAATTGTCTCCTGTAAAAGTCGTTCTACATGTAGTACGAAAAAAAAATCTAATCTCATTACCTTCTAAAGAATGGTATTCGCCATAAAGGCAATACAGACAGTAAATCAGTCCAAGATGGAGGGGGAAATCAGGGCTATCAAGCGGCATTTAAATGACCGGAAGCTGTTCCCTGTGGGGCTCTTCCGCTTATTTTCATAGTGGCATTTGAAACAGATCATCCCTCAAGATCAGTGCTGTAGATATATGTGCCCAGGACTTCACATCCCAGCTATTTGGGCTTAGTCTGAGCTACAACTTAAGACCGGCAGCACACAGGAAAAGTGCAGGTTTTCTAAAGGTGTGTCGGCTCATTAGCTTCTTTTTGATCTTACAGATTCATTGACATCTAAAAATGTCAAGCAATGATATAATTGCAGAATTTAGATGTTGAATGCATATTGCAATTATTCCCTGTGCCTACAGGGGCTTACAACCACTGTTTTGTCACAAAAAGGCATTTGCTTCTCACTTTCTCATTTTTTTTCTATTAGCAATCATAAAGAACAAACACACACAAAGGACTGATGGAGAAGAACTGTGCAGCTGTAACCTGAGTGAACACATCTGCAAAATGGAGGCAGGGTAAGCACAAGAACAAAGCTGCTATGGGCATTTCTTTTGTTAGACAACCGCTGTTTGAACTGGATGTGTGTAAGCCAGGAAGCAGCACATATGGGCAGAGATCCCATTTGTCTTACAGTGATGGTTAGGATGCTATGGTGCTGTTTTGGTAAGAAGATTTTGTCTTAGAGCCTAATTTTAGCTTTGGAGCCAAGTGATGTCTGAATGCGTGGCTATGGCATCTACACCACAAATGTAGTTCTGCATGGCTTTGGTCCTCTCAGCATTCTGATTATCTTTGGCAACCCAAGTTCATTTCTATTACCTCCTTTGAAAGAAAACACCCATGACAGATTTTCAGCCACAGGAATTAGCAGTGAAGGTACTCCCCTTTGGCTGCTGTTGAGCACTGGTTGGACGTGCAGATGGTCTGCTCAGTGACCTGGGCCAGAACCCTTGGTTTGTGAAGTGGGATTCCAAAAGCGGATTATGACAAGAGTACAAGCAACGAGCCACCACCCTGCAGTTGCTGGTGTGTCTCCGTTCTCCCTTCTGGAGAGGAACAGATGCTGCCTGGAAGCTCTGTAACATCTTTTCCAAATCTGTACCACCGGATTCAGAAGAAAACCCTGTAATTTCCTACAGTTTGTTCTGCATCTGTTCAGGTAGTATTACCAGTAACGTTTATACCAGAAATGTCAACACTCTCTGTCAAACAGGCATTCCCTGGAAAAGCCTGGTATTTCTGAGTGGAAGTTCTTTCTTCTTTTTCTCCCTTGGGAATGAAATAAACAACACATCCCTGCTGATGAGAGCCATGAAACCTCCAAGTTCCAATACTGAAGAAAGAGCTTTATTTCAGACTCAATCTTCAGCTGATATGAAGTAGTGAGTGCACAGATTTCAGTACACTTTGTTTACTTGCTCTGCTTACTTATTTGAGCTGAAAAATCAACTGTGGTTAAGCAGCCAGTAAAACAAATAATTGTTCTCTCACTTGCAGCATATTTGACAGTCAGCAGTGTTGGACAGCATCAAACACATCAACAGAGTTGGTAAATGCTAAGTAGTTTAGTGATTTGAATAAGGTTACCAGGCTGTGAACTCAGACTTTGTAATATTTAATATGAAATACTTAATAATATACTATACTTTATGTAGTCGTTAATTTTGTAATGTACATACATTTTAAGTTTTTATGATGATTTGGAGCATGAGATACACAACAGTAGGTCATGGAGCATGCCCTAATCTACTCCTCTCAGTGAGGTTTTTGAACTTTCATAATCTGACACATTGATTTTCACATGCCTTATGGTTATAAAATTAGTTTCCCTTTTGTCCTCTCAAAATTCCAATTGTTAATTTGAACATTCAGCATGAGAATTTAATGCCCTGGCACGTTTCTGTTGTGCAGAAGTATATGTATGAGCTTTGACCATTACCAGAGTTTTGGCCCATCTTGGCTGTTAAAAGTGCTTCTTTGTTGTGCCTCACTTTCTTTACACCATGTGTAATGCTTAGGTGCCTGGCTGAAAGCTGTGGATCCATTTTGAGAATAAAATTCTTAAAGTATTCTGCTCTGTGTACATAGTGTGAAGACAGAAATTGCCCTTTCATTATGCCACAATAGCTGCATAATCTTCCCTACAATGGTGAAAATGCATTATCATAAGTTTTGGCATATTGCCATACCCTACTCAAATATCTATTGGACAATATTGTAGCAAGGACATTTTTTGAATTAGTGCCAAACATAGCATTATATTTAAGTGCACAACCTTTATGAATATAATGAGCAGACATTAGCGATCTCCCAGTGCCTAGTTCTTAAGTAACTTTTCAGGATAGTAAAAAAAGGTACATCATTTTGTCAATATTAATACTGAAAAGCTAACCATTTTGCTAAATAGCAACGACAACAAAACTTTTAGAAAGAAATAGAGTAGATTTCCCACTGATCTTATATTTATTTTCATATACCTGGATAAAACAATTAATTTATACGACTGCTCTTCTGCTGCCATCTGTCAGATGGCAACAGAGATAACTGGAATATTGGTGGAAAGGTTCAATCTCTGCTATCATATCACCAACATCTGCCTCTGATGTCATGGGCATATTAAAATTGGAGGCATTACTTCCAGAAAGTAGCCCTCGTATTTTTAAATAAGCAAACTTGATATTAAACACTGCACCCTCCACACCTGGAGCATCTGGAAAAACATGGTCAGGGAGTGTCAGTTTCTGACACGTATGCTTCTATTCATTAATGATTTGTTGTTGTAAAGTTTATTTTTATTTCAGTATCAGGAAGAACCTTTATTATGGTTTAACATGTCAGGTGGCTCAGCATCACTCAGTCATCCACTCACTCTCCCCCTTCCTACTCGGATGGGGGAGAGAATCAAAAAAACAGAGAAGAACTTGTGGGCTGAGATAAAACTAAGATAGAGAAAAGGAAAAGGAACATAGTTATGACTATATATAGATATATATATAAATGTATATAACAAGTGATGCACAAGTAATGGCTTACCATGCCTCAACTGATGCCCAGCTAGCCCCCCAAGCAGCTGAAGAGAGAGAGATGAACTCCCATCCCCTCACAACTCCTTCCACACGATGTCATATAATATGGAATATCACTTTAGCCAGTTTAAGTCGGCTGTCCTGATCCTGTTCTTCTGTTCTCCCCCCCTCCTCTCCCTCAGCTCCTTGGGGCCTTTGCTGCAAATCGCCTTGGCTCTGTACAGCACTGCTGAGCAGAAACTATAAAAATCTGTGTGTTATCAACATTGTTTTTCTCCTAGAACCACAACACAGCATCATACCAGATACGCTGAAGAAAACAATTCCATCCCAGCTGAAACTAAGGCAACTTTTTAGAAAAATAGCATTATAAATGCTGTAACAGTAATAGAGTTTATATTCTGTAAGTCTCAGAGTTTTCATTTCAGTATATGTAGGCAAATGGTAGTAACTAGAGAAAAAGAGATTTCATTTGCTGTATGCTGGTTCTGATAGCTTGCCAATGAAATCTGGTTCATACCTAGCAGAGGGAAGTACTTATAGGTAAGTTATGAAATAAGAGTAAACAAAAAGGGAGTTTATGATAGCAGATGTATCACTTAAGCTGGTTAATTCTTTCATTTCCAGTAATAGTTTTGATTAAAAAGTAGAAGTAAAAAAGAAATACAGCTGTTGGCAGAACTGTCTTTCATAACTTGTGAAAGGCATAGAAGGTCATTATGCCTTGTCTGGTTATAAAAGTTATACTACTTGACCTATGCTATGCACCAGATCAAAGGTGTTTTAGCATGCCATTTGTACGTGAGGAAATCCTATTTTGACAAAAACAAAATATTTTTAGAATTGCACTCATTTAATAATATTTAAGAGAAGGAAAGTATATCTCGCTAAAGTCAAAACTGAATAATTTGAACATTTCAAAATCTCATAATTTTTCATTACTGAAATACTTACATTATAGAATTATTTTAAACATTATGTATTATGACATAAAATGGTTTTGTAACCTATTATCAACTTCTGAGCATTCCCCCATATTTTTTTTGTGTGTGTTTGTTGCAAAACTCTTTTCTTCATTCTATTTCACAGATTTTCTTTCAAAATTAAAACTGAGTTTTCAATCAAGTAACGGAATGTTGTTGTAGTTACACTGATACAACATCCCCCGCATGGATATACTTTAATGCATTTAAAGTGTGCTATATTGGCAGAATTAGTGTTACATTTTTGCATCTAAAATAAAAACTCTCTTTTTGAGGCTGTTGAGAACTTAAAAGGAATTTCTGGTAGTTTATTGCTGTTGTTCAGGTTGTTATATGAGTCACTGCTGAGGAGATTCTGTATTTTAAATATGTAGCAAAGCAGTGGTAACTTTACCACTTGGAATTTAATTTATTATAAGACTGATATTACCTTTACAAAATGTGGCCCTTTTGTTTGGTTTGCTACAAGTAGGAAATACAGCAACTGCAGCCAAATGCTTTCAGTCAAAACCAAATGTGCTCTTTTTGAATACTCCATCATCCAGGCATGGAAAAAAATAGAGCTCAATATCATGAATTTTTGCTCCAAGAGACCTTAATGATTGCTCTTTAGAGCAACTTTAGCATATCTATCTCATCATTTGAGGCCCAATGCAAAACTTCTAGAATTCAGTAGGAGTACTTATGTGGGCTTCCATGGGCTTTGCATCAGGGTGTGAAAAGAAGCTCCAGGTCTCATTATTCAGTAAGAACTAGTGGAGTTTGTTTCAGAAGGTGAAACATATTGATCTGATGTGTGAAACTCTATTACATGGTCTTCTAAACACTTGGACTACGCTCTGGAATTTTTGTGCAAGGTTCTTGCTTAATATTCAAGTCACATTGGCTGACCAAGTTTGAACCTAATAATCTGAAATTTCGTAGCCTAGAAATTTTGGCTAACCTTCTTAACCTTATTTCATGCCTAGCTACTCAATGAATACTGTGGTGGTGTGCGTTTGTTTAGCAGCAAATTCTACTAGGTGTCAATGTAAAAGGTTTGTATGGATTAACACAAAGAAAACATTGATTCAGAATCGGTCTGCAGTGGCGCCAGTATATACGTTTTTGCCTTGCCTCAACACTTCTCTGAATATATGTACAAACTTAAGTCTGCCATCCTTAAGGGAAGAAGTAGAAGCTAGACTGGACCTGGCATTCTCTTGTCCTAGGAAAGGGAGAAAAATGGTAGAGATGCCTCAAGAACAAGAGGAAACTTGGAAAATGCTGGGTGTTTTTGTTTTTTTTTTTGCTGTTCCATCTGCCCTGCAAAAGAATACAAGGGGATATGGGTGCTAACTGTAGCAGCTGGGTGTGCTGGATTGAAGGTTGCTGGGATTAAATACCTGGTACGCAGTCTAACCCTTACCTCAGTCTCAAAAGGGGCAGCAGCAGCAACAGACCTGTTTTTCCAAGGAATGCTGCAAATACAGGTGATGTTTGTAGCATATCAATCACTGTTTACTCATCTGCAGTCAGAAGTAGCCACTCTATCTCTGCCTAAAGTTCACTTTATTTTTGTTTGTTTGCCTGTTTGTTTTAAGAGACGTATTCAACACTCATTTAAATGCTGGCAAAATCAGTCGTGACTACAAAGACTTGTGGCTTTGAAAGACTTAAAAATAAATTCTAGGGATTGAGTGTGATACAATCACTCTTCCTGTGTTAACTTTGTAGTTACACTGGCAAATCTGGGAAAGAGAATTCAAAAAATATTAAAAAAAAAAAAAGAATCAGAGTCTGCTTCTGAGATCTAACAGGCAGTAGAGGACTTCAGATGGCTTTAGATCAGTACTGTGAGAGGCAGTATCAAATCGAACAGATTAAGAAGATTCAACATCAATTTATTGCACAGTAATGAGGGCAGTAACATTATAAGTAAGATTAAATAATGGTGGTTAATGTTAACGCTTGTTAGTACCTTGCTCAGATAGTGCCAAGTAATGATGTAGTTAAATAATGTTTGTTTTGATTTAGTAGCCGTTTCCTTTTTACACAGGATAACATCTATAAAGGAGGGAAAGTTAAAAGTACTTAAGTTTACAGTTCTAAGATAAAATTATTATGGTTTCCTTATACAAGGACTGCTCTGAAAGTAATGCCTCCTATTTTGTGATGTTGGCCCACAATGTCAGAGGCAGATGTTGGTGGTATGGCAGTAAATATTGAACTTTTCTGCCAATATTCCACTACGTGTTGTTGCAATGTGACAGATGGCAGCAGAGGGGCAGTCTGACAGAATGGTGTCTGACATGGAAGCACAGATGAAGCAAAAGTGTGTCATTGAATTCCTTCATGCAGAAAAAAATTGCATCCATTGACATTCGTTGGTGCTTGCTGCTGAATGTTTATGGAGACCAACCAGTAGATGTCAGCACAGTGAGGTGGCGGATGGTGCATTTCAGCAGAGGCAACAGCGGCATAAAAAACAAGCCACATTCCAGACAGCCATGCATATTTTTATGCTCCTGTTTATCACTGGTGGAAATGCATAGAAAATGGTGGTGACTATGTTGTAAAATAGCATTTAGTAGCTGAGAATTTGCTCTGTGGAATAGTGTTATTGTGTTCCTTGTATCTTTTGTAGTTTAAATGTAAATAAATAGTAGGAATTGCTTTCGGAGCAACCTATGTATTTTTCTCATTAAAGTAATTATTAAATAGCTTTGAAATTTATATATCCTTTCAAGTCACTGGTTTTTCTTTATATTTACATTTGTGTCCATGAAAATTTCCAGCACAATAAAATATATGCTAGGACTTTCATTTCTTTCAGTGATACATGGTCAATATCTAGAGCTCTCTTTTGTATTTTCTATAGAGAGCAAATACCTGAAGTCACAATGGGGAAACTTCCATCATTCAAACAGCCATAGGAAAACAAAACAAAACAAAACAAAACAAAAAACAAAAAAACCCACCACTTTATGTAGCCAGTGTAGTATATTTTGGAAATTCTGATTGTCTCTATCAGATGGTCAAAATTGTTATTGTAAACAGCTGTCAGGTATAGTAAAAGCATTTTTTTTTCACTCATTGTATGTGAAAGGAATAGAAAAATAATCTCTACTAAGAGTGATTTTTACAGTCCCTGATGCAATAATTCTTAAAAAAAAAAAAAAAAAAAAAAAAAAAAAAAAAAAAAAAAAAAAA
>JACDJE010000607.1:311215-358557 GCA_016647715.1 Pavo muticus
AAAAAAAAAAAAAAAAAAGTAAGGGAGAACAAACTTAAGGGTGCTTACTTTTTTTTCTGTTCATAATAACATCCTTTTTTATTACTTATAATCTCTTAATAAATTGAATTTATGTAAAAATTATTATTTTATATTTAAAAATATTATAGCTATCTGAAACTAAGCAATAACTTTAATTCTCTGTAGCTGTAGTCCATTGTGCAGTTTTGTGCACGCACCTCACTGTGCACTCTTCAGTAGTTAGGAATATTATAAGACATGCACTACTTTTAAAGACTTTCTTTACTGAAGGCCACTGATGACTAATGTTATGTTCATTACTGTGGTGAAATAATTTCAAAACATCTTATGCCTGTCGTAAGTTTATTACTGGAATATAAAAATGAGATTAATATGAAGTAAAATGACAAGGCTTGAAGACTTCAGTAAACAGTTGCACAGTGTTTGAGGATACGTGTTTGTATCTCTAAATGTGGAGATTTTACCTAAGAACTGTGTGGTTCATTAAAAAAAAATGTATGTCCATGTGACTGACCAATAAGCTCCCATAATGGAAGAAGACTCAGAAAAGACAGGGAAGGGTAATGTGCCCATAATGCTCAGGGAATATAATAGTGTATGACTGACCACATCTATTGCAGAGAAAGCTAACTGATCAGAGAGCACTGGACTATAACAGTGCAAAATATTCAAAGCTCAGGTAAAATAAATTCTATGGCAGGCATTATAAAGGAGTGAGAACGTTTCAGAGAAAATTTGCTGAAATAAAACATCAGGGGAGACATATGAAGAAGATCATCTCAGAATAGTTGGTCAGACCTCTTGTACAGTTTGCATGTGGGTTTGCTGCTGCTAAAATAAACAGTCTTCTAGTTTTACCTGGCAACAGCCAAGTACTTCCAGAATTTACTGAATATGCACATTTAGCCCCCCAAACCTAGCAGACGTTGAAACCCTGAGACTGGCACTTGAAAGAGAATGGGTGAACAAGTAATGAGCAACCATAACAAGTACTGTTATAAAAAATCCTCATTCAGTCAGTTATTTTCTAAGCCTCTGTTTTTTAATAAATATTTTTGGTTCCTCCTCCCAGCGTGCACTGAGAATTTCTCCTAAGTCAAAAGTATTAGTTCAGAGCCAGTTTAGCAAACCACTTCAGCATAAATTAAAATACTCTCTTTCCACTACCCTTAAGATTCTTTTCAAGTCTGTAGACCTGAAAAGTCAGTAAAAATTGAGAATAAAATTACTTTTCAGAAATAAGAGAAAAACTATATTGGGGATTACTGTATAATATGAAAGTGGAAAATCTAATTTTTTTGCTTCACTTTTTAACATTTGAGTCTGAAGGTTAAAAATAAAATCTCTATGTTCTAAAAACACCTACAAGGACTAGAGAAAAAGGAGAGAGTAGAAAGTACTGCTACTAATGCCAGTAAATCAGAATTGTTATACTTTTCTGTTCCTTTATTCTTTTTCAGATACCAATTTCTGCATTTTTCCAGAGTTTCTTATTTACTCACCAAAGGTGAGGCAGAGAAATGGGGATTGGAACCAATTGATCTTTAAATTCTCTTCCAGTCCAATCCATTCTACGATTCTACAATTCTAAATGTCTTTTCTTGATAAATGTCCCTGACAAATTTTACGGTGTTGTCTGTGAGCGGATGAGTCAGTCAGACTGCATCCCTCTGACAAATACAGGGTAGGACCACAGCGTGAGATAGAGTTGCTGGGCATATTTTTCATGCTAGCAAGAAGCAGTTCCACTGAGCATAGCTGTTTGAGCATGATTTTGAACCCAAAGGAACAACCTTTACTGAGAGGTACAGTGTGTTGTTTTGAGTGCTGTAGTGCTTTAATGTGCTCTGGGACTGTCATCTCATATCAAAGTGGAGCAGAAAGGGTGGATGACCATTCACATGCTTAAGAGATTGCTCTGTGACATTATCAGGCCTTCTGCTAATAGATACATTTACTCTAGTGATAATGAGAGTGATTAATCTTTGTGTTGAATTGCTATGGCATGCCTCTGCCTTTAATTTGCGCACACTCTAAGGCAGTCCTTCTGAAGAATACTAGTCAGTGATCATTCAGTGCTTGCCAGAATTGGCACACAAGTCATCCCATGAGTTGAGGGATTTTGCTAAGCCTGGGCCTCAAGAGACGTGAGATTGGCAGGAGAAGTAACTACTGTTGTATGAAATTCCATGGCTTGTGCAGCCAGCAAAAATCAAAATCATGTCTCATGACTGACAGAGAAAAAATAGCAAGTCCTGTACAGGATAAGAAAGGGTAGGCACCATCTGCTACTCCATGGAGTAGAATTATAAAATATGTCAGTCACGCCATTGCTGAGAAAAGCAGAGAAAATGCTGCATGTTGCTGCATCTGTTATCATAAGTACAACTTCCAAGGTAGAAAAATATGCCTGACATAGTGCAGAGAAGCTGACGGTGGTGTCAACTTCTGTATGGGCAGAAAATAAAGCAGTTTAAAATGGTTGGGATTCTCAGTTCATAGTTGCATGTTACACACAGGTGAGAATTCTCATGGTGATCGAGAATAATTGCTCTATTTTACTATTTTAGTAAGGTCTACATCACTGATGTTTTGCTATAGAAATAATATTGAAATAACTGAAAGAGATAGAGGTAAAAACATGTGGTTGAATCTATAAGGGCTGCCTCTTATTTTATGATGTTGTCCCACGATGTCATAGGCAGATGTTGGTGGGATGGCAGTAAAGGTTGAACCTTCCCACTAATATTCCATTACATTTTGTTGCCGTGTGACAGATGGCAGCTGAGGAGCAGTCTGACAAAATGGTGTCTGAGCTGGAAGTGCATCTAAAGCAAAGGGGTGTCACTGAATTCCTCTATGCAGAAAAAATGGCACCCACTGACATTCAGTAACACTTGCTGAATGTTGATGGAGATCAGCCAGTATATGTGAGCACAGTGCAGTGGTGAGTGGTACATTTCAGCAATGATGCTGTCATAGCAGCCGTGAAATTGTGGTCTCCTCTGGTGAAGATTTTTATGAATGTGGCATGCAGGTTCTTCGTCATCGCAGGTGAAAATGCATAGCTAGTGGTGCTGCCAATGATGAAAAGTGCTGTTTTGTAGCTGAGGGTTTGCTCTATCAAATGATGCTATTATGCTGTTTGTATCTGTTGTAGTTTCCACAGAAACAAACAGGAGGCATTATTTGCGGAACAACTTATGTATTTGCGGTTGTTTTTGTTTTGTTTTCATTTGTTGTAGTTTACTGTCCTTTGAGAGATGCAGTTTGAAACACTGATAAAAAATTCTTTGTGTATGTTTTGCTATCCTATGATCCAGACTCTTTCTGCATGTATCCATTAAAACAGGAGCTGATTATTAAATATTTGAGTTTCCAGAAATGGCATTTCACTGATCACTCTGAAGAATGTGGGTTATCTTCTTCCTTCATTTCTTAGTGAATAACAAAAATCTACAAGAATTTAAAAGAATAGCATCATTCTCATATTTGACTCTCACTAAGAATTTGGTTTGTACTGCAGGGTTTATACATTTTGGAATGTAAAATGAATAAAAGGACAAAAAAATATTTTTTTTTTTCCTTTAGAAATTTTATATTCTTCCATTCACATGTGTAGGATATCCTAACCAAAGAACCAAAGAACTCTTCCCTGATGGTATTTTCAGATCACTCATCAATTCTGAAAGATTTAATTACATGTAAATCCATGGCAAAAGCACTGATGATTAAATTCTGGCACTGCATTGCTGTTTATTGCCATTTACACTGATGTAATGTGTCTGAGCTCAGACAAGTTGCAGTCTATTTTTCACTTATGTAAGCCACAAACAGACCCACAACCATCTGATTTATTAAAGAGTGGGTTACAAAGATGTGTTTAGCAATGATGTAATGGATTTGATTTCCTCTCCCCTGCCCCTGCCTTTTTCCTTTCAGTACTTCTTATTTTATTGCAAAAATAGTTATATGGCTCTACAGATTATGGATTCTGTATGTTTTCTAGAAAATCAGTCTGTATATAAAACCACATGCAGAATCTTAAGAGTTTTATTTGCACTGAGTTGAGACAGGCTTATCATTCACATATCTTTATAGATTTCTGTTTTGATTTCAGAACAATCATGAACAACAGCTAAAAAAATATTATAAGGTATCATAGAATCACAGAATCATTAAGGTTGAAATAGGCCACTAAGATCATCTAGTCACCCACCTCTACCATGCCCAATAACTACATCATTCAGTGCCACACCTACACATTTCTTGAACATTTTTAGAGATGATAACTCTATCACCTTCCTGGGCAGCCTGTTCCAATGCCTCCCCACTGTTTCTGAGAATATATTTTTCCAAATATCCTGCCTAAACCTTCCCTGGCACAGCTTAAAGCCATTCTCTCTTGTCCTATCACTGTTACATGGGAGAAAAAAATTCCTATTCTCACTTCCACCTTAGTAAAAAAAAAAAGCCCTTTTGGAATTATTTTATATTATATATATGCAAGTGTATTAAGCTTACCTCTACCATATGAATACAGTCTATCATATAGTAAATAGTGTACACTATATAATAAATATTATATACTCTTATATTTTTTTCTCAAAATAATCTGTAAAAACCACTAGGAAAATTTGGCAAATTTATTGTTACTTGTTCACAAATTACCAGGGTTTTTTTTTTTTATNTAAAACTGAAATTTAACATTTGTTGACTTTTAAGACCAGCAATGGTCAGCCACAGGGAGAAAACTATATATGCTTTTTGTTTCTGACTTGTGTTCCTAATCCCTATAAAATGTCAAACTGAAGGTGACCAAGAGCAGGTCTCCTGTGAAAGTAAGTAACAAGATACGCTCCTGCCACTTGACTTGCAAACATTTGCAGAACAACATTTTTGCTGACAGCAGAAAGGTAGCGTTTTCATGATAAACACCTAAATACATAAAATGAATTTTGGCGACATTTACTGACCAGATCCCAACTTTATCTTTTCTACTCACATGCACAATATTCTTTTCTGATTCCCCATTCCAAGGCAATATGCAGTACAGATGCAATGAAGCATGCTATTTGGGGAACATCTTACAGACCGACTCCCTCAAGAATAGCTGCCATACAGCTTGTGGTTCATTGCTTAATTATATAATAAAGTACACACTGTACTTGGACAAGAAAAAAAAAGAAAAGAGATAAATCAGATACAACTAGCTTATAACCTTTCCCATGGTATTATTATTATTGTTGTTGTTTAAGGCAAAACAGCTTGATTGCTGTTGCTCTGACAATAAATCTGTCTCTGAAATATCAACCTACACAAACAAAAACGAAGCACTGTCACAAGATTGATGCAAGTTATGGAGTTCTTATGATCTAATGGATGCTAATACGTTCTGAAGGCAAGATAGAGCACTTCACTTAGCTTGTACTTAGTCCTACCTTTCTGTTTTCTCAATTTGAAAAGTTCTCCTCTGTCATGGTTCTTCTTTCCAAATACTTTTTAGCTTGTTTGTTTTGTCCTTTTTGCACTTTCTGTGTTTTGCATGGGCGATCTACTTTCAACAATATGATGTATTTGCATGTTGGTGGCCATTTGTGAAATGGTTGATTTGATAAATGCTGCTCTAAATGCTTTTTCCACTCTCTCTTGTGAGAACTCTTAATTTTGCCACAAAAGAAGGGGAGGACATTACAAAACCAGCATTTTTTTCTCTGAGTTTGATCCTAGTTTTCTGCTTAGAAACCTATTTCAAGAAAGGCAAACTGTTTCCACAGAAAATCACCTTATCAAAACCATAGCTACTCATCAGGAAAGGTTTGGATGGAAAAAAATTATTCCAGTCTCATTTCTTTCTGCACTAATAGCTGCCTTAAATGCACAAAAAACCTTGAACGTCTTCCAGTTAGATTCATGGGTGTTAAAGATTAGAAGTGTATTCTTCCCTAACAGTTACTGTATTAGTAACTGCCTGATCAACAGTGAGCCCTCAAGCAAAAAAAAAAAAAAAAAAGTAAGGGAGAACAAACTTAAGGGTGCTTACTTTTTTTTCTGTTCATAATAACATCCTTTTTTATTACTTATAATCTCTTAATAAATTGAATTTATGTAAAAATTATTATTTTATATTTAAAAATATTATAGCTATCTGAAACTAAGCAATAACTTTAATTCTCTGTAGCTGTAGTCCATTGTGCAGTTTTGTGCACGCACCTCACTGTGCACTCTTCAGTAGTTAGGAATATTATAAGACATGCACTACTTTTAAAGACTTTCTTTACTGAAGGCCACTGATGACTAATGTTATGTTCATTACTGTGGTGAAATAATTTCAAAACATCTTATGCCTGTCGTAAGTTTATTACTGGAATATAAAAATGAGATTAATATGAAGTAAAATGACAAGGCTTGAAGACTTCAGTAAACAGTTGCACAGTGTTTGAGGATACGTGTTTGTATCTCTAAATGTGGAGATTTTACCTAAGAACTGTGTGGTTCATTAAAAAAAAATGTATGTCCATGTGACTGACCAATAAGCTCCCATAATGGAAGAAGACTCAGAAAAGACAGGGAAGGGTAATGTGCCCATAATGCTCAGGGAATATAATAGTGTATGACTGACCACATCTATTGCAGAGAAAGCTAACTGATCAGAGAGCACTGGACTATAACAGTGCAAAATATTCAAAGCTCAGGTAAAATAAATTCTATGGCAGGCATTATAAAGGAGTGAGAACGTTTCAGAGAAAATTTGCTGAAATAAAACATCAGGGGAGACATATGAAGAAGATCATCTCAGAATAGTTGGTCAGACCTCTTGTACAGTTTGCATGTGGGTTTGCTGCTGCTAAAATAAACAGTCTTCTAGTTTTACCTGGCAACAGCCAAGTACTTCCAGAATTTACTGAATATGCACATTTAGCCCCCCAAACCTAGCAGACGTTGAAACCCTGAGACTGGCACTTGAAAGAGAATGGGTGAACAAGTAATGAGCAACCATAACAAGTACTGTTATAAAAAATCCTCATTCAGTCAGTTATTTTCTAAGCCTCTGTTTTTTAATAAATATTTTTGGTTCCTCCTCCCAGCGTGCACTGAGAATTTCTCCTAAGTCAAAAGTATTAGTTCAGAGCCAGTTTAGCAAACCACTTCAGCATAAATTAAAATACTCTCTTTCCACTACCCTTAAGATTCTTTTCAAGTCTGTAGACCTGAAAAGTCAGTAAAAATTGAGAATAAAATTACTTTTCAGAAATAAGAGAAAAACTATATTGGGGATTACTGTATAATATGAAAGTGGAAAATCTAATTTTTTTGCTTCACTTTTTAACATTTGAGTCTGAAGGTTAAAAATAAAATCTCTATGTTCTAAAAACACCTACAAGGACTAGAGAAAAAGGAGAGAGTAGAAAGTACTGCTACTAATGCCAGTAAATCAGAATTGTTATACTTTTCTGTTCCTTTATTCTTTTTCAGATACCAATTTCTGCATTTTTCCAGAGTTTCTTATTTACTCACCAAAGGTGAGGCAGAGAAATGGGGATTGGAACCAATTGATCTTTAAATTCTCTTCCAGTCCAATCCATTCTACGATTCTACAATTCTAAATGTCTTTTCTTGATAAATGTCCCTGACAAATTTTACGGTGTTGTCTGTGAGCGGATGAGTCAGTCAGACTGCATCCCTCTGACAAATACAGGGTAGGACCACAGCGTGAGATAGAGTTGCTGGGCATATTTTTCATGCTAGCAAGAAGCAGTTCCACTGAGCATAGCTGTTTGAGCATGATTTTGAACCCAAAGGAACAACCTTTACTGAGAGGTACAGTGTGTTGTTTTGAGTGCTGTAGTGCTTTAATGTGCTCTGGGACTGTCATCTCATATCAAAGTGGAGCAGAAAGGGTGGATGACCATTCACATGCTTAAGAGATTGCTCTGTGACATTATCAGGCCTTCTGCTAATAGATACATTTACTCTAGTGATAATGAGAGTGATTAATCTTTGTGTTGAATTGCTATGGCATGCCTCTGCCTTTAATTTGCGCACACTCTAAGGCAGTCCTTCTGAAGAATACTAGTCAGTGATCATTCAGTGCTTGCCAGAATTGGCACACAAGTCATCCCATGAGTTGAGGGATTTTGCTAAGCCTGGGCCTCAAGAGACGTGAGATTGGCAGGAGAAGTAACTACTGTTGTATGAAATTCCATGGCTTGTGCAGCCAGCAAAAATCAAAATCATGTCTCATGACTGACAGAGAAAAAATAGCAAGTCCTGTACAGGATAAGAAAGGGTAGGCACCATCTGCTACTCCATGGAGTAGAATTATAAAATATGTCAGTCACGCCATTGCTGAGAAAAGCAGAGAAAATGCTGCATGTTGCTGCATCTGTTATCATAAGTACAACTTCCAAGGTAGAAAAATATGCCTGACATAGTGCAGAGAAGCTGACGGTGGTGTCAACTTCTGTATGGGCAGAAAATAAAGCAGTTTAAAATGGTTGGGATTCTCAGTTCATAGTTGCATGTTACACACAGGTGAGAATTCTCATGGTGATCGAGAATAATTGCTCTATTTTACTATTTTAGTAAGGTCTACATCACTGATGTTTTGCTATAGAAATAATATTGAAATAACTGAAAGAGATAGAGGTAAAAACATGTGGTTGAATCTATAAGGGCTGCCTCTTATTTTATGATGTTGTCCCACGATGTCATAGGCAGATGTTGGTGGGATGGCAGTAAAGGTTGAACCTTCCCACTAATATTCCATTACATTTTGTTGCCGTGTGACAGATGGCAGCTGAGGAGCAGTCTGACAAAATGGTGTCTGAGCTGGAAGTGCATCTAAAGCAAAGGGGTGTCACTGAATTCCTCTATGCAGAAAAAATGGCACCCACTGACATTCAGTAACACTTGCTGAATGTTGATGGAGATCAGCCAGTATATGTGAGCACAGTGCAGTGGTGAGTGGTACATTTCAGCAATGATGCTGTCATAGCAGCCGTGAAATTGTGGTCTCCTCTGGTGAAGATTTTTATGAATGTGGCATGCAGGTTCTTCGTCATCGCAGGTGAAAATGCATAGCTAGTGGTGCTGCCAATGATGAAAAGTGCTGTTTTGTAGCTGAGGGTTTGCTCTATCAAATGATGCTATTATGCTGTTTGTATCTGTTGTAGTTTCCACAGAAACAAACAGGAGGCATTATTTGCGGAACAACTTATGTATTTGCGGTTGTTTTTGTTTTGTTTTCATTTGTTGTAGTTTACTGTCCTTTGAGAGATGCAGTTTGAAACACTGATAAAAAATTCTTTGTGTATGTTTTGCTATCCTATGATCCAGACTCTTTCTGCATGTATCCATTAAAACAGGAGCTGATTATTAAATATTTGAGTTTCCAGAAATGGCATTTCACTGATCACTCTGAAGAATGTGGGTTATCTTCTTCCTTCATTTCTTAGTGAATAACAAAAATCTACAAGAATTTAAAAGAATAGCATCATTCTCATATTTGACTCTCACTAAGAATTTGGTTTGTACTGCAGGGTTTATACATTTTGGAATGTAAAATGAATAAAAGGACAAAAAAATATTTTTTTTTTTCCTTTAGAAATTTTATATTCTTCCATTCACATGTGTAGGATATCCTAACCAAAGAACCAAAGAACTCTTCCCTGATGGTATTTTCAGATCACTCATCAATTCTGAAAGATTTAATTACATGTAAATCCATGGCAAAAGCACTGATGATTAAATTCTGGCACTGCATTGCTGTTTATTGCCATTTACACTGATGTAATGTGTCTGAGCTCAGACAAGTTGCAGTCTATTTTTCACTTATGTAAGCCACAAACAGACCCACAACCATCTGATTTATTAAAGAGTGGGTTACAAAGATGTGTTTAGCAATGATGTAATGGATTTGATTTCCTCTCCCCTGCCCCTGCCTTTTTCCTTTCAGTACTTCTTATTTTATTGCAAAAATAGTTATATGGCTCTACAGATTATGGATTCTGTATGTTTTCTAGAAAATCAGTCTGTATATAAAACCACATGCAGAATCTTAAGAGTTTTATTTGCACTGAGTTGAGACAGGCTTATCATTCACATATCTTTATAGATTTCTGTTTTGATTTCAGAACAATCATGAACAACAGCTAAAAAAATATTATAAGGTATCATAGAATCACAGAATCATTAAGGTTGAAATAGGCCACTAAGATCATCTAGTCACCCACCTCTACCATGCCCAATAACTACATCATTCAGTGCCACACCTACACATTTCTTGAACATTTTTAGAGATGATAACTCTATCACCTTCCTGGGCAGCCTGTTCCAATGCCTCCCCACTGTTTCTGAGAATATATTTTTCCAAATATCCTGCCTAAACCTTCCCTGGCACAGCTTAAAGCCATTCTCTCTTGTCCTATCACTGTTACATGGGAGAAAAAAATTCCTATTCTCACTTCCACCTTAGTAAAAAAAAAAAGCCCTTTTGGAATTATTTTATATTATATATATGCAAGTGTATTAAGCTTACCTCTACCATATGAATACAGTCTATCATATAGTAAATAGTGTACACTATATAATAAATATTATATACTCTTATATTTTTTTCTCAAAATAATCTGTAAAAACCACTAGGAAAATTTGGCAAATTTATTGTTACTTGTTCACAAATTACCAGGGTTTTTTTTTTTTATTCTAGCATCTATGTTGTTTGAAAAAAGGAAAGAATCCTCCTTTCGGAAACTCAATAGCACAGGTGATGATTAAAAAAAAAAAAAAAGCTTCCCTTTCAGTACTAGAAAATGAATCACAATTTGTATGGCATTCACAGGAATGAAATAAGTAGGGAAAGCTAAGTTATCATGTTAAAACCTGAAATAAAAATAAAATTAAAAAAAAAAATCTCATTCTCTTAGATGCTGGGAGAAGTTATACTCTATTAACAACAGAGATAATTCTGTAAAAACTACTGAAACTATTTAACAAAAGCCAATGTGTTCTAATTTTTTAATTGTATAAACCTTACAGTACGTACAGTAGTAGTTGTAGTCATTTAGTGCAAAATAGTTACAACTACATAAGTATAGTAACATACCTGCATATGGAATCCAAATTTCTACCTAGAAATTTGTCCAGGGAGTTTGGACAGTTAAACTCTGCATCTTTTATCTCATTTTGTGAAAGAATACAAAGAAAAAATGAGTTACATACTTCTAAAATTAATTTGTACAGAGTATAAATATGACTCATAAAATCATAGAATTGGGTTGGAAGAGACCATAAAGGTCATCCAATTCAACCTCTCTGCCATGGGCAGGGTTGCCAGCCACTAAATCAGGCTGTCCTGGGCCCCATCCAACCTGGCCTTGAACACCAGTAATTCTAATTGTCTGTCCCTTTTATTAATTCTTGCTTTTAATTGCAAAGTATTTTTTTTTCTCCAGCATATTAAGTACTCATCTATCTTAACTTTCTTGATAAGTCTGGCAATTTCTATCCTTATGATAAAATTCTAACCATATTCAATCTCGCTTTGTTTTGAAAATTTAAGAGAAAGTTTATTATGAGAATGGTTTAAAAAATCACAGTATCTATTCAGTGTTTAAAATGTTATTCATAATGACTGAACAGTCCTTCCTTTAGCTTTTCTACAATATTTCAATGTTACAAAAGTTTCTGATGAAAAATTATTTCTTGTTTTCTTGTGAAAACAAGAATTCTTTTCACAACAGAAATACAGGAGATAAATGAATACAGTAAAAATGAAAGCATGCTGTTTGTTGTTTTGTTTTGCAAAAGCCTAAGTGCATTATACTCTCAAATATTAAGGATAAAAGGCTTTTGCAACACAAAACACTGATACCAAGACAGAAGCATCATATTTAGTGCCTCAATATTATGAAAATATGAAGCCATCAGATCATACAATGCTTATGATAACATTGCATATTGATTATAGTAGAATCGTGATATTAATAAATATGAAATGTACTTCTACTATTGCATTAAATTTCTATATGCTATGTAACAAATCACAGGTTTGATACTGTTATGAGGAATAAGGAATGAGAAATTGTTGTCTATTTTATAATCTGCAATTGTATTATTTAGTGTTGCTGACTATCTAAATTGCCCTACTTGATGGGAAACTCCAGCACTGCTTCTGTGTAGGCAAATTCACTAATGGAGTTTTCTGGATTCAACACTATCCTTCTAATACAGGCTAATTTCCATTAACATCATTCATAAGCACTTCCAAAACTACTTACTTATTTTCTGAATATTGTCACTTCTTTGTGATATGTTCATTACTGCTGTAGCAGTACAAAATTAGGAGAACTGAAAGCACAGATGTAATCTATCCTTTGCTATCTATGATGAGCCAAGGCTAGGCTTAGTATTGAGACACTGTTATTTGATTAACAATTTATACTGTAACATTATGCCACTATAAGAATCTATCTATATGTATCATGTATATACATGCAAAAAGCATATATATACAGGAACACACACACGTAGGTTGCTTCAAATTAATGCCTCCTGTTTATTTCCACGGAAACTACAACAGATATAAAGAGCACAATAATACTATTTGATAAAACAAATTCTCAGCTACAAAACACTGTTTTTCAACACAGTCACCACCATTAGCTATGTATTTTCACCAGCGATGAACAAAAGCCTGCATGCTGTTCTCATAAAAATTTGCACCAGCAGAGGTGACCCTCTGTCACTGTTGCCACTGCTGAAATACACCACACACCACCTCACTGTGCTCACATCCACTGGTTGGTCTCCATCAACGTTCAGCAAGCATTGATGAATGTCAATGGGTGCCATTTTTCCACATGGAGGAATTCAATCACACCTCTGCCTCAGATCCACTTCAGATGCCATTTTGTCAGACTGCCTCTCTGCTGCCATCTGTCGCATGGCAACAAAATGCAATGGAATACAGGGAGAAAGGTTCAATCTCTACTGCGATACCACCAACATCTGCCTCTGACATTGTGAACCAACATAATAAAATAGGAGGCATTACTTTCAGAGCAGCCCTTGTATGTTTATTTATCTGTCATAAGAGATTGATCTTCTGTGTGAGATGCCTCACACAGAAGAACCTAGAAAGCAAAGAAAAACTAAAACGTTCATTTCCCTTCAAAGTTTTTCTACAATATCTGTTTTACTTTCCATCTTCATTTGCTGAAAAGCCTTACAAGTTAAACTCCCACAGGAAATGTTTTGTTTTTTAAAGGTTCTGCGCCTGGCTATGTATGTTTGTGTATTCCTTATTCTTACATTATTTAATGAACATGTAAAATCTAGGTGGCCATGAACCTGGATTGTAGTAGCAGAGGATCTCTGGAAGGCAGCAGGCTGGGATCACTGCCAGCTATCTAAAGTGCGGCACACAGTACACATAGCAAAGACAGGCAAGAGTATATCTGCATTCTTCAGAAGTATTTTTGTTGCAGTCACAACAGTGACAACAGTGGAAAAGCACTTTAGTCAAGCTCAGTAATGAACTGATTAGGCTGGTTGTGAAACAATCAATTCATGTGGTAATGTAAACCCATTCGGTCACAACTAGGATAACTTCTTCAGTGTCTAAGAAGTGATTTCAAGTGCAGAGTGGTATTGTTTCTTGAGGGCTACTGAACTACTGGAACAGGTGCACAGCAAAACGAAATCACCAAAGAAAAAGTAAAATGAGAAAAGAGAAAAAAAACATCTCCTCCCCTCCTTTAAATAAATAACATAAATTCCCTGCTGCTGTTCTGAGGGAAAGCTGGCAGAGAGCATCAATACAAGGTCATCATAACTTCCAATGAAATCAAAAGTTGATACTGAAGATTTGCCACCTTGTGATTTAAAACAGCAAAAAAGGAAGGGAAAAAAAACAACTTCCAATCATTCCTCCCAAAGCCACAAGTGACAGGGTGATTAGGATGAAGGGCACTTCTCTGAGCAAGAGATGGAAGAGGAAATGGGCCCATGAAACATAATGAATTTCTATCACTTCACTTCCAGTTAGGAGCCAAAACCTAAAAGGACCATACATTTCAAAGTCAGGTAATTTAGTTCCACCCAAGTGGCATAGCATGTGCATGTCAGAGGGAGCCAGCACTTCATGCTCCAACTGAGAGTGGTCATAGTTATCATTTTAAAGACTTCAGTTATGCTGTTTTCTTCCTGCCCTTCTGCTACTACTACTCCTGAATCAAACTTTGCTGGATGCCTAAATTGCTAAATAATATGTAAGTCACATTTCATTACAGTGTGCACTCCGAAACATCTAATACACTTTGATCTGTTTTAACACTGAAAATTCGTAATGTAGATTAGAAGGAAGCACTTCGCTGAAACATATTTATAAATAAAAAGCAAACTTTTTAAAAGATTTTTTTTAAATGGTGAATTAAAAAGAATAAATAAACAAATAAAACATCATAATGATAACAGTTTCCTATTAAGAATGCAATGCCAAATAAATCCTGTTCTGGGTTTTTGTTGTTTATTCGTTTTGGTTTATTATTTTCAGCCTACTGCTCAAGGATCCTACTACTTCCCTCTCCCCTCTCTTGCCCCTCCACCTCTCAGTTGTATGTGAAATAAGAATCAATTAAGATGGAGAGTTGTCCACAAAACTAGCTCCAGCTTAACTGTTGGAAAACCCAGATCAACTTCCTTCTGAATTACTAGATTGGCTCCTTTTGAATTGGCAATTTTCAGCCCTAGTTCCCAGCTTTCAGCAGCTATCAACATGTTGCTTTGTTCTTTCAAATAAAAAGAACTATCAATTCACAAAATTAAAGATAAATCACTTACAGGACCTCCTTAAACTGCCCACAGTTGCCTTCCTGGTAGAAAATGCTTGAACAATCAGTGCTTTTTTTTTTTATTTTTTATTTTTTCCCTTCTCCCCCTCAGGAAAGCACAAGAAATAGACCACTAGAAGACAGGGAGCAAAGCCTTTGACACTGTCTCCCACACTATTCTCCTGCAGAAGCTGGCAGTCCGTGGCTTGGACAGGTACACTCTTGGCTGGGTAAGGAACTGGCTGGAGGGCCGGGCCCAGAGAGTGGTGATCAATGGAGCTAAATCCAGCTGGCGACCGGTCACGAGTGGTGTTCCCCAGGGGTCGGTGCTGGGGCCTGTCCTCTTCAATATCTTTATTGATGACCTGGATGAGGGCATTGAGTGCACCCTCAGTAAGTTTGCAGATGACACCAAGTTGGCTGGAAGTGTCGATCTGCCTGGGGGTAGCGAGGCCCTACAGAGGGATCTGGACAGGCTGGATAGCTGGGCTGAAGCCAATGGGATGAGGTTTAATAAGACCAAATGTCGGGTCCTACACTTTGGCCACAGCAACCCCAAGCAACGCTACAGGCTTGGGGCGGAGTGGCTAGAAGACTGTGTAGAGGAAATGGACCTGGGGGTGTTGGTTGACGCTCGGCTGAACATGAGCCAGCAGTGTGCCTGGGTGGCCAAGAAGGCCAATGGCATCCTGGCTTGTATCAGAAGTAGTGTGACCAGCAGGAGCAGGGAAGTAATTGTCCCCCTGTACTCAGCTCTGGTGAGGCCGCACCTTGAGTACTGTGTCCAGTTCTGGGCCCCTCACTGCAAGAAAGACATTGAGGCCCTGGAACGTGTTCAAAGAAGGGCAACAAAGCTGGTGAGGGGTCTGGAGCACAGGCCTTATGAGGAGCGGCTGAGGGAGCTGGGATTGTTCAGTCTGGAGAAGAGGAGGCTCAGGGGAGACCTTATTGCTCTCTATAACTACCTGAAGGGAGGTTGTAGTGAGCTGGGGGTCGGCCTCTTCTCTCGTGTAACTGGTGATAGGACTAGAGGGAATGGTTTCAAGCTGTGCCAGGGAAGATTCAGGCTGGATATTAGGAAATACTACTTCTCTGAAAGAGTGGTCAGGCACTGGAATGGGCTGCCCAGGGAGGTGGTGGAGTCACCGACCCTGGAGGTGTTCAAGGAACGTTTGGATGTTGTGATGAGGGATATGGTTTAGCGAGAACCATTGGTGATAAGTGGATGGTTGGACTGGATGATCTTATAGGTCCTTTCCAACCTTAGTGATTCTGTGATTCTGTGATTCTGTGATATGGCTTTGAGTTATTGTTATGGTTCTCCTGTAAAAAGAGAGAGAAAGCACTTTGAGCATTAAAGGTGAACTTCCACACCAAATTTCCCTGCTCCCCACACAATTTATGGGTCTGAAAAGATTTAAGCAGAACTGAGTTACCTATACACCGAAAACAGTATTGCTATCTGTCTGATTAGTGCTAATTAGGGATTGCAGTTACTCACTGAACAAAAAAACAGAGCAAACTCCTCAAATTTTTTGAAAGCTAAAAACCTGCCCTCCAAGTCTAAATAGATACCTATCAGTAAGACATATTTTGCCTGTCCTAAAGATGTTTCTTTGCTATTCTTTTAAGGTCCCTTCCAACTCAAATGATTCCATGATTCTGTGATTTTAATACAGGTGTGATGTCAGAGTGTAAGGATCTGTTGTTATTTTTGTCTGTCTTTGGTTTTTAGCTCTGACATAAACTTTCTGTAAGACCACCACAGTTGTTTTACTTTCTGTAAAACCATAACTTCCTCTAATGCTATCATTCTTACTTTCTAGTATTTTAAGCAGGATGAGATCCTCTGTTTCTTTTGTTCTTACATGCTTGTGCCAAACCCTGACTAGCTTCACCCTGAATAAGGATGGTGTATCTCTGACAAGAAAATTATCGATAGATTTTCTGCCATATGAATGGCATACATTCAAGTTTTTCCTGCACAAATATAAAGCTAGATTTGCACAAATGAATGGCATATCATGTGCATTCCTGCATACAGATTTATTTATCAAAAAATGGAAGCTTTAAAGTGTTTAAAAACAGATCTTCTGTGCTGCACACAGAAATGTGGCAAATGAACACATTGCACAGGAAAATATGAATGCAAATATTAGAACGTAAAATGTTTAATTCAATGAAAAGGGCCTCCAGAAGAATGAATTTAATTCATACAGGTAATGAGTTGATTGGGAATTTTTAATACAACTCAAGACTTTAAGGAAGCCTTTATTAATAAAATTTACACAGCATATTACATGCCTATCTGCAATAATAGCTGCTGCCATCATAGACTCTCTTCAACTCAAATGAACAGCAACATAACACACATGATAAATAAACAAGAGCCCACTGGCCAGCTCTGACCACCAGAGACTTTGATACATTTTTAGGCATTGTCACAGTATGGATTTGCAGAGGTTCTTTAAAGTATTTCTTCTAGGAGCCCATTTTCATCTCCCTTCAATGTATTTTTTTTCTTGCTTTTGACAGCAGGTGTATCATTTCTCATATCATAAATTACCCTGAAGCTCACAGGATCCAATTAATACTTCTTCATGTCCATATCATGATTACCTATCATTATCTATCCATCATTAAACTAGCAATTGGAGTGGTCTTTGATTCAAGAAATGTTAAATGTTTAATTATTACTTTAAGCAATGAGTGAAACATAACCTATGCAAAAAGGAAGTAGAACCCATATAACATATTTTTTTATAAAAATATTTTAGCCAATATTTGTCATTGGGAAAACGGAACATATATATATGTATATATATAACCTCATCTATAACTGCAGGTTCCCATGTAACTGATCATTCATAAACAGATATTCTGATACATTATGATGATTTTTACGTGCTCAGATTCTAAGTTTTTCATAATTTCCCCACTAAGCTTTTGAATTAATTTCTCATTTCAACATTTTATTTCTGTCTTGGGCCATAAAAATGTAATTGTTACCACTGAAGTTGCAGCTCTTCTACTCCCAAAAGGCCAATTCACTTTACAAAGCACATACACTGTACAGCTTATTGGCCTTCAATTTCAATCATCAAATGTTAATACTACTTGGAGGAAACTTTAAGTTAGGAAAACGCCAATGAGCAATGGAGATGGCTCCTATAATAAGGATTTGTCGCCTAGCATTATGAAGTGGAGCTTTTATTGGAATCCATTTCCCTGAGATGAACTATTTGATCTACAAGCTATTAGTACATCTTTTGCACTGCATCATGCGTCTAGGGGAGCTAATTTTCATATCAAACAAAAAGATGAGATGAAGTAGCCAGTACTGCAAGTTCATACGCAGAAAGCAATGCCTCCTACTTACTTCCATGGAAACTACAACAGACACAAAGCGTACAGAAGCACTATTTGATAGAGCAAATACACTTTTTGTTAGTTAGAGCTACAAAGCACTATTTTCCAACATAATTAGTTGTGCATTTTCATCTGTGACTAACAACAGCATAAAAGTCTGCAGAGCCATCCGGGATGTGACTTGACATTCACATCACTGTTGCCACTGATGAAATGCACCACCCACCACCTCACTGTGCTCACATCCACTGGTTAGTCTCCATCAACACTCAGCAAGCATCAATGAATGTCAGTGGGTGCCATTTTTTCCACACGGAGGAATTCAGTGACACACCTTTGCTTCATACACACTTCCAAGTCAGACCTCTGTCAGACAGCCTCTCTGCTGCCATCTGCCACAGAGCAAAAAAATGTAATGGAATAATAGTGGGAAGGTTCAATGTCTACTGCCATACCACCAACATCTGCCTCTGATGTTGTGGGCCACCACAATAAAATAGGAGGCATTACTTTCAGAGCAGCCCTTGTATATATCCACATTGCTTATACAACCATTACAAAATGCAGCAAAGTAAGAAAAGAGTTTGTGAATAACCATTTAAAAAAAAAGAGTTCAAAATAATTTGCAGTTAACCTATAATGTAAGAAAAAAAAAATGGGTAAGATTCATTATTGGGATCTTTTTATCAATTAACTCATAGTCACATCGGTGATTTTCCATTTTATAGCTGCTGTAAATCTACATAACAGCACTGGCTCCAAAGGTTTTCATGGCCCTGAGATTCTGAAGAGATGCACGTATTTATGAAGGTGATACATGAGATTTACTGGTACGAAGGTACCAAAGAATAGAATAAGGTAACATTTTCATGCAACGTTTCATACTCTCATATTCACAAAACATAGGTAAAGAATCACATCTTTGATCAACAATGATCAACATACATTTTAATAATAGTCCTCTTTATGTCAAATAGAACAAGGGAGGATATAAAACATTAGAACACTAACTGTAGAAGGTAAGAAGGCACAGACAACAAATTTCTGATGGCTGAAATACACCACAGTGTGCAAAGTTTTTTGAGTGACTTTAAATGTTCTGATAAGCAGCTCCAAAGGAAACCTGTAAAATAACTGATTAAAGTATTAAGGTGAACACAATCGGTTAACGCAAGGTGTAAGAATTATGTCAGGGGAAATCTGGATAAACTTATACTTAGTTAATGACCTGGGAAGTCAGCGACAGATAATAATTTTTAAAAGTTAATAGTGAAAACCTTACCAAATACAACTTACAGTTGCATCAGTTACATAAAAATTCAGTGCAAAAACACTGTGTTGAGGCATAAGAAAAGTGTAATATTTAATTTTTCAGAATGGTTTTTCATTGTGTAGTAATCAAAAATGAAGGAAGTAAATAAATTAAAAAATAAGTTAATTTACATATAGACTTCAAAGCTTTTAAAGATTTTAACTCCACTGCTCACTAAAAACTACAATGCATATTTTGTGAAACCTAAAGATTACACCATTCTCATACTTGACCTTTGTACCTTTTACATTCTACCTGGGTTTCCCAGGATGAACTTCCTAAACCCTAGGTTAAAAAGTGCCAAAGACACTACTCTTTCACTCTTGTGTGTGCCCAAGAAACACAATAAAACATGTTTGAAGAAAACATCTGTCCAGGAGAATTATTTCTTTCTTTTGAGTACTTGAAAAAATCCATAAATAGGGGAAATATCTAATATTGGAAAGGGAAGTATGAAATGTCTTTAAAAATAGGAAACAAAGAAACACTGCAACAGACATTATGGAACCTATAACTGTTCTGCCCACCTAGCACAGCATCTGCAGCCATTACAGCCAATAACTGTTTCAGTAGAAGATACAGCAATACCTATTAGACATTCACAGAATAGTTTTTCCTCAAGTAACAGTTCCTCCTATTTCCCTGAACCTACAGGTTAGTTTATAACCTGTGGGGACTTTCAACACTGGATCTGTGCTTTATTTTTTTTATATTGAATGTAGTTGTATAGATAGACAGGAGAGGAGATAGATAAAGATACAGCTAAACAATTAACTTTTTAGTTAAAGTTTAGCTTTTAAGTTCAGATTTCATTTGGTTCTACATACAGACACATTTCATGCCCATCAGTTCATAGCTTCCCAATATAATTTCATAATAGGATTCACTGTGACATCTTAATTCATTTTTAATGCAATTATAGTACCACTAGTTAAGTATAACCCACTACCTCTATTCACTGCAGCATTTATTTTTTATTTCTAAATACCAGATGCAGCTATTTGTCAAACATATGTGTTACCCAGAATAGGAAGCCCATGAACCAAACTTGGCCTCTGTTAGAAGGTCACAAGTCAACTGAAATCATTTAGGTCACGCAGGGGTTTAAATTGAACTGTTCCAATTTTCCTTGTTGTACATTTTGTTACCTTTAAAACACTTTTTAAACTTTCTTTCTCTGACATTTTTTATTTTTATTTTACTGTGTTTTCCCCTAGGAAATAAAAGCATCCAGCAAAATTTCATACTAGTTCTTTTCTGTGTGCCATCTACTATTAAACCGCAGCAGTTACCCTTTGAGAGGATAAACATTCTTCTGACTTTGGTTGCCAACCTTATTACTTTCAATACGCATATCCTTTTTCCATAATATCCTTTTCTTTTAACCATTCATAGTCCTGCCTGCAGATCTTATTCTAGAATCTTTGTATTTCTTATGAAAATAATATGATGAGCGAATATAAAATTTTAATCCATCATAAAACTAGAATAACGCACCCTGTAAAGGAAAGGAAGTCTAAACACACAGCACAGTTCCCATTACAAAAGCAGTCAGGAATGAAAACTTGAGCAATTATAATCCCAACTCAATTAAGCAAAGTAGATAAGCAAACACTTATTTACCTCATTAAGAATATACACAAAAGCTTTCCCAGCAGTGTTTTTCACTTCCTATCCAAATCACCCTGATGTTGAATATAAAATCAAATAGATCTACAGTAACTGAATTCACGCTCCTAGGAAGGACAGATCAAAATCTTTTAGTACTGGGTTTATGGGACCAGACAAGGAAGCATGATCCTCCAACACTGGCAGTGAACGATAAACACACAAAAATATCATAGTGTAGTGATCATTCTGTCTCTTTCTGCAGCGTCTGGTGCACGGACTCAGATGTGAATGATCCAAATCGTTTATTACAAGTTCTCACATCACTTATATACCTTCACAAGTTTTCTTTTTCTAGCATTCCCATTCGCCCCTACGTATCAACAGAGCATTCTACAAACACTCCTTAACTGTTCATGCGGGTGCTTATCCAATCAGAGCCGTGAGATGTTCTTTCTTTTTCTAGAGATGACCTTGGTTCTCATGCTGTTTATGTTGTTCCACAGCTGCTGCTCTGAACAGTTTTTCTTGTATTCCCACATCTTTCAAGCTTGTAAATGGGAGAAGAAGTCCATTTAAATCAAAAGCATCCTCGTTTGAGAAATGCTGATTTTGTTATTCAGTTATTCAACTGAAGCTAGTGAGATGATTCTCTATATATAGTAATATGTGTTACAACACTTTCCTGAAAGAGTTCAGAAATGTAACACAGTACCTAAATAATATGTCCTCCTTAAATATTTGAGACCATATGTTCCAGAATAATTTTTAAGGGCATATAGAAAAGACTACCTTTGAAATATTAGTGTTAAGGAAGCTATCATGCATTTGCACATACAATTACACCTTAGTATTTAAAAAAACAATTGGCCCTTATTCAGAATCATTTTTGGAGAGGAAAAAAGAAAAAAAAAAAAAGAAATCTTCTCATTTGTTATGGTTTCATAAGCTCTCAGTCCAGATGACAAAGACAATTCTTCTGACAAGGAAGATTCAAGAGCTTCAAAATGTATTCAAATACAAAAGGTAATTATTACTCAATGCTAAAATATCACAAGCATTTCTGATGTTAAATCTTATTAAAGTCTGTTTTCACCAACTGGTTCATCCATAAGAGATGTTTGATATTGTGTACCAAGTACTCTGAAAAGAACACCCAAAAAGGAGGCATGTTTGTATGCTGTGCTGAAAATCAGTAGCTACTTTTCAGTAAGAAAGTGTTAACTTTTACACTGCTTTGAGTCTGCGTAAGTTAAAATGAATGCAGAAAATTGGCTGAGAGCAAGACATTACATTTCATTTTTTTCTACCCAATTTAGTATGGCAACTGTTTCAGACCTAAAAATAATTCATACAACTCCTTACGAATTTAAATTTTTTGAAATGAACAAAATAGGGACTGCTACAGAATGAAACATGAGTCAGTGCAGAAGATTGAAGAAAGCAGCTCTCACCTGTAAGACTATATGATTTCACAAATGTTAGAAGAAGGTAAAAATTATATACTTTTTTTCCTAATGTTGCATTTCAGCTCACTAAGCAGATTAGTCTTATTGGAGATTATTAAATTATCTCAGATTTTTATACTACCTTCTAGAACTGTCAGTGAAAATTGAGCATCCACTGACAGCCTCCATTTCTGAAGAGTTTGAAGGCATAACATGGAGGACAATCAGCTTCTTTATAAATAGGGTGCTGGGAAGTAGAGAGATCTGACCTATGGGACATATCCAGAAGCACCCACCGATTTTAACATGTACTGAGTGTGGAGGACACTGGATAACATAGTGCACCAAATGTTCCTTGGGGCTCACTAACATCTTGCTGGGACAGCAAATTGCTGCAGAAAGCAACTAGGAAGGCTGGAGCTCTATAAAAGAGAGGGCGTTACATCACTCCAAAAAGATATCCCGGTGTTCATGAAGCAAAGGTCAGATGTGATGTTGCTTTTACCTTCATGGCAAATATCACATTTCAGCATCCCTCTGTCCTCCTGAGTTTAAGACCTTTAACTGTGTTCTCTCTCTCTTTCTCTCCATTCCTTCCAAGTTAATTTGCCCCAAATCAATTCCACTGTTTCCATCACCTCTGGAGACACAGGATGTTCTTTCAATATCCCTGGTAACTAAAAAATGCATCCTTTCTCTCTCACTACATCACAGAGAAAACTCATTACACCCTGGAAGATGGCTGTCTTATTGCTGTTTTCACCCTGAAAATATACTTCCTAATATACTGTGAAGGGACACTTATGATAGCAATCCTTACTCCAGACTTTCATGCTACAAGGTCCATACTGGGAGTGATATAATTCTTTCAGATATAGGCATACATCCTCCATGGACTGAAATTTCACAGTAGAAATCTGGCATCTCTAGACTTCAACCTGCGTGGGGGGGAAAGCTGGTCCGTGCCAAGCATAAAGCAAAGAATCACACACAGTTTGCTGAGAGAGTGCTACCCACACAGCAACACTCTTGACTTTTCTGTTTTTTCCAATCACACATTTTTTCTGGGTTTTCCAGTATTTCCTCTCTGCCCTCACTGAATCCCAAATCCTCTTGAGATTAACCAAAAGGACATGTATCTTTTAGAAAAAGGCAGCTCTTTGCTGCTTACATTGTTTCTGTTCTTACACTGCTGATGGTAGAGTCCCCTACACCACTGCCTGCAGACTGAAAAACAATGTGGAGACTTGAAACAAAAGCTCTAGTTCTCTGTTAGGCAGGAGCTCAGCTGTATCTTCACAGGTGCAGTTAAACAGCAGAGGTGTTTTGTCACCGTGTTCAAAACCATAGATGAAGTAACAGAAAATGTGATGTGAGAACTTGCTATATTAACAACTCAGATGATGTGAGATTGCTTATATGAATATCAGTCAAAGCATGACTCTTGCATTTACACCATTTTGATAGCCACCTCACAGATTTATCCTATGACATCTTTGAGTTCAGTACTCTCAGTGAAGGCTGTAGGTTGACAAATGCACATAAGCTGCTGTAATGACCTAGATAATTTGTAAGTCAAGCAACTGTATATCCTGCTTGTGTGGTAGATAGAGTGTTCGGTTTGTTTGAGGTACAGGAGCTCGATGTGAAAGAACAACGGAGGGGTCCATAGCATGCTACTTTGTCATCTGTGTATCAGAGGGCTCATGCAGGGAACAGCCCTGAAGGCTCCAGTTCAGCATCCTAAGCAGATAACTTTCTTTCACAAGAAAGTTCTGTGCAAAGAAACACATGCTTCATAGAGGTTTCATAATTTTGAGAATATTTTACCTGTGACAAGGTTTTCTATAAGTAGAGAAAGAGACAGGGAGAGTAAGCCTCTTCAAAACACAACATATTATACATTCCAAAAGCATGACAACAGCATGTTGAGCATTTAAAGAGTTAATTAAATCTTCTGGTATCTTTTCTTTTTTCTGCAATTCAATGCAAAATCCCAGGTTGATTCTACTTTCAAATATAACAAGCAACATATTGTGCAGATTAATAAGCTTGGTAAAAAATTCAGAAATATACAACTGACTTTGAATCCTAAATTGCATTAACTTTCAAAACAAACACAGACTGCTCTGTTAGTACTTGTATCAGCTTATTAGATATTCTGTGCCTATTTCATCCTGAACATTCATCCATTCTTCTCTGTGATTAAACTGAAATCTAGTAGCGAGTTTCTATTCTAAGAAAAAAAAAAAGCTTATTTTTCCTAAGTATTACTGTTGTGTTTATCTGACCATTCTTCTTTGTAAATAGAAGTCTTGCTGTGTAAAGCAATGCCTGAAGCATTTATCTCTGACTTGAAAATACACAGTTAACATGATCATATTTATATCACTTCTGTGCTAAACAGAAAAGTGAACTTCAAAATCTCTCTGAGAATCAGAGAGAAAGTGCAAAATTTCAGTCGTAGAAATATCTTAAAAATGTGATTAGACATGTGATTAACATCAGCTTCCAAAAGGCAAACAAATTCAGAATACAAAAGAGAGACATAATGTTACCATCAAAATCTGTGTTTGCCCACATATTCAACGTTACGTGTAGCTCTCATCCCCTTAGGTATGATAATAATAAACAAAACAAAACAAAATCAGAAAAGGGAAGCAAAGATCGTGCAATGTTTTCAAAGCAAAGAAGGACTAAATAAAGGAAGACTTTTCAGCTTGGAAAAGATGTGACAGGAGCCATGGTGGAAAAAAAAACAAAAAAACAAAAAAAAACACTAAAAGATGGCATTTAAAGTAAGGAATAACTGCCTTGTTGGACTCTTTGCCATGATAGATGCTAAATTTTACATGGACTCAAGGGAAGACTGAAAAATCTAATGGAAAAGAAACCCACTTAGATTTGTTAAATAGATAAAATTTACATCTAGCTCAGTCTTGAGACTGGGAAAGGGATCAGACAAAGAATCCTACTTTGCCCTATCCCATTCTTTTCTAATTGTCCACATAAGGCAACTACTGGAAGCAGCACACTAAGTTAAAAGTCCTTCACCTTGATCAAGTACAGCCCTTTTTACTTTCTTATAACCTTAAACTTACTCTTCCTTCCTTTTTATCCAGTGGAAAATTGTATTTGTCTTCAGTAAGAGCTACATTACATGCTTAAACAACTGCTTGCCTTTATATATAGAAAGAGTGTTTTTTTGATAACACCTTGGCTCTCACTGAAGAGTAAATCTTTTCCACATCAGCCAGCAGCACATGTTCTGTGCAAGCAAATCATAGAATATCCCAAGTTGGAAGGGAGCCACAAGGATCACTGAGTCCAACACAGACTCCACAAAGGAACATCCAAAATTCAAGCCCTTTGTCTGAGAGCATTATTCAAACACTCCTTGAACTCTGGCAGCTTGGGGCCATGACCATTGCCCTGGGGAGCCTGTTCCAGAGCAACACCCTGGACCACCCTCTGATAAAGAACTTGTCCCTAACCCCCAGCTGCCCCTCCCCTGATACAGCTCCATGCCGTTCCCTCAGGCCCTGTTGCTGTCCCCAGAGAGCAGAGCTCAGCACTGCCCTCCACTCCCTGTGAGGAGCTGCAGCCACCATGAGGCCTCCCCTCAGCTCCTCTGCTCTGCACTGAGCACACCAGGGACCTAAGCCACTCCTCATAGATATTGCTCTCTAGACCCTTCATCACCTTTGTAGCCTTCTTTTAGACTCTCTCTAATTTTATGCCTTTCATATACTATGGCACTCAAATTTCATGCAGTGCTTAAGGTTAGGCAGCACAGCTCAGAGCAGAGCAGGACACTCCCTCCCCTCACCCGATGGCAGTGCTGGGCCTGATGCACCTCAGGCTGTGGTTGTCCTTTTGGCTGTCAGGGCAGACTGCTGACTCATGTTCAACTTCCATTACCCAAAACCCCCAGATCCCCTCCCTTGGGGCTGCTCTCCAGACTCTCACCTCCCCGTCTGTACATAGTTTCAGTGTTGTCCCATCCCAGGTGCAGAACTCAGCACTTGTTAAACCTTACGTGGTTGGTAATTGCACAGCCCTCTAATTTACCAAGGTCTCTTTGTAAGGCCTCTCTGCCTTCAAGGAAAGTCAACAGCTCCTCCCATTTTAGTGTCCGTTGTCATCAGGCACTGACAGACAGCTCAGGCACACTCTGCAGCCTCAGATCTAGATGGCTGCATGTTCCCTCGGGAGCTCTGTCTGGGTAGCTGTGTCAATTCCTGTGGCCGGATAGGCCACAGAGGACAGAGAGGACATTGCTTTCTGCCAAGTGGGTGCCATGACCGGAGCTCCTTGTGAGTGGGTTACAAACCATTGCTGGAAGGAGCAGTGACAGCACTCTCCTTCCCTTAATGTCTGCCCTTAGCTGCAGTCCTCCCCGGGGCCACCTCCGTATGTGTAGGCAGTGACTGCTGTGCTCTTGGCACCACGCATGTCCTTTCAGCCTCCCTCTGAGCAATCAGAGGGATCTCTGCCTCCCCTGGGGTTTCCCTGACGCAGGAAGCCCCCATGTGCCGCCACTCCCTGCTGTGCTGCAGAGTGTGCCCACCCTGGAGCAGATAAGGTTCCCCTGAAGGTTTGGTTAATTACTTCATTCTTTTATCTGTCTTGAAAGTTTACTGCAATTTCAGGATTTTTTATTCGTGTTATTTTTTGTCCGATTTACTTGGCCATTCTATGTATGACATTTCTTAAAATAAATACTAACCTCCCTGTTGATCTTATATAACTAGATCTTCCAATCCATTCTACTTGCCTATACAGAAACACAAGCAGCATTGTGCATTCATGCAGCAGAAAAGACAGCCAGCAGCATGAACTGCTGTGCACTTTAGAAGAAACAAGGAAGCAAATCAATTAGAATAAACAGCTACTTTCCCAACTACCTTGCCTTTACTTTTTAACATATAGAGTGGCAATCAACTTCAATGATGTCAATTTTAAATCTTTACCCTATTTTCACTTCCACAGGTTTGGAATCCAAGGATATTATTTTGAATTCTGAGCTGAAATTCAGAATCATTAAATCAGACAGCTGAAACCACTGGGGCTTTATGGTTTTACCATTTGAAAGCAGCACAGGTATCATCCCTTCCTCTTATGCTCTGTAGAACAAAATACTGTTGGCAAGGCTTTTCAGGATATGACATTGTCAGATCTGGGATACGTACCAAGATTCAGGATTTGGGTACATGACGTAGTCATATGATAAACCTGGACCTGTACATTCAGAGCTCCTGCAAATGCACCCTGAATAGAAAACAGCCCCAGGAGTATGAGATCATGGGGTTCATCACGTAGGTACAGATGTGATCTAAAATAGTCAGTTCCTCACAAAACCACAGTAGGTATGCTACACAAAATTCCCTCATCATTATGAATTGAATCAGATTTTCAAAGAGATATAAATCTAAAGCTTAGCAACAACTTGGCCTGTCTTTCAGTACATTAAACCTATGTGATCTATGATGCTGCCAATAGGTACTACTCAACATTCACAGCTAAATACTCAGATCACATAAATAGGTACCCAGCTAGTTTTTGCACAGCTTTTAAATATAGATTCAAATCCTTCTTTATTTATTATCAGAACAGGAACTGCCACACTGCCTTGTAACAGAACAAAGTAGAATGTAATTCAAGTGCCAGCATTTTCCCTTTGTGTTCCTGATTGCAGGCTGATTATACAACACAAATGAGAACTTTTATTTATTTATCTAACTGTACAGAAGCCAAAGCAGAGAAAATGGAAGAGGTTAAATCTTTAAAGAGATCACTTTTCCCCTGTTGTAATGGGGCTGTGGGCAGTGTTCCTCTCACAGCTACAGAAAGGAAGGAGGGATGGGGGTTGGGGAAGGAGAGAGGGGCATAATGCACTGTATAGGCTTGTTTTGCAGTAGCTATCTTCTGGCTAACCTTCCCGATGCTATGCTATCCTGTTATAGTGATGAAGTCTCTGTTCCACGCTGACATTTATTCTGCAGGTAGAATGCTACCTATCCTCAGTTGCTCAGCTTCACTATCTTCAATGATAGTGTGCTAAGGTACAAGAACAGAGTATCAGACATTTAGGAAATATGCTCCCTCCCTGCATTTGGAGCCATTTTTTAAACAAGAAGGTAATTCTGGCTTTTTAAGGTATACTCTGCAGATGTAAAAAAAAAAAAAAAAAAAAAAACACAAAAAAAAAAAAAAACAAAAAAACCAAAACTCCACCAATCCAGCAGTTCCTATAATGACACTCTCAACCAAAGCTCTGTGCAGAGAGAACCAGAGCTTTTCTTCTTCTTCAATAACGACAGTGCAGAGCTTGTCTCAAAATGTTTCGTGAGAATACAACAATCCTGAGATATGATAACAAAGAAAAGTTTGACTCAGGAATTGAATTAACAGGCCAGGCTCCATGCTGTGGGACAGTTTTACTGATTCAGTTTTATTTACACTTAATTTAAAAGCAAAACAAAGTTAGAACTTTCCTTTTCATTAACAGTAACAAACAGATGTCCAATCATATCTTGTCCTAAGTAGCTATTTTACTGTGTGGTTGAAATGTCAGTGCTGTTAGCGGGTTTCAAGGAGAGAAAAATATAAATGAAAATTAAGGCCTTTGACACAGTTGCCTGTAACATTCTTCTTTCCAATTCGGAAAGATATGGATTTATAGGTGAGCTGTTTGATGGATGAGGAACTGGCTGTGAGATCATGGGAGGGAGTGGTGGTCCATGGCTCAACGTTCATATGGAGATCAGTGACAAGCAATGCCCCTCAGGGATCAGTACTGGGACCGCTGCTATTTAATATCTTCATCAGTGACATCAACAGTGGGGTCAAATGCACCCTCAGCAAATTTGCAGATGACACCAAGTTGTGTGGTGCAATCAACATGCCCAAGGATGGTATGCCATTCAGAAAGACCAAGACAGGCTCAAGTGGTGGGCCTAGGTGAACTTCATGAGGTTCAATAAATGGAATTGCAAGGTCTTGCACCTGGGTCGTGGCAATCCCCACTATCAGTACAAGCTGGAAGATGTAAGGATAGAGCACAGCCCTGCTGAAAAGGTCTTGGGGGTACTGGTGGATAGGAAGCATGAGCCAGCAATGTGCCTCGCAGCCCAGAATGCCAACTATATCCTGCGCTGCATCAGAAGAAGTGTGGCTAGCAGGTCAAAGGAGGTGATCCTACTCCTCTACTCTGCGCTGGTGAGACCTCACCTGGAGTACTGCATCCAGATGTAGAGTTCTCAGTGCAGCAGAGGCATGATCCTGTTGGAGAGCATCTAGAGGAAGGCCACAAAAATGATCTATGGATGGAACACCACCCCTACGAGGACACATTGAGAGAGCTGGGGCTGTTCAGCCTGGAGAAGAGAAGGCTTTAGGGAGACCTGCTAGCGGCCTTTCAACATCTAAAGGGAAGCAATAAGAAGGAAGGGGAGAGAATCTTCAGCAGGGTCTGTTGTGTTAGGACAAGGGGAAATGGTTTCAAACTAAAAGAAGGGAAATTTAGATTGGATATAAGGAAGAAGTATTTTACAGTGAGGGTGGTGAGGCACTGGAACAGGTTGCCCAGAGATGTGGCAGAAGCTCCACCCCTGGAGACGCTGAAGGTCAGGCTGGACCAGGCTCTAAGCAACCTGTTGTAGCTGTAGTTGTCCTTGTTCGCTGCAGGAGAGTTGGACTGCATGACCTTTACAAGTCTCTTCCAACTCAAAAGATTCTGTGATTCTATGAAATATAGCTTCTCAGTGTTTATTCACTGAAAACAATAAAAACCCACATAAATTAGATGAAAAAAAAAAACCCTGAAAACAAATGATTACACATGATAGGAGTTTGCTACATTAATTTATTTTGGTGTAATCTAATTTTGTAATACTGAGATATCAGTACAGAGATTTGCAAACTACACCCTACTTTTAAAGTATTTTATTTTGATTTCTTGGAACTAGCAAAGCTCTCATCTTCCTCACTGTTCCCTATTATTTCTCAGTAGCTCAAGGAGGTGTATATTTCATTCATCTATTCTTAATAAAAACCTGTGATTAAAAAAACAAAAAAGAAGAAAAATTAAAACCAGAAGTAACTTTCACAATATTCTGAGATCTAATTTGTTGTTAAATAAACATAAAATATCAGTCATTTTCAATTTTGCAAAAAATTATAAAATATCAATATAAAATATAATTATAAAATTAAATTAGTCTTCTTTACAGAACCAGTCATGCTGTTCTCCTTCACAGAAATCTGGAGATATAGCCACATTATGTAGCAGCTCATTTACAGAAGTAGTATCATTATAAAAATTAACAGCAGATGTAACATGCTTCACTTCTGCCTCCTTGCAGGTGGCTGGAACTTCCAGTTCTGTAGAGGTTATTCATATCTCCTTCCTTTTCCTTCCCATTGTTCACCTCAAACTGCCACTGCATCTTCATTCACACTATGTACTTCCCACCTCTCATCCCTAAGTCCTGAACTTAAGACTTCTACAGATCACATTTTGGATGTACATTGGCATACTGCATTAGTTCAGAATCAATTTGTTTAAGATAGACAATTACAGCTTTCACCAGCATAGGAAATTAAAGGAGTGAAGTTCAGCCTTCTTAAGAATCCACACAACAGCACTCCTCTTGCTCATTGTCTTAATCAGCAACTATCTATGGGGCTGACCCAGCCACAGCTTATCACTCTGAACCAGCACTGAACGCTGTGCAGAAATCCAATATATCAATTTATTTGTCTACCTTTAAGTTGTGCTGTGTCAGGTACGTGTGGCCTGATGAGCTGAAAAGCATTTCTTATATTCCAGGAAATGATCTTTTCTGTTACAGGACTTCATTCCACATTTGGGCAATTTCAATCAGTCAAGGCAATTACTTCACATATCATATGAGAATAAAATTAATTTTAAGTGTTTGTATGTTGTGGTGTTTTTTCTTGTTGTTTGTTTGTGTTTTTGTTTTCTTAATAAAAAACTTCTAATTTCTGAGTCTGCAATGTGTACACAAGTAAAAGATTTTCTCCATCTCCTAGGAAGAAGCAGAAGGTTTCCTATAATTTGTATTTGTGGCTGCACAGCAAAGGTGATACCCCCAAGGGTCATTTCATTGCGTGGACATCTTGCCACGTATCTTTTCCTCTAGCTATGTCCTTTTTGCTCTGCTGTGCTGTCAGCAGGGAAAGATATGGTACAAAAATCTCTGCAAAGTCTTCTGATGAAGGAAGAGGTGACTCTTTCCACAGCTTGAAGTATGCCCTGTGAGCACAAAAATTTATTTACAATGTACTTTTTGTAAATACTAAAATGCAACCAATGAAAAGCTCTAGTCTGCTCTGTTGACTAATCCTTCTCTTGAGGCACAATACAAACTGGCATATCATCATGTTTTCCTACTGCCAGCAGACAGAGCCCAATTACAGATTTGCACCCCATCAAAAAAGACAGCCACATAACAGCAAGGTGAGATGTTACACTGTGCTTTGATATCCGTGGTCTGAGAGTCAGAATTCTCATTTTGATATGAAAAGAATTCATTTCTGATACACTTGTCTCCCAGGTAAATATTTTAGGTAATTTTACAATCATTTCGTGGCACTAATTGAATGGTACATTGTTTTAAAACTAATATATATGTATTTGCTGTTGCTTGAATGCAAAATATAAGGAACACTTGAATCCAGAAATTATGATTAATATGATGCACTAATGTAAAATCCATTAGCACATTCAGTAGGATCTATGATGTCTATAACCCAGGAAATATTTCTATTTATCAGGATTACAAGGACATACATTTGAGGTATTTATTTTTGAAGAAGTGCGTCTGTAACTCAAGGAAAAACACATTTAACCAGTACAGGCCATATGCTAAAGACCTTTAGACTGGTTTAGCTCCTGATTACTTAATTTCAATATTGTTGGGTCAATTAAATGAACTTAAACTTTACAGCTACTGCTTTTTTATTTCAGTATCAGAAATCTGTCTGTCAGCAAATTTTGCAGGGGCAAAGCTAAGCTAATTTACTGGTGAGGTTACTTAGATGAGCGTATTTTTTCTGTCAAGATAAAATCAGAATATTCTGCTTTCAACTACAAAAATCAGTAAGAATAAAATATAATAAAACATTATTAAATTAAGTTTGTTTTCTGTGCTTCGCAGGTATTTTTAAGTGCTCAGAACAGATTTTGCCTTAGCATGAAAATTATTAAGTTGTTGGCCATTTTCATCACAGTTGAAATTCCAAAGGTTACTAGAGATGTTGCAGAAGATATGGCCTACTACAGAAGACCAGTTTGCACTCCTCGTCAAAATAATTATCATTAACAGTAGTATCAGCATAAACTGTATTATTTTACGAAAGTATAGTATTTTCATTGTTCTAAATAAAGTCTGGTGTAACTTCAACATAAATGACATTTATATCAATATAACATACGCTGTTATTAAATGGTTAAATTATTTTGCTTTTTCTCTGCTGCAAGAATAAATTTTGAAGTAATTGCTGTAGTTTGCAACCACAGCTATCTTCTATTTCTCAAATTTGCAACTTGAAGAAATTTTGATAAATTCCATCACAAAATGCCTGAAAGCAGAATTTCTCTTTTTAAAGGAACAGAAAGAAGAAGTAATGAAAGAGTTTGTCAAATTCACTCTTGATAAACAAATGTATATTTCTAGAACAGATAAATTAGAGCCTGTTTTAAGTTCTAAATTCAGAGCAATTTCACTGTATTTGCCAAGAGCCTTCATCACCTTAAAATCTCTCTGCACTTTGCTGCATATATTTTCTATGTAAGACAGCTCCATATCACAGCCGTTGTTTGCTTACCACCATTTTTCTGAAATTTAGCAGGACATTATGAATTTGATGATATGCATATACAACCTATATACTGCAAATGATTCTGTTTACGTTTTGAAGGATTCAATCAAAAGACTGAGATGTGAGCTAATTGAATTCAACTTCATTCTCCTATAGAATTTTCTACAAGTCTTATGAAAGTTATTTAACTTTTTCTCTCTAAAATGTAGATGTTAATGGTTATTTTAGCATGAAGACTATGAGATCTTGAGTTACAGAACATTTTTTTAGTGCTCACACTTACTACTGATAATACACTTGTAATTGTAAAAAAAAATGAAAACAAAATTGGATTACTAAAACTTTACTGATAACATTATATAAAAGCCAATAAGTACAAGAGTAACTGCAGTGTGACTAGATATGAGTAAGGCCACCTTTTTCATGAGGCTATTGCATCTCTTTTCAGTTAAAAGCTGTGTATCTACCCAATTCTGCTTCACAAATCCAACAGCAGTAGATTGGTCGTATACTTGTTTTTCAAGATACATCATATAGCATGGATAGCAGTAATTGAACAATGCATGTAACAGCAGCTCTGCTAAAAACTGACCCGACAGATACTTTTTCTTTAAAGTATAATAGTGCCTAAACGTCATTAGTTTTTTTGTTTACACTTAAAAGAGAATTGAATAACTTCTTTTTCTCCTTTCATTCTCCTGGCACATTCGAATCAAAAATAAAATTAAATCCAGATTAATTTAAGAGGTACTAAGGCAGTGGCAGATACTATCTATTGAATATTGTATCTTTGATTTCTAAACTTGTGAGATTCTGGAAAGGATGTTATGAGTCTGTTGTTATGCACAGACAACAGAACTAAATGCAGATGAAGCAGATTGTTGACAAGCACTTTCACCAATCTGTGAACATCAAATATCAGAGCTCACTCTTTATTGCCTAAGTTGGCTTTTTACCAATCAATCAGTCACTTAATATGTTAGCGATACTATTATGTGGCTATTCTCAGAGAAGCAAGGAATACAAATAGGTAAATTCCAATACACTGAAGTCAACAGGATCATTCATAAATAAAATCTGCACATGTACCCTGGAGCAATTTAGAGGCAACAAAATACATTCAAGTGACAGCAGCTTAAAAAAAAATCCTAGTATATCAACAAAGTCATGGTGCCTTCATGTGCGCTTACTCTTTCAGCAAGAAAGAAATTCAGCCTAGTCTGCAATTATAAAGGGTAGTAAGTAGGCTAATCAAGTAGGATATTCTATGAATCTATGAAAACACCAAAAGGAAATGCATTGGCAGTGGAGGCATGGACATGCATTCTGGGAAGATCATAGGGATATGGCACAGGAATGTAGGCATGGGATCATGCCTAGGCACATAGGCAGAGGTAGAACTAAAGTTGGCTAGGGACATAAAGAGTAACAAGAGGGTCACCAAACACAAATATAGGTCAGGTGGAGAATGGCTTGAGAGCAGCCCCGAGGAGAAGGATTTGGGGTGTCAGTTGATGAAAGACTCAACATGAGCTGGCAATGTGTGCTTGCACCTCAGAAGGCCAATCACATCCTGGGTTGCATCAAGAGATGCATGACCAGCAGGTCGAGGGAGGTGATTCTGCTCCGCTGCTCTCATGAGACATCACTTGGAGTACTGCCTCCAGTTCCGGAGCCCCCAACACAAGGACATCAAGCTGTTGGAGTGGATCCAGAGGAGGATCCATGAAGATGACAAGAGGAATGGAGCACATCCCCTGTCAGGACAGGCTGAGAGAGTTGAGGCTTTTCAGCCTGGAGAAGAGAAGGCTCTGGGTGGACCTGACAGCAGCCCTCTAGTACTTGAAGGGGGCCTACAGGAAAGCTGGGGAGGGGCTTTTTGTAAGGGGATTTAGTGACAGAATGAGGGGAAATGGCTTTAAACTGGAAGAGGGTAGATTTAGGCTAGATATCAGGAAGAAATTCTTTACTGTGAGAGTGGTGAGACACTTGAACAGGTTGACCAGTGAAGTTGTGGATGCCCCCACCTTGGAGGTGTTCCAAGGCCAGGCTGGATGGGGCTTTGAGCAACCTGGTCTAGTGAGAAGTGTCTCTGCCTAAAGCAGTGGGGTTCACACTACATGATCTTAAAAGGTCCCTTCCAACACAAACCATTCTATGATTCCATGATTCTACAGGTACATAAGACAGCAAAGGAAGATAAAAGAAATTGTGCTTTCCCTGAATAGTGAGATTGGGAACCTAGCTGTAACTGATATCAAGAAGGCTGAGGTACTGAACAACCTTTTTGCCTCAGTTTTCATCAGCAATTGCCCTTACCATACCTTCCAAGTCACAGGCAGGGACTGGGAGAATGAAGGCCCACTCAACACGGGGAAGACCAAATTCCCTACTGGGGTGAGTCCAGAGAACCACGAAGATGATCCAAAGGGTGCAGCAGCCCTCCTGTGAAGAGAGGCTGAGACAGTCAGAGTTGTTTAGCCTAGAGAAGGCTCTGAAAGGATCTCATAGCAGCCTTCCAATACTTAAAGATGGGGAGAGACTCTTCACCAAGGTGCGCAGTGATAGTCCAAGGGGTAATGGTTTCAAACTTAAAGAAGGTAAATTTAGATGAGATACTAGAAATAAATTCTTTACTATAAGGGTGGTTAGATATTGTAACAGGTTGCCCAGAGAAGTTGTGGATCTCTGGCAGCGTTCAAGGTCAGGCTGCAAGGGACTTAGAGCAACCTAATCTAATGGAAGGACAGGGACGTTGGAATTAGATGATATTTAAATGTTTGTAAAATCCAAACCATTCTATGATTCTGTTATTCACTCTCTATATAAATTTAATGTGCTACCAGAAATTAGCAGTGCACCCCAGTAGGCTCAGTCTTATTCAACATCTTCATAAAGGACCTGAATGATGGGCTATTGTTTGCCCTCAGCAAGTTTGCTAACAGCACAGATCTGGAATGAGAGGCTGACACACCAGAAGGTTGGTTGCCAACTGGAAAGACATTGTCAGGAGGAAGGGGATGACCGCAATCTCATGAAGTTCAACAAGGGGAAGTGCAAAGTTCTGCATCTGGGGAAAAATAACCTTGAGCACCAGTATGTGCTGGGGCTCACCCAGATGGAAAGCAGCTCTGTGGAGAAGTACCTGGGGATCCTGTTGGACATAAGTTGAATATGAGTCAGCAATGTACCCTTGTGGCAAAGACTAATGGTATCCTGGGCTGCATTACGAAGAGCACTGTCAGCAGGTTAAGGGAGATGATCCTTCCCCACAACTCAGCACTGGTGAGGCCACATGTGAGGTACCAGTTCTGTGCTCCTCGGTACAAGAGAGGCACAGACATGCTAAAAAACCAGAAAGAGTCCAGCAAAGGTCCATGAAGATATTTAAAGGACTGGAATGTCTCTCCTATGAGGAAAGACTGAGAGAGTTGGGACTACTTAGAAAAGAGAGATGAAGGCTGAGGGGAATATTATCAAGGTATATAAATTACCTAAAGGGAAAGTTTAAGGGAGACAAAGCCAGGCTTTTTGCAGTGGCATGCAGTGAAAGGATGAGAGGCAATGGGCACAACCTAAAAGGCAAGAGATTATCTGAACATCAGCAAGTGATGGAGCAATGGCACAGGCTGCCCAGAGAGGTTGTGGGTCTCCTTAGAGATCTGCAAAAGCTATTTGGATGTGGTCCTGGGCAACCTGCTTTGGGTGCCTCTGTTTGAGCAGGGGGATTGAATCAGGTGACCTCCATAGGTCACCCTTAAATTGAAACATTCTATGGCTGTGATTCTGTGACTGTATCACAAAGCTCTGTGATACCCTAAATTTGAGATGTTTCATAAAATTTTCTGTGGACAATGTGTGCACTAGGAACACTCAGATGCAGAAATCTACTTAGAAGTAAGATCATACACATTTAAACCTAAATTAACCCTATTTCACTTGAGGTCTTTCAGCAGGCAGCTAAAGTAAAGAATTTAATCACCGACAGCTTTTGAGGATTTATAAAAAGTAGTGTCTGATTACCTTCTGAAGGTGACACTTGTTCTCCATTGATTCTAGAGTAGCAAGGCTCCTCATTTAGACCCACAGTTAAATTACCTAATGTAACGTCAGATTAATTTAGGTCATGTTTTTAAACACAACAGTATCTCAGTAAAAAGAATAAACTAGATGTTGAGGTTTTATCAGAGAAATGAAGAATTTTTCAGAAACTATCCTCTGTTTAGACAGGTGTGAATAAAATCAGACTTCTTACATTACATATAAATCCTAGCATATTGTCAGCTCTAAGAGATGTATAGTTTAATTTAAAACAGTATTATTTTAATAATGTGAAACAGCACTTTCCCACTCTTAAATATTTTCTGACAACACAGAAAATAGTGAAAATAGTGAAGATTATTATATCAGCAATTTTCTCCTGACTAAAGAATCCGTGTTTCACACATTGTTTGAATACCTTTGTTTCTATATCTACTTTAATGAGCTTATAAGTATAACATGGGTAGCTTTGGTTATGGTTACAGCACAATTTTTCATACTATTAAAATTCATTTAATTTTCTCTTCTAATATTAAGTATTTTGTTTGATCATTTGAATGATAGAATCACAGAATCACTTATGCTTGAAGGGACCTTAACAATCATCTAGTTCCAACACTCCTGTTGTAGGCCCCAGGTAGTGCATGGCCACATCCACCCTGGCCTCAAGTATTACATTTCTGATGTTTTGAAATATTCAGGCAAGGTAGATGATAATTCTCTAGAAGGTAAAATTTATTTACAGAAGAGAGAAAAATCCAAAGACAAATCATCTTTTACATTTTTGAAAGCAGCCAATATTGTCTCCGTAATAAAGAATGATTTAGAGACATTTAGTCAATAAATTTTGCATAGTTCCTTCCAGAAATAAATATTTAGGATAGTTATTTTGGCCCTGTTGAAGTCATGTCAAAACATTCACTGAGGTCAGCAAGGCACCATTCTACACATGGTCCAGATCTGAATAGCTTACAATTTAGAGATTTGATCTTGTAGTAAATGATATTCTACACAGAAATTCAATTAAATGGAATCCGAGACTGTAAGAGATTTCAGACAGAATGTCAATTCAGAAATGAGTCCCTTCATGTTTGGATTTAAAAAAAGGTTTTACTCTGAACCAAACCTAAAATGAAGTCCAGGAAAAAAAAATAATAGGAATGATTATGATGTCCTCATCGTAGAAATGTTAGGATCCTGTACTTATCCTCTTAAAAGAAATAATTTTATGCAATTAAAAAAAGATAAATTCTAAGTCCCCTAAAATAAATACCATATATTCTAGTTATAAAATATACTTACACATAGACTCCAACATATGGGCCACTTCCTAATTTTTTTTAACTTAAAGAAATATGGAGGTACCATATTTTTATCCTTAACCGTGAACTGTGAACTTCCTTTTTATTGAGCAAATACACTATTGCATTCCATATTATATATGTATGATCATGTTTGTCAAAGAAATAGCACCACCAAGACTAATACTGGAAATAACTGTCAGGCAGAGCCAAGACTCCCTTAGCAGTCACATCATGAAGTTTAAACAGCAAATGAAACCATTTTTACGGTTAAAAAAATAAGTCAGATCCATGCTTTATAAAATAGTTATTAAAAAGTTTATAAAACCTGAAGTACATTTTTGTTTTGCATTCTAACACTATCAGAATAGTATTTCAGTGACAAATGAGTTGTGCTGTACATTTTACATATAACTGAGGATCTTGTCCAGCAACTCAAACCCGGATCCTGCAAATTAACTGTTCAAACATAAATTTTGGTGAAGAGCTGAATGCCAGTTGCATGCTAAGAGGGAGAAGGGAATCAATCTGACCATGAAACTGAGGCACATCTTCACAGATTTTGCTCTTGGAAAATGCCTTACTGGGACAATAAAAGCATTTAAGGGTGTTCAGAGACTACACATATGCAGTTTGATAGAACTCTGAACAGACGAGACCTACATGCACTGGTCCCAGGGCCAATGTCACTTAGTTACAGCGTACGTAAACAACTGAAATATATCCCTTGCTGTTTATTTTCCTTAGGCTTCCAAATGAGATTCTGAGATATGCATTTAAATAAAGTCATCCTTTTTAATTTATGTCAAAATTGTATCTCTCTCCTAACCGGAGAGTTCAACCTGCAATACAGTACACACAATTATCACCATTTAACTAAGGGAGAAAGAGGAAGTAAAGTTAAGATGAAATATTGAGACTATTATCATGAGTGTCATTCTGAATTGTAACTGAAAACACTACAACACTCATCAATTCAACATACTTACGTAGACATGCTTTTCAAAAGAAGTCTGACATTAATTTTCAACTGTTACTGAAATTCTGGAGCAATAATATATGGAGAAGTATGAGATTAAAGTCTGCATCCATTCTTTCTCTGGATGCAAGTGAGGAGAATTTTAAGGACAACTGTACACCCACAAAATCATTTCAGATTATAAAATTGCTTTCATGTTCTTCATACACAAAGCCACATGAGACAACAGGAATGCTTGTATATGAAAAAAAGTTTGTTTAATGACCAATCTGACTTGAGATCAGCACAGATTTAAAATTATAATTTATCCTTTAATAGAGAAAGACAAGTTTATTTCTTTATCACCAGACCTTCACAGTATATCATATCACAACTGTAAACTTTATTCATAAATAAAATGGATGGTGCCATTGACATTTATTCTGCAAAGTCTCAGATTTGAACAGGTATTCTCTTCTACCATATGCATGTTTTATTGTCCCGGGTTGCCATTCATGCAGTTACAAGGCCACACTTTCAACAGTCAGTCAACTCCATGACTGAGTTAACTCCTGTCTGGTACTAGCTTCAGTGAAGTGCTTAAGTAATTTATCATCTAAAACTGAACAAATAAAATTTTTGATTAAAAACTGGAGAGTTGACATGCCCCAGGTATTCCCACTGTGTTGTTATCAAAGACATTGCCTTTCCCTCTACATATTTTACCACAATTATTTTAATACATTTGCCCTCACAACAAGATCCAAAAATAGAGAACAGAGTTCTCTTATCTTATTAAATGTGAACAAGGAACACACACTGCATCCAAATCTGAATAATATATTATGCATTCTTTGACCCTGTAAAGTAGAGTAGAGGAAAGAAATAACTTCTAAAATAAAGAAATGACAGCAATGGCATGCATTATGGTCACAAATGCCTGAGATAGCCTGTATTCCATAAGAAGCATGGATGACCCTCCTGAGAGATCATCTTCTCCACCCGAACTTCTCAAAAACAAATAAGTAGATTTATAGGCTATGATGACACTTCAAGAATGGACTTAAAGGTCTCTTTTTACATCTGCAAATACACAGTCATCCTTAATTCTTACCTTCAGTTGCTATAAAACATTTGACCAAAAAAAAAAAAAAAAATAATAATAATAAAAATTGTTTGTTCTGATTCTAGAGTGTAAATCCTGGAAATAGGAGGCAAATGCTGAAACTTATTCTGTCAAGTACAAAAATGGTACAGACAATAATGCTTTTTTTTTTTTTTTTTTTTTTTTTTTTTAACATACGATTGAAAATGGCTTCAGAGAAAAGCCAATTTGAGAAAATGATAGTGGGAAATCAAAGTTTCACTAGCATGTCAGTGTATATAAACTTGTTTAATATTTCCTTTAACTTGACATCCAGCTAGTCAGGGGTGAGACCCAGAACTGAAGGAGGGAAAAAACAGCAGCTGCTGCTAGTAAATGACAGTTAAGTTAAGGTTAGTGAGATTCTAAAATATCAATGGGTTTATCGTGCTAGAGGCCCATTTCGACATACAAATGACTGGAAGAGAAAGAATTACTTTTATCTAGGTCATGATGAGATATCACTACGTGTTCCAAAGAATATGATACGTACGTAAGAGGAGAAAAAGACAGTGGGGTAAGACAGGGACACAGTACTAAGACAGGAAGGAAAGGCAAGAACTTGTTTATATTTTATAAATCAGAAAGAGTATCTGTATTCTGTACAAAAATATTCACTAAACTTTTGATTTCATCTAATGCTTATCACCCAAATAAACAATATCTACACACATATTTCAGTATAATAGCCCAAAGCTCTGAACCCAGTTCCCACAAACCAACGGAAGCATATTTCAAGATAATTCCATATGTAACAGAAAACAAGTGGTAAAGGAAATAGATGTCTCTTTGTGATCTGATTGACACATCTGCAGACATTTACTGTATACATACATTTCAAAAAAAATAATCCTTAGGAAGTTAAACTGGGAAACCTTTTTCTTAATGGGTATGTGCTAAACAAAGACTGTGACTCAAGAAGAAAACAAGCTGTGACAAATAAACATCTCTTCAAGCAAGCCTATCTGTTTCCAAACCAACACTGTATGACAGCACCATGTTAAAGAAACACCAGTCATGATAAAAAAAAATGATAACAGCAAAAATTAACAGGCAACTTTTGAGATATTTTACTGCAGGAAATCACTCAAATGTGAGGTGGCTGAGAGTGAAGTGAGTTTCAGATTTCTCCATTCTCTGAGGGGAGACCTGAGATTAGCAATGGTTGTCCTTCAGAAACACATCGTACAGAAAAGCAAACCCCTCAGCAACACAGACCTGGAGATTTATGTAAGGTCTTCTAAATCTTAGATTTCCATTTTATGCAGAAATTAACAACAGACCACTGACACTGACATCAAATATTTGCACTGGCTTCAGTGAAATTATGCACAAGAATCATTGGAGAAATGCTTTACAAAATGGATGGAAAAGTCTCACTCAAGAAGATCCTCGTAGAACTTCTTAGGCAAGAAGTATAGCATAAAGCAGCATGTGGTGCTAATACATTAACAACCTTCAAAACTGAGTCAGGTTGAGGCAGGTCAAACTACACATTTAACTGATAGCTGGGGATATCTTGTTGGCTTATTAGATTTTGTCCTATTTCTTTTTCTCCGGGTATTTTACTTCAGGTTCACAAAAGGTACCGTATTATCAGGAATGGAGAACAAAGTCTTCTCTTTAGTCAGCACACAAAACCCAACAGAAGTGCCATATCTCTGAGCTGAAGGAACCATATCATATAATTGTATTTAATATCCGTGTCTGCTGAGGCCATAGATAGGGAACTAAATTCACTCAAATGTTCTGGCTGTTTTCACCCACTGAAGGGGTGCTGAACAGCCTTACACCTCAGCTTACATTTATTTTGCGCCACTATAGTGGTCAGTGAGACAGAACGTCTCAGTAAATCTGTCAGAAGGGGTTAATTATCATCACTGGGAACTGGGCCAATACCACCAGTTTAATTTCATATAAGCCATCACACAAACATCAGACAGTAAATACTTCTGGGAACTAACCACCTGGGCTGGAGTAAAAGTGGTGAGCTGGAGGTAAAAAGCTCCATGTTCTATTACTTATCCCCTGAGCTATAGAGTCCTCAGCTGGTAGTTCCATAAAGGTTCACACAGCCTTTTTTTTTCCAATTTTTTTTTTTTCTTTTCCAAAGGCAGCAAAAGCAGTTACAATTTTAAAAATAATAATAACAACAAAAACCACACCTTCAAGAACAACCATATTTTTCTTAAAATAATTTTTCTTTAAGTAGCAGACTGTACACATTTTACAAGAATAAACAAACTTCTATAATATTTATCCACAAATTGGGAGTCAGAGATGACTAGTGCAAATTTCTGCTGACCAGCAGCATTTATTCTACAAACTTTGGGTATCCTAAGTGTTCCATTAGAGAAAAACAGGTATCTTCAATCAGTCTAATTTCTTTCTTGGGCATATTTTGTTTCCAGGCATGAATGCTACTTGGTGAAATTTCCCCCTCATAAGGAAGATAGAAAAGACTGGTGGAAGTGGCAAATAATATTTGGTTTAAGCTAGCAGGAGGAAGAGGAATACCAAGAAAGGCAAAAATTGTTTCAGCTGTCCTCTGAGGAAAGCTCACAATATCTTCAAACTTGACCATCAGATAATTTGTTGGCAGCAAGACTCCATTTATTCTCAGTGCTGCTGCTGTGTTTGCTAGCCATAAATGGGACAACACAGAAACAGCATTTGAATTAGAATTTGAAAATTGTTTTCTTAATGATTCATATTCAAAGGCATAGCCTTCATTGATACTGCATTTTCCTTTACCATTTTCCCATTTAAACATTGCAGCTAAGCGTTGTGGAACCTTTTTCAAAGAGTAAAGGCTTGGGTTATTTTTGTACAGCATTGAATATATCCATGCCCGTGGGTCTCTTACTACATATAATGCTCTCATTGATGGTCCTAGGATTTCCTGAAAGAAGGGAAGCTTTAATGTCCAGCTCCCACTACTTAAACTAAGGACAGGTCGTGCATTAGGATAATAAACAAGGTGTCTTCTTAATTCCCTAATATATTCAGCATCTTTATCTTGACTTGCTCTTGTCCTACTTCTTTGCTCCAACAGAGATTCTCTCTTTTTGGATCTTTTCTTTTTGTCCTTGTTTATGGCAGAATGCTGAGTAATTTTACTTCTGCTGGCTTCATATAACTGAATGTTTTGTAAATGTAATTTTGTGTCTTGAACTAGAGACTGGAGCCACCCCTTGAGAAGATGAAAATGCCCATTCTGAACATCAGAAGCCTTCCATTCACATGGATCTACAAAGGAATCAATTTCAAATTCACTCTCAGGAATTTCTAGATAGGCTGTAGGTATCCTCATGTATAGGAAGTCACTGCTGTTGAAGAACAGCTGTTTTAAAATTTCTGCACCAGAAGCAGGAAGTGAAGTAATTATAACATCTGGAAAAACAATGGGAGTCCCTTCTAATTGTTTGGCTTTACTGCCTTCATCGTGTTCTAGCCTTGTCAAGTCACTGCTCCATTTTGCACAGATTGGCTGAGTACACATGCTCCATACATCGACCAGTTCAATAAGCCACAATGTGATAACCAGTATCAGGATCCAACGCAACATTTTACTGAAGGATATATAAAACCGCCACTGAAAGGCCAGTATGACTAAACTAACACCTAAAATTAACCCTGCAATTATGTTCACTTTGAATCCAAATGGCAAAACTACCCTATTATTTTTAATCAATTTTTCCACAGGTTCAGTACCTAGACCAAACTTAGTCACTTTATTTTCATAAACAACTTTGGCAAAACCACCAAATCCCAAGTAATCGAACCTGGCCTTTAAATTCTGATGATCAGTCACAACAGAAACAGTATTTTCTGTGCTGTTGACACTAAGTGATATCTGAAATCCAGACTTTACATTATCAATGAGTCTGCAGTTAGAAACATTGACATACGGGCCATAGAAAAGGTAAACAATCCTTGTAAGAGTACTTTTCATCGGGAAGGTAACATTTACAAACTGAGTCCATCGCTTTTTGAATTCAGCAGCTTGTTCTGCCTCTTGTATCCTAGCAACAGGACTACTCCCATGATGATCAAACCAAAACATCTTGTAGTGGGCATCCCACACATCCATCATAGCTCCATTGTACTTGTTCTTAAATTTATAGGATATATATTTAAAATCAATGTCAAGATTATGAAAAAAGGCACTAACTGAATTAACAGGAGAGTCTGCCTCCTTCTCGATGTGGTCTACTACTAACAAGGTCTGAGAATTTAAGAGCAGCAAAATGCGATACACACTTTTCAATTTCATTGCTGATGTATAAGCAGACACTGCCTCCCCACTCACAAACATCATGTCCCCAGACTGGGAGGCTGTTATAATTTCCCCAGTTGAGTCTCCAACCTCATGACCAATCCACTTCAGCCACTGGGCACATTCACCAAGCTGTCCCTCCCAAGGCTGGTTGCACTGGCTCGTAGGAGATGGGGCAAACACCAAGACATTGTTCAGGTGGCTGAGTTTAGGTCCATAGAGAGCCTCAGATACAAACACCTGCCCATTGGGAGCAAAAGTGAAAGAGTTCTGATCAGGATGCTCATGTCCAGGATTAAAACTTCTCCATCCATCAATCCAGGCATATGGTTGAAAGTGGACAATATCATAAACAGCCCGTCCACCAAGTTTTCCAGACTTGAAGGACACAAAGGTGTTTGTCTGACTGCTTGGCAATCCACCCCCGTAAGTAACAACTCCCCAGTTAGGAAACACGTGCATTTTAGCAGTGCCGTGGTCAGGAGGTGGCTGAGGAGCGATTTCAGCAGAGTACCATATAAACTCAGTGTGCAGAGTGCTCCACCTCTGTGCAGTGGATGGCACCATTGGTCCATCTTTGGGTCTGTGTTTTCTAATTTGCTGTGCCAGCCAGTTGCCAGCTCCATTCTTCAGTACAAACTTATCCAAGAAAACCAGCTGACTCTCAGGACCATAAAACCAATTGTAATTAGAATCTGCTACACCCACAGTCCTTTGAAAGCCTGGTAATAGGGTGGCATAATAAAACCAAAAGTGCATTTTGAGCCAATTATTTTCCAAGTTGTTAATACCAAAGTGTCGCTGTGCCAGGAAAACATACTGTGTTATTGACTTAGCAGTGTAACTCCCATAAGCTACTCCCTCATCCAGAGACCCATCTACAATGTGATTGAGAAGAAACATTGTTTTCTCCATCACATCAACAACAGTGTGTTTCCAAATATTTGCCTGAGATCCATTGTCCACACCAGTCACTAAAGCTCCAGTGAGCAAAGCGAGCATGTTGGTTGCTTGGTGATTGTGAAGAAGCTGCTTTCCCCAGGAACGAACCTTTGAGTACTCAAACATTTCCTTGCTTGCAGACCGTATCTTCTCCAGGTATTTTTGTCTTCTCACATTTTCCAGTGAATTATAGAGGAAGTCATAAGCAGTGGCAAATCCTGTTAGGGAGTGGCCAAGTGGCACTTCATCACCAGGCGCACTCTCAACCAACCAGTTCTTGTAAGCAGCCATTCTATCCATATACTCCACAGTAAAATCCAATGCAGCTTTATCTTCAGGGCACAGCAAACAATAAAATGCTAGAGGTGGCAGATTGTTACCATAAACCTCATTCCACTTTGCAGCAAAATCAACATGTTTGGGTGGAGGTAGGTAATACAATGGGTTGGATAACATAACCATCACTGCACTTCTGATGGTTCTGAATATATGTGAATGGCTTGTGTGAGCTTTCTGCCTCAGCACATGGACATCTTCAGCATCGAAATACAAGCTTGGATAAAGAACTGCTTTTTTCAGCTTCTGCTCAGCACCAGGACTATCAAGTTTCTCTTTCTCATATTGATCTATATTTTCCATAAAAGTCACCCAATCAGAGTAATTGCTTACAGATTCTTCAAAAGTGAAGACAGCAAACATCATTAACGCTAGAAATAAGGTATGCCCTGTAAGCATCAGAGCCATGATCCATTAAGCAGCTTCTCTTCCCCAGGCATGCATTTCCTAACAAAACACAACATTCAGATATCAAGCTTTGATCCAGCCAGTATAAACATGAACATCTTATGGCATTTTTTTTTTCTTAAGACAAAAGACTTACTGTTTACTGCACATTCTAACACTTACTCAGATTACTGAGAACTACGACACTGGAATAATGAGTCTGCCAAGAAATTAAATCTCAGGTGCCTTCTGTTCACACTTTTCTCAAATACAACACCACAGCATGTATACTAAAATCAGGGAAAAAGTGAAACCTCCAAGATATGCGTACAAACACAGGATGATAATACACAAGAAGAAAACGGAATGCTATGCCTTGGTAACTTGAAAACCTCAATTTGAAAACAGGAATCAGAGCCACACGTTTTCTGTGTTAAAGTTTTCAATCAGGTCAAATACCACTTCTAGAGCTGATCAAAAAAAAGAAAAAAAAAAAAGAAAAAAAAAAAAAAAA
>JACDJE010000607.1:368391-438109 GCA_016647715.1 Pavo muticus
TTTTTTTTTTTTTTTTTTTTTTTTTTTTCCCAGGATAAGGGTTTATCACAACTAACAAACACAAAATCACAACATCTCAGCTGACAAAATGAAGATTTATGTCCCAGTTTTATAATTCTCCTTAGTTTAGTTCACCTGAAATGGTACATATCTGGAAGCAGGAATTAACAAAAAGCACTTCTTTTTGAGACTACTTTAACATTAACAGCCTTTGTGAAGTTGACTGAATCCTTCCATACCTAATTCTCATGGTTTTTTTCTGAATGAGGAGAAGTTTAAAATCCCAAATATTTTAACCATTTTATAAAACCATAACAATTTGAGAACAGGGAACCTAGAAATTTTGAAAGTATAAACTATTGAGACTTTTAAAGTAAGAACTCATTATTGCCAATATTTGTCAAAGTTACATTTTAAAACATCCCCAAGCAGGTCAATTTTAATATTTAATTTGCTAAATGTTGAATATATTGTCACTGGCCTCTTTTAATTCATGTGAGAAAAGTGATGTAGAAATATTAAGGTCTTAACAATAAACCAGTGAATTTCAATTACTTAGCCTGGATTATAGGCAATACAGTGAACTCTGTTTGTTTTTGTTTTTTTTTTTCCTTTGGAGTTTGTATTCAGTTCTTTTGGATTTAACCCAGATTTTTCTAAAAGCTAAATTTTGGGAAGGTTCCACTTTTATTACAGTTTTGCCTGATAATTAAAGTGTCTTCTCCATCTGTAATTTGTTATTCTGAGTGTCTTTGCCATCATTATCTTTCAGTTGTAAATGTTGCCAGAGAGATTGGTTATGTCTGTACAACACAGTGTAGCACCACATGGTAGCTGTAACAACCTTAGCTGACTGGAATAGATAACATGCTCTATTAATGAAACTTCTCCTTCTGAAACCTAAGCTAATACATTCAAAATGAGCTTGAATAGTGCTTCAGGACAGCAGATAGATCTTAGCTGACCCATGTTGAAGTGAAGGCTCAATTTAAGTTTTGAAGAGCTAAAATTAGGATGCAAGTTGATCATTCTGTAGATCACTATACAGAGAGGTTATATTGGAGGGTTTATAAATTAATAGCATGAGGTATAAGATGATCAAATAGTTGGAACCTGAAGCTCAAAATTTAATGATGTTAAGTTATACATTATTAACACTGGTAACAATTAAGACTGGAAGAGCTTTTCAAATAATATGATGGATTCTCTCTAATTTGAAGTATTTAATTAAGACCGGATGTACCTCTCAAAAGATATTGTCAAACTTAGTAATATAGGAACTAACAAGAGAAATTCAAAAGTCTTAGACTCTTTGAATTTTTCATCACATCAAACATGGCATTCATTCATCTGGGAAAGTGGAAAAATACAATGGACATTTATAAAGGTCATGTAAATAGGTTTCTTATAATAGCAATTAAATTGCTTTCTGTTCTGCTAACATAACAGCTTTTGGAACCAGCTTAAGACCTCTCACCATGTAGTCAAAAGCGAATGTTACCATTCTAAGCCCAGGGAGGTAAGGCCGTTCCTTCAACAATAAACCACAGGGAGATGAGGTAGGGCTGTACAAGGACAGCAGAATTTCACATCAGACTTACTGCCTTTTTCCTCTCCCTGGTTCCACACAGCAGTAACTTCTAGCCCATATACCCTGATCTTTTCACCAATTTTAGCCAACCAGAGTGGCTTTCCAGCAACATGGCATAGGTAGGGGAGTGCAATTAAGGTGTCTGTTGTAGTTTGCTACCTAGGCAACTGCTTCTTCTGCCCATGCTCAGAGTTGGCCCTGAGTGCACTAGTGATTCATTTAACTATTGTAGATGATTCAGAATCCCACCTGAGTAACCATTACAAGGCCATTTCAAAAATCAACAATTCAAATACAGTATAAAAGACTTTGATTTGCTTATGAGGCTTTAAGAAGTAACAGATACATATACGGAGGTGTTGTATTTCAAATGGTAAATATATTTCTTTCATATACAGATAAATACAATGGATATCACTGGCACACATAAAAAGTGTCATTTTGATTCATAGGATTGATGTATTCCCAGAAAAATAAATTCACTCAAGTGAGCTTTCTGAATAGTACTACTGAAAGGTAATAGATGTAAGAACAAAAATATTCATATATTTAACATGAGAGTCATGCTGCAACAAATGCTTCAGAAAACATTTATGCAGTTAATGTATTTCTGATACTTTGCTTTTCCAGAAAACATGGCAATTGGTAGATGTATTCTCTAATTGTCAACAAACATGGGACTTTTGGTTTAGAATTTCTTACCACAAAAAAATAAATCTGTCTCCATCTCTAGATCCTTTGCAAGCTATTCACATGATAGTAGCAGCAGACAAATGCAAAAAAGTGCTCATCATAAACCAAAATGAGTTCAATTGCCTGTACTGACCCATGCCAGTCCTACAAACATGGAATTACTTCTGGCAGCCAAGAAGGCAGAAAATTGTTGCTCTGCACCCCTTCTTCATTCTCTCAAATCCACATAGTTTTGCAATATAACCAGAAAACTAGTCAAGTTCCAGTTAGCCCAGAGCTCATTAGAATCATAAGAGACATGAACTGCTGCTAGAAGTAACAAAGAAATTGCAGAGAATTGCTCAGTTTTTTTTTCTTTTTTTTTTTTTTTCTGACAATTCTCTGTAAAAGTGATTTATTTATATCATAGAATCATAGAATTGTAGAATCATTAAGGTTGGAAAAGTCTTCTACGATCATGCAGTCCAACTGCCCACCTATGACCAGTGTTACCCACTGAAATATGTTCCTTGATATCACATTTCCACATTTCTTGAACATCCCTAGAGATGGCGACTCAACCACCTCCCTAGGCAGCCTGTTCCAGGGCCTTACTACTCTTTTGTAGAAGTTTTTCCTAATATCCAACATAAGCCTTCCTTGGCGCATCTTGAAGCCATTTCCTCTCATTCTATCACTAGTTACATGAGAGAAGAGGCTGACACCCACCTCACCACAACCTCTTTTCAAGTAGTTGTAAGGGCAATAAGATCTCCTCTAAGCCTCTTCCTCCCCAGATTGATCAATCCCAGTTTCCTTAGCCTCCCCTTATATGACTTGTGCTCCAGGCCCCTCACCAGCTTCATTGCCCTTCTCTGGACATGTTCCAGGGCCTTGATGTCTTTCTTGTAGTTAGGGGCCCAAAGATGAACACAGTACTCAAGTGCAGCCTCACCAGAGATGAGTACAGGGGAACAATCACCTCCTTGGTCCTTTTGGCTACATTATTTCTGATACAAGCCAGGATGCCATTGGCCTTTTTGGCCACCTGGGCACACTGCTGGGTTATGTTCAGCTGAGCATCAGCCAACACCCCCAGGTTCTTTTCCTCTGCACAACTTACCCTAAGCCTGCAGCTCTGCAGGGAGTTGTTTTGACCAAAGTGCAAGACCTGGCACTTGGTCCTGTCGAAATTCATCACATTGGCCTCAGCCCATCTATCCAGCCTGTCCAGATCCCTCTGTAAGGCGAACAAAGATTGACACTTTCTCCCAACTTGATGTCATCTGCAAACTTTCCGAGGGTGCACTCAATTCCCTCATCCAGATCATCAATAAAGATATTACACAGGATGGAGATTGATGTGATCAAAACTTTCTAGACAAACAAGGGAAATCTGTTGAAGCAATGAAGATAAGAGAGCAAATTTCTGGTCACCTTACCTGCTCATACCTTGGCTGTTCATCTCTCAGAAGCAGTGTGCCTAGCAATTTCCAGGTAGCTGCCTCTTGACCTCCGATATCATAGTGAACTAATGATTAAAAAATAAATAAATCTGGTTCTAAATTAGCGTTTTCTACCAAAAAGTGCAACTTTTCTTTAGGCAAAGTTAGGATGCTTGAGAACATTAGACAGGACAAAGTGAACAACAACAGCAAAAAGTTGAGATTATTTATTTATTTATTTACAGAATGAAAATGTCTGTTGCTAAGATAATTAAAAATCAAAAGATTTGCTTTCATGTGTTAAAACATAGAAAAACAATCAACAGAAAAAAAAAGTTTGAAGTATCAACAGTTTAAAAATTAAGTATTTCAGACATTAAACTATTGAAATATTTCCTTCCAACTCTGATGATGGCCTACAAAAGACATAGGCTGCTCACTGTTCACCCTTCTCTCTGAAAATCTCCAGAAAGAAAGAAAAAAAAAAGAAAGAAAGAAAAAAGAAGAAAAAATGTAAAAAGAAAAGTGAATGGAGAAGTCAATGCTCAGAGAGAACTCATCTGATCTTCTCATTTAATGTTACATATGTACCCTAAGTCTTTAGAATAAGTTAAACTGTGTCCTCTAAACACTTGTTTCTCTCTCAGCTACAGAAGTCTAGATAACAAGTCAAAGACACAGGTGACTGTTTTAGATGGCGTCAGTGCAGACAGAGGTGAATCCAAAGTCTGATATGCAGTCCAGTGCTATCTAAAATTAAGAGGAGTGTACTGACTACTTCTCAAACATTAACTTAACCTTTATATCATTAACAGTAAAGCATATTAATGCCTGTTTATGTCTTATAATACTGCAATCTGTGATGCACAAAATATCCTTTACGAGCATTTGTGCAAGAAATACAAGCAAGGTCATAACAGTGAGACTTGTACAGCACCAAAGATTTGTTGAAATAATGTGATGCATCATCCATACACTGTGCAATAATTTAAAGGCTTTCTTGAAATGCTTCTGCGAATTTATTCTAAAAATGATACATCGAAAGAAATATCCCTCTATAAAGTTGTTTATTTTCATCCCAACAATAACATCATGCTGCAGTTTAAGAATTGTGATGAAATAATATATGACAAATAACATCATCATTTCAAACTCAGCTTTATTTGGGGCTGTGAAAACCATTTGTTATGTATCTGCTGTTGACAACTCTATAAATAAATGTGGGGAATAGGCAGAAGAGAAAAGCAAGACAGAGAGGGCAGAAATGTTGAAAAAGATTCATTAATTAAAAGAAATGCCTAGCTGTAAGAGAAAATAGATTAAAAACATGTTATAATTTATACAACAAACCTGAATTACTTAATCTGTATCAGTTGATTACTTTAACCATAAAATACTGTTTTGTTCATGATTGTGCAGGTGACAAATCTGCATTAGACGTGGATTTTTTGAAATTGAAAAGCAAGGCAAATGCTAGTTCTAACCCACAGCTTCTTCAAAAGTAGTTTTCTGTTAGCATCACTTTCAAGTTGAGTGCCACTCAGTGAAGGGAAAGTGAGGTATAACATATTCTTCCGGAATGGAAAGAAGCTGAAAAACCTCAGTCAACACAGTATCAATTATATACATTGACTTTTTCAATCAGCACTCTGAACAGCAGCTCACTTCTCCATATCTTATTCTGAAATTCTAACCAAATTGCAAAAGGAAACAATGTTTGCTATAATGTTACAAAAGCAAATTAGAATGGATTATTCATGTTGTTTCAATTTGTAATCCCCAGTTATCACAGAACGGTTAAGTGTGGAAGGGACCTCTGGGTCAACCTGGTTCAACATCCCTGCTTAAACAGGGCCATTTAAAGCTTCTGAAGATATCCAAGGAAGAGACCCCAAGCCTCTGGGCAGCCTGTGCCAGTGCTCCATCACCTGCACAGCACAGGAGTGCTGCCTGCTGTTCAGATGGGGAATGTCCTGTGCTCCAGTTTGTGCCCAAAGCCTCTTGTCCTGTCACTGGGCACCACTGACAAGGGCCTGGGTGTGTTCTTTTTACACCCTTGCCTTAGGAGGTATTCATAGATATTGATGAGATCTCTCCAAGTTTTCTCTTCTCCTGGAACAGTCCCAGCTCTCTCAGCTTCTGCTAGTAGCAGAGGGACATCAGTCCCTTCCTCATCTTTGTGGCCCTTCAATGGACTCTCTCCAGTGTGTCTGTGCCTCTCTTGTACTGGGGAGCTCAGAATAGACAGTGTTCCAGTGCTGAGTAGAGAGGAAGGAGGCTGTAATGTTGTAGGCACTTTTTTTCTGTAAGCATTCTCTAACTAATCAACAGTTACACAGTGGAATTTGAAACTTACTAATTTAACACAGAAATTCATAAGTCTCTTCTGATTGAAATAATGGATTCATTTCCGGAGGATTTGTACGATGTGTAAATCAGGGCTCAAAAGCAAGTTCCTTTCTGTCTTAAGATTTATACTTTTGAGAGATTTCTCCAGATATCAAAGCAAAACCATCAGCAAGCATACTGAAGCAATTTACAGCAATTTTATAATTATTTTATACAGATTATTTTCTTGCAGTTCCAATTGGAATACTGAAGGATATGTTCAAACATTTTCAGCAAATTTATGATTTCCCCATGTCTATCCTTCTCTCTCTCTCTCTTTTTTTTTTTAATTGGAGTTGCATTTCTCCCCATCCTCCATTTGCTCCAAACTGCAACTTGCAGTAATGCAGATAAGACGTGTTAATACAGCAACAAGAAAAGGCCATAATAATCACTTCCAGGAAAACACCACCAACAATAAAAGAGAGATCTAGAGATATTTTTTTTTTTTTTTTTTTTTTTTTTTTTTTTTTTTTTTTTTTTTTTTCAAATGAGCACCTCTCACGAAAAATACTACAGATAAATTTTCATACATTTTTCCTGCCACAGTTTTCTCTGTCAGACTGATTAACTTAGGTCACTCACTTTGAAATTACCCGATTTAATTCATGTATTTGGTAACATATGCCTAAAATGTTCTCCAACATGCTGCATTCTTCGGAGAGGGTGCATTCAAACAAAACTAAGTGCAAGAGCAAAACAGTGGCTTTAACAAGCATAAGGAAAATGGTAAGAAATGATGACAGCTAAAATGCTCAATTTTAAGAGAAAGAAAGTAGTTTAAGATTTCATCTAGCATGGAAACTTTATTTTTTTCCTTTCTATCATTCTCTCTCTTCTCTCTCTCTCGTTTTTTGTTTTTTGTTTTTTTTTTCTTTTTTCCCCCTCTTGCCACTAGAGAGAAAAAATGCTGGGGCACAGTGAGGAGATAAAGCAGTTTTTATTCCAATTTCATAGCTCTTACCTAACCTTTTTGTCTCCTGTTCCTCAAGGGTCCTATTTTCCAACATCGTAACATCTGCTTTTTGTTCCTTGACCTTACACTTTCCCTCTTTCCCTCCAGGCTATTCACTGATTTCCAACCCACTTCCTCCCCCTCACCAGAGCATCAGCAGGGAGAAGTGCAGGTTAAGCAGAAGACAGAAACTCTGTTTTCATAGTGTTGATTTTTACTTGGCACCATAGACAGACTTTTGCCTGATGAACTTCCCTCTCCAGTAACATTAAGTTACAAGACATTAATCAGAGAAGCCAAATGTGATGCAGTTTCAACTTGATATGTAAAAATTCATTTTTTTGACAGTGCTACTTTTGCTACTTTTTTTGTCCTGCTCTCCACAGATCTGGCCCAAGCTTGTAACTCCCAAGTGACAAACACACACTCTTGATACTGGAAAGGTATAATTGTCTCAGTTCTGATTAATTTCTTTCCTTTGCTCAAAATAAAGGAAGTCATAGAGTTTCATCTTTTTTTTTTTTTTTTTTTTTAATATCAAGAAAACATTGCTTTTATTTTAAGAAAGAAATACTGTTTTAGCTTGAAATACACAATAAAAGCCTGATGCAGACAGCTGATACAGAAACCTCTCACTGCAGTGGTTTAAGTTTAGCAGTTAGAAACAAATGTGCATAAAATCTTACAGATACTGTAACCTCACAACATTTAAATACAATGGAGATGTAATGGCATTAGTTTAATAAATTATTTTTAATACTACCACTCTTTTTCCATAGATCAAATTACATCTTAGTTTAAGGTCAACCAACTTCAACAGCTGTGAGGATAAAGCTGGGATCTGTTTTATTTTCATTTGGTTTTGTTTGTTTCTTTTTTTAAGGAGGGTACGAGAGAATAAAAACTGGCTGGTCCCCATATAGGAAAAACAAAATCACTGCAAGATACTCTCATTTTCTTACAAGAGACAAAAATAAAAAAGAGGTTTCCCAAGATGTTATAGATCAGCTTTTACTCACTTCAAGGTGATCATTTTCTACTTCACAGCATCTAATGGAAGAATAAGTGCGATTTACTTAACACTGTTATTCAGAGTACAGGTGTTAGAGACAAATAACACATATATTAGTGTACATATTTTACAGTAGCAAGTTCTTACACAATTTTTGCACCCAGGAGTACAAATGACAGACTAATGTATTTCATAATCTATCTAAACAGGTAGAATTAGGCAGAATATTACAAGATAAATCAGATCAAAGCAAAAGCATTCAATTAGTTTTCTTCCTTCCCTTCCATTGACCTTACTGAGTACGTTGTCCCTTTTTACGTACCCGACAAAGCAACATTTTCAGATTTTTTTTTTAATTTGTTTTCCTAAATAAAAAGAACCTGATAAACATAGATTAAACTCACAATCAATGATTTTTGTGGCAGAAAGGTTTCTTCTAATCAATTTGTGTCTGCTTGAAAATCTTTTACAGGATATGAAAAAAATAATTTGTAGCTGAGAATTTTTTGTTTCAAGCTGTGAACTTATTAATATTTTTTAAATGAAAGAGGGATCTTACTTAATAGTGGTAAAAATATAATAGTCTATATGTAAACAGTGCGTGAGATTTATACTTAAATCTGTATATTTGTACTTTGACAGGCAGATAGATGCTCAAAATGCAGCTGGTTATTCATCTGAAAACTATGAGAATATCTAGACATAAAACAGACAAAATACTATTTAAATCCCTTCAGGAGCATAAATATTAGTTTAATGGTCACCCAGAAATGAAATATCTTTGGCCATCCTTCGAGTAAATGCAACTTAATTGATAACGAGCTGGATATAACCAAATGATAAAATTTTCAAAATCTAGCTAGTAAGGCAATCAGAAACTCCCTAATTAAAGGTGAATGACTACAACTCTAATGAGCTTTAGAAACTGCAAGACCAAGTTTATGATCCAAACAAGTTTAAGTTGTGACCACTGGCACTACATTGTGCTGCAGTGCTGTCAATAAATTTATATTTATGAAGGTTGTTTTTAGGTGTGTTTCTCAGTTTCTTCAAGAGCTCTGGAAAGCCATCCTCAACCCTGCTGTTGCCATTGAAGAAACAAGAGTAAAGAGCATCTGCTGTGCGCAGGCAACATCAGTAGCAGCATTCACCACTCTCATGGCAATCATTGCGGATATCCACGACAATGTCCTTAGTAATCCATTCCCAAGTGGCTAGAGGAGAAATAAGCTTGAGACTACAGGGATATTTTCCCAGATTCCAGATCGGAGCAAACCTCAACTCTGTTTTTGTTCTCAGTGCTTTAACTATCCTGTGGCAGAAGCAGCAAAATTCAGTGTTGCCTGCCCTGCTGAGAATTCATAGGCTGCTTTGTCTCAGTGCTAAAACACATTCACGAAGAGTAGAACCAGTGCATAATGAGTATTTCTAATCATGCCCTTGCCCTTCACTTCTGATAGCTCTCAGAAGTGTGAACAGTACAAACACATAAAGAGCTTTCCATAATTTATTTGTTTACTGTGAATAAAAGTAATAATGCAGCATCTACCTAGAAAACATATATTACCTTCTCCATTCATAAAATATTCCCAAAAGGTTAATTATACAAAAATAAAATGCAGCTCAGCATTTATGCATCGTATTATTACATTAATTAAGCTATAATGATAAGGCCTGCAGCAGTTCTGTGGGATTAATGGCCAGCTGGGACAGCTGGTGGCCCAAGGCTATTCTACAGGTCATTTATTCCTCCTAGTTATTAATTTCCTAGGAAATGTTCCTGAGTCAAGGTCATTACTGATAGGTCACTTGTATAAAAATAAGCTGTAACCACCACAGACTCCACCTTGTTATGCTTTCGCTATTCAGAACATTTCTCCATGTCAAAGCATGACATATACTTTAAGGCATGTTGTGACAGTTGATATTTAAAATGATAGGGAAACAACTACGTAGGTATATTTTTACACTCAGATTTGTTTTCATAGATAGAAGTTGACACAGCTATCTTCTTCTTGCTAACACCGAGCAAAAGTGGAAAAAAGTCAAAATCCTGTATTGCTTATTTTGCAATAAATTGTCTTGACATTTTAATAACTTGAAAAGCTAGCAATTCATAAACTGATTAACAAAATTGTCATCTTTGAAAACAAACAAGAAAACCCACCAACTCATCTATTCCAATTATTTATTTTCTGGTTGCCTATCCTGCAAAGTCATCATGAAAATCAGTGATCATTTTTTCTTTACTGTATATATACTTTATAATGAATATTAAAGTGAGACCTTTGTCCATGTGCGGTCATGAAGTCCACTATCAGGAATCTATATCAAATTTAAAGGAAGGCAAAGCAGTGTACATCATCCAAAAATTACAAAAATCTGATAAACATACATATAAGGTTCCACTCTTTATGCCTGGCTGTCTCCACAGTTTTGTTTTTAATCATCTTTTCTTAGATAAAAAGCTGACTTAAATATTTTCACAAAGTTCCAATATCTATAACCATTGCGACCTTTACTTGATAATATTTACAGTTTTTGTATCCTACTTCATGCTGAGTTAATCTTTGAATAGTGGACACAACTCTATGTGTGTTTTTTTGTTTGTTTTCTCAACTAATCATGACATGGAGCCTTTACATTATCAATTCCAAAGACTGTAGTAACTTCCTATTTATTTCTGGATGTAAATTTATGCAGTTGTTCTCCTTTGCAACTATACATTAATTGGGATCTGTCTTTTCTCCTTCTTCCACGTTTTTGAAGTTATTTCTACACCATGACAGCAGGAATGTCTGAGCCCTTCTGTGATATCTGTAAAACTGGAAGCTCTGAGGAGCAAGATGACAAGATTTGTGAGCCAGCATTTATTAGCTCAGGCATAGGGCCATGCAAACAAAGCCCTCCGAAGTTTCTAAGCTGAGCTCTTCTGTCTTCACAGACACTGTGAGCATACCAGCTGGAATGGTCACAATCTGAGAACCTTTGCATCATCTGCTGCTTCCTAATACAAACTTGTCAAATTCCATTCCTATTAGGTAACAAAATTCAGTGATATTTAGATCTATCTATCCAAAATGTTTTGGCAAAACTCAGAACTCTTCAGCAGATTCCACAAAGCCTGAATTATTTTGGCTCCAGAATATACTAGTACTGGAGCTTGAAATTCAAACACAGTATTGAAATACTGTGGAGAGTCTTCCATCTTTGCTAGGTTTTCTTCATATTTATTTTACATACAAGCTTCTCATGCTGTAAGTCCAAGTCTCTGTAAAGGCAACACTTTGTTTCTGTAAGATGATGTTATGCTCCAACAAACAAAGGGAAACTGTCAGATACTCTACTTTGATGTCATCCAGATCCAGAGACGATCTTTGTATAAACAAATCTTTATCATTTCCTTGCCGCCCTTTGACACTGATTTGTACATGTACTAGTGGAAGTTTACAATCAGTATCTCATTTTTTTTTTCCTGTTTTTCTTTTTTTTTTCTTAAATCCCAAAAATAGTTTAAATATATATACATATATATATTTACTGTTTTGGTTATAACATTTTTATATCATTTTAGATATTTTTGACTATTCTTGCAAAAGTCAAATATTGGTGTGTCAATAATTTTCTCAGACTTAGTAATGTTTTTACAGTATTTTTGCTGGAGGTTGTATGTCCATCCATGTTTAATTTTTTTTACTTAAAAGCAGATAGTTTTCCTTCTAATTATCCAGTGTTTTCTTTAATTTTTTTTTTTTTTCATTTCATGTCTGTGTCTCTATGATGTCTAGCAGTGTTTTTCTCCTGGATAGGGTCCAGCAGAGGGCCACAAAGATGATAAAGGGCCTGGATCATCTCTCTTATGAGGAAAGGCTGAGTGACCTGGGTCTGTTCTGCCTTGAGAAAAGAAGACTCAGAGGGGATCTGATTTAGCGGAGGGTTGTTAGTTAGGGTAGTATGGTTAGGTTGTGGTTAGACTTGATGATCTTTAAGGTCTTTTCCAACCTGAGCAATTCTATGATTTTATGAATGCCTATAAATATCTAACGTGCGGGATTCAAAGGGACAAGGCCAGACTCTTTTCAGTGGTGTGTGGCGATAGGACAAGGGGAAATGGCCACAAATTGAAGCATAGGAAGTTCTGCACAAATGTGCATAAGAACTTCACAGTGAGGGTGATGGAGTACTGGAACAGGCTGCCCAGAGAGGTTGTGGAGTCTCCTTCTCTGGAGACATTCAAGACTCGCCTGGACACCTACCTGTGCAACCTGGTCTAGGGAGCCTGCTTTGGTAGGGGACTTGGACTAGATGATCTCTAGAGGTCCCTTCCAGCCCCTACAATTCTGTGATTCTGTGCTGACTCCACATTGGGTGAGGACTATCAGTTAGGTTCATATGATATTTCAGTGTATGCATGTTGTTCAATACATTTATCTACTTTACTTTTCCCATTATATTTTAATTCTCCCCCAAAAGCTTTCATTAGAAGTAAAATGAAAAGAAGAAACAGTCAGCATGTGGAAGGGTGGATTCAGCTTGCGTAAGGAGTAAACAATCTGTTATCACTAAATTTTATGTACCTCTGTTGCATCCTGAGTTAAAGTGATGTAAGTGGTGCATCATAAAGTGACATAAATCTGTAGGACTCAATGCCATCTTTCCTCACAAAATGGAAAGTGTTTTTTAAAGAACAAGTACTGTGCAAAGAGTCAAATAGCCTGTCCTACATCTACTTACAAGCCTTCCCAATGACACGGAATATCACTGCTTCCATCACCACTGGAAGGAATGGTGAAGGAATCTCTGCTATAACAAAATCTCTCTGGGCCGCTTAGAGCAGCCAACTGTGCTCCTGCTTCCTAGAAAGTAGAACGTGAGGGGGTTGTGGTACTTCCAAGAGAGATTGGGAGCCAATTATGATGTAAATCATACCCTCTGGTATAAATAGCACTCAATTTACTAACTTCAAAGAAAAGAAAAATAGCAGCTGAACAATCTCCATTATATCCTATAAGGATCAAACCACAAGCTCATTTATAGCACAGGCTTTTATTGTATCAGATACATGACTAACTGTATTAGTTGACATCCATATATCGACACAGGATGAAAATGTTCTGCTTAAGCCAAAGGCAGTGAGCTCTTTTACATTATTGTTCCACAGCTCCTGGCTGTTCCTAGGACAGCATCCTGGTTTAGTTACACTGGTTTGCAAGATAGCCTTGCTCTTTGAGTGGGGATGCCCAGTTATTTTCTTCACATCTTTCAGAATATCTGAGATAAATTCAAGTGAAAAAAAAGATTATAACAAATATCCACCACTCATATCAAGCAAAACATTTTTAGGTGAAAAAAAGATCCCATTAGAGTCGGGGAAACTCTCCCTATCATATCAGATGGAATAGATATAGTAATTATTTCAGAAGAGGTCTTTATGGAGAATTCTTTTATAATTGATAGGATTTCTTCCTAAGCAAAAAGATTGCCTCTATCTTCATTTCATGATTATAAGATAAGCAAAACCAGAACAGACTATCTTCTTATTTGACCTTAAAGAGCTGTCAATGGTTTCTATTAGGATATTATTTTAGAGACAATACTGGGGAGTCATTAGTTTCCAGATACCAATTTGACACCAAATTGGTGTCAAAAATCCCATTTGTGCTAGATTTTTAACATGTCAGAGTAAGTAAAACAAAACAGCAAAACTAAAGTCTTAGAATTTATCAGTTCTAAGTGATTGAGAAGGTATACACAAGGATTATATTTTCCTTTAACTTAGAGTTTACCAGCAGTGAATATCTGTAAACTATGAGATGAGCCAAAGCCACTCATAAAGGAACTGAAGATATTTACTTTGTCTTTGTGAAAATCATCAGCTACTTGTCTGGGAAAAAAACTGAGCTCAGATTCTGAAGTGGCAATTTATAATGGAAAAAAGCATGAAGCAAACCCCATGAAGAAAAATTGAATTCTGTATGTCTTTCTAATATTTGTGTCTTTTCTAAAAATGTTTACAATAGGAAATATTGTGAATACCAAACCAAGCAAGACACAATTAAACAAAATAAAATAGGTGATACCAGCAAAATGCAAAAATATATGAAAGCTGATGAAACAGGGGTAGATATATTTAAGTTGATGGTGAACACCAGAAAATTGGAAATTGCAAGTTACCTAAAACTTCAGTATTTTCTACCTGTGGCATTCCATTTAAAAGAATGAATCTCACTGTTCCAGATGTGCACAATAACTTGTTTTTCCTTTACTGTAGGTAGGTTGGGCACTGAGATTTATACTAGCTTCTTCTCTCAAATCACATCAAATCACAGATTCCTTTGAGTGTGTGCAGAGGATATATTAAATATACAGAGTCCAGACACTGCTGTCAGTTGATTCTGGGGTAGCAGCCAAATCTCTGACATTGGAGCTGCATTAATAGATCTCTGTACTGTGTTGAACATATGCTTCCCAACAGGCAGCATAGTACTGTTTACAACCGAGAGATAGTGCAATTATTTGCAGAATTTTATTTTTGCCCAGAACAAAATGTAAGATCTGACCTGATACTTCCACTGACAGCCAAAGGAATTCTCAAGTATCAGCTCTGTGATATACACATTAAAGCATATTGACTTCCTTTATTTATTTTCCCTCACATTTGCCCACATACTGAAGATTTTCAAATGTGTTCTAGAAACTGGAATTCAAATTTTCTGAAGGACTTGAGTAACATATTGCAAGGTCTAAGTAACTTAAACCAAATTAAACCATTTAAAATACAGAAGAAAAAACCTATCTGAAAAAGTAAAAATAACATTCAGTACGCTTAACAAGAGTAATGCTGCAATCCTTATGGCCTGTAATTATGAAATTTGTTTCTAGAGTAAGATCTTGACTTCCTATATATTGCAAATTAATATTATTTTCCTCCTTTGTTCTCTTTTCTATAAAGAGTTGCACATTTTATTTGTTTTTGTTTGGGTGTTTGTTTGTTGTTATTTTTGCTTTTGTTTTCATTTATTTGTTTTTTTGTTTCTTTGTTTGTTTATTTTTTTTTTCCTAATATGCCCATTAAAACCTGTGGTAGCTGTACCTGCCTAAGAAACAACTGCAGAAATAAAATACGTCACCTGCTGTGCAGAATCTCTGTGGAGAATAATTTGTTTCAAATGAAGTCTGTCCATGAAGAAGGAAGTGTCTCACTTCATGATGTGTCTGAGGATGTAATGTTTCAATAATGATTTACAGACTTCATCTGAAATCTGGAATCTTGATTTTGGCAAGAGGTCGAGAGTCCTGTTTTCTTTCAAAAATATCACAGTGAGATGGCTCTATTTTCTGAGGTTAAAAGCACTCATCCAGAATGTTGTGAACGCTGACCTTAGTTCTTTTCTTTGTGTAAACAGATATAGATATGTACTTGTCCCCTCTCGGGAAAATTTCTTGATCATCAAGGAACTCTCAAGCCCTTCTGCTCAAGTTTCATGGGACAATTTTAAGAAAGAGGAGAAAGAATGCCTCTCTAGTTTAAAAGTTAAGAAATTTTGGTTTTAGTTCCTAGTCTCATGAATGTTAATGTGCATTGGCATCTATTAATTTAGAATAGGGACAATTCTCAAGTACAAATGTTTCACACATATTTTACAGATAGTAACCAGGTTCTTGCATACCAGCTGTGCTTGATTTTCTGTCTCCATCCAACAACAAGTACTAGCACAATTAACTGAAGCTCCTTTTTTATCTTTTGCTGTTGTATCACAGCATAGATATACTCCAGCCCATAAAAGGAATGAAGGCTTCCTTATTTTTCATAGTATGCTAAGAAGAAGAAGAAATTGACGGGCCAAGTGTTTCAGGAGCTCTGACCTGAATATGCACATTGAATATATGAATATTCATACTGAAGGAATATGCACATTACAAGTCTGTTTTTTCCTTAATGGCAAAGTAAATCATGGCCTCATTCCATTTTAGTAATCAACAGGTGTCAGTAGGACTCCGTCATCTTCTACATCTCTAAAGTGAGGTACTAAACATTAAATTCTTGATAGTGTAATTTGACACCTGGTTGGAGAAATGGTTTTGTATCCTGAGTATAAGAGGAATGCATCAGGGAATAACACTCCAAGACCAAGTCTTAGATGTTCTTTTGGAGGCAGGATGTCCTGCTCAAATCCTTGCTGAATGGTGATGTAAAGTGCATTCAGTCAACTAACCTAACTGCGAGTTGATGTACCTGCAGGAAAAAAGCTCAACAGCAGCAAGTCAGATACCATTATAACATATGTACTTATGTTAAGTATAACATACTTACATATGTAAGGTAACCATGAAATTCTCACAAAAATAAATACAAATTCACAGTGCAGTTTTCCCTACTTCACACCTCCTCCACTGATTCTCAAGTTCTGGTACGCCTTCATTTTTGTACATCTGACACAACGAATGTTACTGGGAAAACCTTGATTTCAAGTTTCAGAAGTACAAAGGCTTAAAGCTTCCCAGCCATCTGCAAATTTATTGAAATCCATTATAATTCCTGCTTAATGGTGATTTTAAGTGCTTTCAATGAATTTGCTACAAGTTGGTATATCCTCAGGAAAAAAGGCTCAACAACAGCACCCCAAATGCCACTGTCATTCTTGCTGCACTAACCTGTGGAAGATTACCATGCAAACCTTCCAGCAGGTCTGAATGCGCTTTAGTTCAGCTTGGCAAAGTCAGAGACAACAGGACTAATTACCATAACGATACCAGTCTTGAACACCATCTGCACATAAACAATTGCAATGTGCATATAAAGCATTTTTCCTTGGTCTTACATGTAAGGCATGTGCTTATGGATGGCTTTTCATCTCTGCCCTGGTCTTCAGTAGTGAAAAAATTATCAAAAGTAAGGTAATTGTTTGCAAAGGTAAATTAGGAATGTTTCAACATGACAGCACACATAGACTTTGCAGTCCAAAAAAAAAAAAAAGCTATTTGTCAGATGCATGTTCCAAGTACAACTAACAGATCAAGCAATGCATAATGGAAAAGCTGTAGATCACAGGAGCACTCAGACACAAGTTTAAGGACTAAGTTCCTTATTATTTTTAAGAGAGAGGAAATTCTGTATATTGAGGACTTCTGTCACTTCAGAAATCTTTGTGTAAATATATTAACTTGTTTTCCAGAAGACTTGGGAACAGAAGAATATTTAACCAGGTTTAAATTGCTGGAAATTTGTTTCAAAGACAGTGGTTATCTCCAGACGAGCGTATGTTCTTTGGGATCTGAGCTCTTCTTCCTTGACATAGTGCAATGCCTAAATTTATTATAAATGTTAGAAGATATTAATACTTTAATGCAATTTTCAATATATTTTCTTGTCTATTTGTAGAAATTTCATTTAGATCTTTTCCTCTCCTGCTCACCACAGAATAACGATCACACTAATTAGAATTTAAAAAATAGTTGACTAGTGCCATTTTTCTCCTATCTTTCCATTTAAGCTTTTCTTTGCAGCACATGTATAAGAAGTATGTGTTGATTTAACTGACTTTATTTTAGCAGTTTGGAGTCTCTAAAGAATATTCCATAGTTATCAGTTTCAGAATAGTTTTAAGAAGCTCTAGACATTGGAGAATTACTGACTCCTGGAATTACATTAAGTTCTACAAAGTCAAATAGACATCTACAGTGGGTTCCAGCCAATTTTCCAGGAGTACTTCTGAAACTAAAATATATGATCTTACCATTTCATTCCCAATTCCTGGTACCTAGTCCATTTAAACCTAAAGTCTGTGTATAAACTCTCTTTTGGAAATATCTACGTAATTTCTCTTGACACAAGAGTAGTTCTGGGGAGAGATTTCCAAGAATTCCTGACAAGTATTTTAAATGTGATCCAATAAGGTATGGTTGACTTAATATCAAGTCATCCTTCTCAGTCCGGGAAAACACTTTGCCCTTCATGCTAGTCATATAAAGGTCCATATGACAAGAAAAAAAATGTCAATTATTGGTTTAAAATACTTTTAGGATAGGGCTATTTTTTAAGACATTGGGAACAGGGTGAAAAAAAATCAAACAAAAAACCAACTCTTACAGAAACAATCGTACCACGTGTAAATCTATAAGACCAAACCACAAGCTATGCAATGAGTTCATAGCTCTCTGGCCTGGAAAACTTTGGCGGTCTCATGGGGAGTAAAGACATGAGTTGCTTTGTACCACTTTGTCTTCAAGATTAAGGGTCACTCTCTTTGGAGTGACACTTTTGGTGGTACTGGTGTAGTTTGGTGTTCCTATTTCTCTCAGAACTGAGAAGCTCCCTTTATAAGATCATGTTTTATCTAAGTATATTATTTTAATTAAATTAAAACAAGTGGTACGGCACAAGTAAAGTTACACCGATCTATTTTTTGTTGTTGTTTTGACCTTTGCCCACTACACTGAAAGCAATGGAAAAATCTTTGATTTCATGGGTTGTTGGCTTAGGCCCAGAGACTGCANTTTTTTAACATATAAGGAAGGAAATTTTAACATATAAGTAAGGAAATTTGTTTTTGGAACTTAATTTGACATAAGCAAATTAAATTGTGCAAGAGCTGAGGTAGATTAAAATATATAAGAGCTGCTCTTTTACCAAAAGTGATTATGACAAACACATTTATTTAAGAAGAAAAAGAACAATATGAGTTTTCTGAATTCACAATGTCTCTTATTTGACAGATTTAAACTTAGTAAAGAAAATTCAAAATTGAACTATGAGGGCTGCCCTGAAAGTAGTGCCTTCTGTTTTGTTATGTTGGCCTAAAACATCAGAGGCGGATGTTGGTGGTACGGCAGTAGAGGTTGAACTTTCCCACCAGTATTCTGTTACATGTTGCTGCTGTGCGACAGATGGCAGCAGAGGGGCAGTCTGACAGAATGGTGTGTGACATGGAAGTGCAGATGAATCAAAGGTATGTCATAGAACTCCTCCATTCCTGTGGAAAAAAAAATGGCACCCATTGACATCCAGTGATGTTTAATGAACATGGAGATCAAACAGTGGATGTGAGCACAGTGAAGTGTTGGGTCGTGCGTTTTAGCAGATACACTGCGACATAAAAAACAAGCCACTTTCCAGATGGCCATGCAGATTGCTATGAGCACAGCATGCAGGCTTTTTTTCATCACTGGCAAAAGTGCACAGCTAATGGTGATGACCATGCTGAAAAGTAGCGTTTTGTAGCTGAGAGTCTGCTGTATCAAACAGTGTTATTTTGCTCTTTTTTTCTGCTTTAGTTTCCATGGAAATAATTCAGAGGCATTACTTTTGGGGCAACCTGCATATGGCAATAAGAGCTAATTCCAAAGTAGTGGGTTACATCTGACTAAATGATTTGTACAGTCAGAAAGAATTATGTCATGGACAATTACTTGATGTGGTTAAAATATTCTTATGATAATTAATATAATAAAAAGATAAAACATATAAAGTTTAGACTGATCACCCAGAACTTCAGTTTCAGTGACAAAATCTCCAATATTTCAGAAGCAAAATACATTTCATAAAACTCTGCATAAATACATATGTTTAGTTTGTATGGATGTTAAAAACAAATAGTTCTCTTTCCTAGATATTACAATTCTTTTTATGCATAAAAAAAACATACCCATGTCATCAGAACATGTGGAAATGCAGTGTTTACATTTTATAGGAACTTACTAACTAAAGTCTATATTACACAAGGAAAGATTCTTTAATAGAATAACAGACCTTCACCACTGCATATGCCCAAAAGTACCACACCTCATCAGTGCAAGCTGCACCTGTAGTTAGGATGACCCATTTTTTGAGGGACACTTTTTTGCTGTCCAAGTTTTTATAAACATAACTATAATTATTATAGTCATCATAACTTAAAAAAGACTTCTTTTTTTCAGAGCCTTTTTGAACAGATGTGCCCTCAGATCTTTTAGAATATACAGAGTGGTTTGGATTGTTGCTTCCAATATTTGCCCTGTTTCTTAGCAGCTCTAAGCAGAGAGATGATCTTGGGTGATCTGTAAGTTTGTCTCAAGGTTGCATCGGTCTCCTCCACATTGATCAAAAAGGGCCACTGAAGATATTTGCACACTTCAAGCCACCTACATAAAAAAGAAGAAGGAAAAAACCCTTTGGAAATTTAAGAAAATGAGACCTGCTGATGTGTATAATCAAAGGTTGCTGTTAAGGTTAATTTACACAGTAAATTAATGCCTATGCCCATGGATAAAAAGCTGGACTTTTTAGAAGAATTTAAATTGAAANCCTCTGTAGGAAAAAAAAAAAAAAGCATGTAAGAATGTTATCATACTTGATAAGGAGATACTTGTTATTATAGTTACCTTGTTTTGCTTGTTAGAGTATTTTAAAGGAACGACTGCTGAAAAGCACTGCTCTATTTATACATATAGGAGTTACAGAACTATAAAATATTCTCCAGACTAATATACTGAAATGAGAATACTTAAGAACATAAGCAGATTTACTCCCAAATAAATGCGTTGGGTATAGATGAGCTAACCTAGCTCCAATTCCTTGAAATTATTTTTCCTGAGAGTACATTTCAGCATTCAGTTCATCCGGTCCTCTTATCAGAAAAACTTTTTCTCAATAAAATTTAGATTTTTTCACAATTTATTCTTAAAATCTCATACAATTTATTTTTCCTTTGACCTCTGGAGACCTTCTCTGGAGAGAAGGGCAGTTCTTCAAAATCTTTGGTCAGTTATGCTCAAGCGTGGAGATTCACCATGCATCTTCTCATTTTCTTTAGGGTAAGAAGATCCATTCATTGTATGAATCAGTTTCCTGGTTGTATTCAGTCTATAGCTTGTTTCTAAGACTGCCAACAATTTTATGTCAGCAAATGTATACATATTGCTATAACGTGTTTCCCGTGTTTATAATGTTTCACTGAGAAGTCAGCTGTAATATCCTATTTGGTGGATTCAAACTACTTTATTATTGTGTCTTCCTAAATGTGGATTAAAATCTAATGGAGAAAAAATGAATACGGAAATGATTGTATCTAATGTCTCAACAATTTTTCTCTTTCTTTTTTTTTTTTTCAAATTTATTCTCTCTTTCCACCTTCATAATTGCACATGTGCTGAATGTGACTGAAAATAAGGCAATTAAACACTTTTCTTCTTTCTATTCTATTTAAGGGGTTAGGGCAAAAATCTCTATATGATATGTGAATAATTGTAGTTTCTGACAATATGATCTTTTTTTCTTTTTTTTTTTCTCCAGCTTTCTCCAGCCTGAGGAACTTCCTCCACAGAAAGTACAAAAAATTCTTTCCAAATGTCCTTTCAAAAAAATTAATGTTACTCCTTTATTATTTAATTAAGAGTAAGTTTCCATTTGTGAAATTGAACAGAAAAACAGAAAATAAAGAACAACAACAAGAAAACAAAAACCAAAACAAACCAAATCAAATCAAAAAGCAGAAACACCAGATCAAATGGAAGAACAATAGTTCTCAATTAGTCTTGAAATGAGTGTTTACGGTTTTAAAATTGTAGGGGGAAAATTTTAGGCCAGTCTCTTTACTAGAAAAATGTGTTTCTGTTCTTAAGCTGAATGTATGATCAAACTACTCAACTGAAAAATAATAAAATAAAATCTGAACTTATTCTAACTCTACATGATGCTTTAAAAGTGTGCTGCTGGTGCCTTAGGGTATATACTTTTAGCATTTTAAAACCTGTTTGCAAAATACAGCCAACTGGCATTTGTTCAGAGCATGTTAATTATGTCTATAGGCATTTAGACGGGAGATTGCGGGAGTATAACTCTGCACTGCCCTTTGTGCACCATCTTTTATTTTTATCTGGTTGCCTGAGAATTATTGAAGAGGATAGTCTGTCATAGATTAGTACTGTTCAGTAAGTAATCTATTTCAGCTTCACATTCTTTGCTGAAACATAAATCATACATCAAAAAAAGTCTTTTTTGTCCCTGTTTAGGCTTTTGATCCTTCCTAGTCAAAAACTAATATTAAAGTACATTTCACTTGGCTGCACTAGTAAGATAAAAATAAAAAGAGAGAATACCCAAGATAGTGGAAAAAATTGAAAAACAATGCTCCTACTAGCATATTGAGCACAGTTTCAAAGAACCAGACGATCCTCCCATCTGCCAGATGGGTCCTACCAGCTATGTTTCAATTATGAGATGGAGATTCTCAAGGGAATCTGGTATACACAATAGAAATCCTTGCTTATTTTCCCTTCCTGACTTCTGTTGGGCATAAACAATCCCAGACTGAGACTGAAAGCTGTTTCTTTAGGCAGATATGTAAGTTGAGCAGAAATACATTATGAATGTTTTAAGATCATTTTTTTATAATGTGTCATGTGCATATGTTTATACATATCACATAGATGAAATATTTAGCGTGCATGTATGCAGATATATAATACAGACATATATACATATATATACTATCATACACTCTTTCTTCTTCCTTTTCTCTCAAGCTCACAAGAGCTTCACCAGACTTTTAGCAGTGCTTTGTAGGATTAAAGTCATTGTTCCTGAGCCATCATTAAAGAACTATTCCCACCTGGAGCATTCTAAGTAAATATTAAATAATTTCCTCTTGTCAGAAAGACTCCAGTTACCGCTAAAAAGAGAAAATGATGAATTGAGAAGAATATTTGGTTATGATCCATGAAGTTTTGAGCATATTTTAGGAAATTAGAATAGATCAGTATTATGGGAAGTCACATGTCAGCATTGATCTAATATTTCTTGAGAACTGAAAAACAGTATAATATTCACAGGTTTTTTTATCCTCTGGAGATTTGTATTCTTGCAGTGTGGAAGTACAATTAGGAAAAAGGGGAGGCTGCAGGGAGACCTCATTATGGCTTTCTAGTATTAAAAGAGAGAATATAAACAGGAAAAAAGTCAACTTTTTACATGGGTAGATAGCGATAGGCCAAAGGGGAATGGTTTGAATCTAAAGGAGGGAAGATTGAGATTAGATGTCGGGGACGTTTCTCACTGAGAGGGTGGTGAGGTGTTGGAACAGGCTGCCCAGAGAGGTTGTGGATAGCCTGTCCCTGAAGATGTTTAATGCCAGGTTGGATGGGGCACTGGGCAACCTAGCACTTGATCTAGCAGTTGATAACTCTGCCTGCAGCAGGAGAGTTGGAACCTGATGATAGTTGAGGTCTCTTTCAACCCAAGCCATTCTATGATTCTATGTAAGAAACAGAAATATTAGAGCTAACTTCAGAGCTGGCCAGAATTCCTTTCAGAAGACTGTGCAGAAATTCAAGCAGAAAAAAGAAATAAAATAAAATAAAATAAAATAAAATAATTCCATTTATAAATTCAGGATAGGATTTTGGAGACTGCGTAGATTTTCATAGATTTTCTTAAATAGTAACTGTATGGTAAGAAACTGAAGTTTATCCATAAGAGAGAACGAAATGGACCAAGAAAATTCAGTGGATAGTGAAGATAAATAGACCCAAAGACCTGCAGGTACAACATCATCAACTTTCACACAAGAAATACTTCAATTTGAATCTTTGTAATCAGTAACTGTATGTTATAAATTCTGTCATAGAAATTAAACTGAAAGTTACATGATTAATGGTCCTAGGGACAAAAAGCTCAAAAACAAAACCAAACCCAACAATCAACAACAACAACAAAAAAGAATACAATGTTAAAATCACAACCTAAAAAGGTAAAAACTCAGAAGAATGTTGGGGCTTTCAATTAGAATGTTCTTTACTTACTACATACTACACTTTTTTAGAGAATCAACATTATCTATTTGCTTGCTTTTTAAAGGAAAAGCAAAAATTGAAATATTTTCAATCAGGCTCAACCTGATGATGTCAGTCATTAAGCAAAGGAATAAAGATGCTCAGTCCTTGCTTCATGCTTAGAGGAGCTTCTGTAACATAGTTTTAAACCAAATCTTTCTGTATTACTACTGTTAGACTTCAGAAAATGAGAATGTGAATCATTTCTAAGAGTTAGAATAATCAGTCTGAAAGGAAGCCTTCAGAATATTTTGGCTGAACAGGCTGAAAAGAAAATATTAATAAATGATAAGTAAATAAACTATAACGAAAACCTGTCAAGAACAGGAATACACTTTTCTGCTGTCAAACCATATGCATTTCAACATAGCAATGTATGTGTGGTGATACACATCCATGAACCATACCTAAAATATGAATAATACTTGCATTATATGCATTTGGTATATTACCAAAAAAACCTCTCTCTGTATATATCTTGATGAACTAGGACTATGAGTCTAAAAAATTTTAGCACAATCCATACGTGCTTTTCTTCTTCCTGTGCCCAGATTCTAAATGACCAGGAGGTATTTTTCAAAGAACCTACAGGGTAAAACTTTCTGTTAGACCTTAAAAAATTTAAACCGTTATTCTGAGTAGATAATCTTAATTTGTTCTACAAAAGATAGTCATTTAGATTTAGAAAACTGAACTTACTTATAATTTTATTTTTCTCTCAATAGGAATTAGTCAGTAATGAGCTAAATCTATAATAAGACAAATTTAATTATAGTAGAAAAAAATGTTCTGTTTGCACTATTCCATCCATAAAGTATTCCCCGGGTAGGAATAGTTTGACTTTATACTGCCATTTATTAACTGAGAAAAATTCAAAACAAAAGAATTTTTGTGGACATCTTTGTAGAAACACCTCTGGAAAATTGTCTCAGACAACACAAGAAGGCATTCGGGCAGATCTGGAAAAAACATAATATTTTTTTTTTATTTTCTCATACTCAGAACAAGGCTCAAAGAACAAAAAAAATACTCTTAAAGGGATGTGCCCAGTGGAAAGAAGGTCACCGTTTCCTTCCAAGTGAATCAGGAAATCTTAATGTTTTTCACACACACAGAAAAAAAGATATTTAAGGAAATTGGTATTTCCTTCATTGTTTAGGCATAAGATTTAGGGAATAGAGTTTTACTACTTAACGTAAAACCCAATGTAATAATTTTTTCACCTGTTTGATGGAGTACATTATTCCTTTTTCTGGAAGTACTGTCCAAAATCAAACTGATGTACCAGTAAGTCTTAGCAGAAAATGAATTTGATGAAGGAAAATAACCTTTTCCTCAATACTAAGAGTACAAAACTAGCAATACAAGCACCTCCTGAGTTACTCTACACTGAGAATAAACATGAAAGAAAAATCCACGTGAGAAAAAAAATAAGGAAGGAATAAGCTGAAGAACTTCCATATTCATAATCCCAGATATTCAGGAACAAAACCTGCAAAGGATTTGTCTGGTTGTTCAGACTACTGAAATTACCCTTTTTAACAAAAGTTTATTTATAAATGTGAGCTAGCTTTTTCATTATCTCCATTTACCAGGGAAAACACAAAAGAAAAGGAAAGGGGAAGGGAAAGGGGAAAGGGAAAGGGAAAGAGAAAAGTCAGGAAGTTTGATGAAAAAATATAAATGCTTACATACTGTATCAAAAATAGTTAATTCTCAGAATTTTCACAAAAATATTATCATGCAGTAGTGTTTCATAGCACATTGACTTGTGGCTTGTTACGGTATTTATTTGGCCTGGGGCCACAGTCTCTTTCTGTGAAATGTTTAACTGAAATCTCATCAGAAATCCCAGCTCTGGACATGATTTGCCATTCCTTTTTTAAGCTTTAACTCAGTAATTGAAAAAGAGAAAATGTTCTCTCCTCGATCTTGTCCATTTTTATTTCCATTAATCATAAAGAGATTTAGAAATAGTTTCTTTTAATTAATGATCCCTATAGTCACAATTTAATGGATTATTTTTTTGTATGCCATAACACATTTTACAAGGAATTAATTGTGCTTAGAATGGATTTTTTTTTTTTCTAATAGCACCCTGATCAAGGGTTACTAGAAAATTCGGAATGATTTTTTTCTGTCATGGGTGCTGATCAATCATGGCAGAAAACATACATCTCAGGCAGCATTGAGTATTGCAGGTACAACAGATTTTACCATCACTGTCTCATTCTCATACCACCTGATAATATGACCTGTGTCAGTGCCCCTTTGTTGATGCTCACAACCACACTGAACAGCTGTTCAGCATTTCCTGAAGGGAAAACTTACAGTTCATATGTCAGCTCTTGTACACTTAAGGCATTGAAGAGACATGTTTTCAAAGTCTAAGGAATCTGATAGTTTGAGGAACTTCAGGAAATACGTAATGGATGGACAGTTTCAAGCCTTTGGCCTCCTGAAATATGAAAGCAGACTTCTCCCACTAAGGATCGCTGTCCAAATGAACAGCAATGAATCTGCACCAGAGCACTGTAGAACCAAAGGAAAATATGACTTCTAAATCAAAACTACAGTAAAAATAAGTGTTTAGGAAGTAAAATTGCATAGAGAAATTGTGTTTAATTTTAGGAAATATAGTGTTATGCTTAGAGTTCTGTCCTGATGAGTCCCTATCCAAACCTCTGGGATATTTAGGAGTCAGTTTGGCAAGTTTGGAAATCTAAGGTTCTAACAGAAGAGATGTAAAGCAGGGTGTGGTTGGTGTTGCTGGTAGATAAACACCAGATGCTTGCAAAACCACTGCTAGGTACAAGGAACATGATGGCTATCTGAATAAACTGAGGAAGAGATGGGCAGCAGGAGTGCCATCTTTCCCTCTGGGCCATTTGCCTTAGGAGCCATGTCCCTCTTCCTGTCAAACTTATTAAAAAAAAATCAAGATATGAATTCCTTCTACTTGTTTGAAGAAAGATATACATTAAAATTAAAAGCCATATTTTCTTTAAAATCTTTGGCATAACCAAACAGTATATTCTGAGCAGGAATACGTAATAACCCATTCTAAAAACTAACAGTTAAAGCACTGTAGGAGTCAGTAACACAGACAAAACAGCCAGGCTTCCCGCAGGAATTAAATCTGCAACCAAAAATTCACTCTGTAACCTGTTGTAATGCAATTTAATTAGCATATTAATAACAATGCAACAGCTGATGTCTGACTTGGCTTATATTAAATTAAAACTGATGGCCATTTTAATTTACCAGAAGAAATGGCTTAATAGTTATTTTTCCAGGCACAAGTGTGGCTCAAATTCATTTGGAAATGATCATTTGTAAATATCCATTTTCTTCTTTGAACAATAGAAGGATGTGTTGTACTCAGACACTAAATTTGAAATTATCCATGATGTAAGTTGTGGTATATATTTTCAGTGTAATTCAAGAAACACTATGTACCTCTCCCTTCAGAAATGAAGAGTCTATTTCATAGTAGGATTTTCTTTTTCTTCCAAAAGTTTCTAGCTCTAATGTTAGCAAAAGGAGTATGATTCATGGAATGTCTGAGCAGTATTCAATGAAATCTGAATAAAGTTGGAGCCAAGAAAAAAGACCACAGAAAGTATGCTGATAAGTAATCTGTGTTGTTTATACTAGAAATGAAAATGTATTCATTATATAAAACACGCTACTAAAATGATAGTTGTCCATGTTGCTACAAATTTTACACAGTCCAAAATACATTTGAAGCATTAAAATAAGAATAAAAATAAAAATTGCAATCATGATTTTTTCTCTATAACTCTTTTGCTTAAAATCTGATTAAGCAGGTCACTTACTGGTAAGACACAGAGTAAGATACTAAAACAAACCCTCAATATAGTGGTGGGAGACCTCGAAAATAATAATAATAATAAAGTTATTATTGAAGCTTGCTTTTCAACTTCATTTTTTTAGTCACAGTTCAATATAATATCCCGTAAAGGTCAAATAAATGCCAGCAGGAATGTCTGATTCACCAAACTTTTGTGGAAATTCCAGTTGATTAGGAAGGTAAACATTTGCTCAGACCAGAAAAGATGCCAAGATTTGTACTTACTCAACATAAAATTATTCTCTAGAGGAAAATTGCTGTCATAGCCAGAGAATGTCTGATCTCAAATTGCTGTTTTCTGTTTCCAAAATGCTTGGGACCTAGAGTCATCTGGAAACTGGATTTCCATTCCCCAATTGCAACAGAACATTAAACAACAATAACATATGTCAATAAAACTAGTTCTCATTCAACCAGTTTCAAAATATTCTTATGTGAGTTTTAAGTGGAAAATTACTCCAAAGCAGTATGACCATAACCAAGATTTTATTCTTTTTTTTTTTTTTTTAATGAAACCAAAACCTCATACCATTACAGTTTGGTAACGGGTGCAGGGTGCATTGCTTTCAGCAATAAAAAATCAGTTTTATTCAGCAGCCAGTAAGGATTCCAGTGTTGAGACAGACTGTTTATACAACTGCCTCTGAGGTAGCATTTCATACTTAACTTCTACTCAAACCGATTTAAATTCTTCAGCTATGCTACCAGTTTTTCTACATATCTGAAAGCTATTGCTGACATTATTCTTCTTTTTTTTTTTTTTTTAACATATAAGGAAGGAAATTTTAACATATAAGTAAGGAAATTTGTTTTTGGAACTTAATTTGACATAAGCAAATTAAATTGTGCAAGAGCTGAGGTAGATTAAAATATATAAGAGCTGCTCTTTTACCAAAAGTGATTATGACAAACACATTTATTTAAGAAGAAAAAGAACAATATGAGTTTTCTGAATTCACAATGTCTCTTATTTGACAGATTTAAACTTAGTAAAGAAAATTCAAAATTGAACTATGAGGGCTGCCCTGAAAGTAGTGCCTTCTGTTTTGTTATGTTGGCCTAAAACATCAGAGGCGGATGTTGGTGGTACGGCAGTAGAGGTTGAACTTTCCCACCAGTATTCTGTTACATGTTGCTGCTGTGCGACAGATGGCAGCAGAGGGGCAGTCTGACAGAATGGTGTGTGACATGGAAGTGCAGATGAATCAAAGGTATGTCATAGAACTCCTCCATTCCTGTGGAAAAAAAAATGGCACCCATTGACATCCAGTGATGTTTAATGAACATGGAGATCAAACAGTGGATGTGAGCACAGTGAAGTGTTGGGTCGTGCGTTTTAGCAGATACACTGCGACATAAAAAACAAGCCACTTTCCAGATGGCCATGCAGATTGCTATGAGCACAGCATGCAGGCTTTTTTTCATCACTGGCAAAAGTGCACAGCTAATGGTGATGACCATGCTGAAAAGTAGCGTTTTGTAGCTGAGAGTCTGCTGTATCAAACAGTGTTATTTTGCTCTTTTTTTCTGCTTTAGTTTCCATGGAAATAATTCAGAGGCATTACTTTTGGGGCAACCTGCATATGGCAATAAGAGCTAATTCCAAAGTAGTGGGTTACATCTGACTAAATGATTTGTACAGTCAGAAAGAATTATGTCATGGACAATTACTTGATGTGGTTAAAATATTCTTATGATAATTAATATAATAAAAAGATAAAACATATAAAGTTTAGACTGATCACCCAGAACTTCAGTTTCAGTGACAAAATCTCCAATATTTCAGAAGCAAAATACATTTCATAAAACTCTGCATAAATACATATGTTTAGTTTGTATGGATGTTAAAAACAAATAGTTCTCTTTCCTAGATATTACAATTCTTTTTATGCATAAAAAAAACATACCCATGTCATCAGAACATGTGGAAATGCAGTGTTTACATTTTATAGGAACTTACTAACTAAAGTCTATATTACACAAGGAAAGATTCTTTAATAGAATAACAGACCTTCACCACTGCATATGCCCAAAAGTACCACACCTCATCAGTGCAAGCTGCACCTGTAGTTAGGATGACCCATTTTTTGAGGGACACTTTTTTGCTGTCCAAGTTTTTATAAACATAACTATAATTATTATAGTCATCATAACTTAAAAAAGACTTCTTTTTTTCAGAGCCTTTTTGAACAGATGTGCCCTCAGATCTTTTAGAATATACAGAGTGGTTTGGATTGTTGCTTCCAATATTTGCCCTGTTTCTTAGCAGCTCTAAGCAGAGAGATGATCTTGGGTGATCTGTAAGTTTGTCTCAAGGTTGCATCGGTCTCCTCCACATTGATCAAAAAGGGCCACTGAAGATATTTGCACACTTCAAGCCACCTACATAAAAAAGAAGAAGGAAAAAACCCTTTGGAAATTTAAGAAAATGAGACCTGCTGATGTGTATAATCAAAGGTTGCTGTTAAGGTTAATTTACACAGTAAATTAATGCCTATGCCCATGGATAAAAAGCTGGACTTTTTAGAAGAATTTAAATTGAAAAGCACTCTTTTTCTTTTTCTTTTNTCCTCAGTGCCTGGGAGAAGCTTTCTAAGCAGTAGGTGCCTGATCTCTAGGCTAGCTCTTCTTTGTGTCTAGTTGAAGTTTGGGATAGCTATTTTCTCAGAGCCAATCTGAAACAGGTAGTAGTGGAAGAAAAGCTGTAGGGAGCTTCTAGTGATGGAACTTGTTGTGAAACAGGACCCAAGTGCTGCCAGGAAGCTCAAGGGAAGTTTGACATTCTTTGAAAATATTTTTATTCTGACTTTTGCCATTGGATGTGTGTAATTCTGAGAAGTTTCTGAGACAGAAACTAAGATCTTGTTATGTACATCCATGTGCCAAATAAATAACATCACAAGTGAATATATAAATTTTACTACAAATTGCTTACTGTTATATTTATTTATATTATTTGATGGCATTTTATTCTTCCCTGCAATTTAAGCAATCTATGATAATATGTGTAATTAATCCCTGTTTAAAATGAGTTATTATCTAATTAAAGATCTCTTTGCCTAGAATAATTATACTTTCTTCCCTTGGGAAGTATAAAGTATCCAAAGAATTATATAAAGTACCAGAACTTTTTTTGCAACACCTTAGGTTTTGTTAGTTGCCTTTCAAAATCTGTGTTCTCTGTTTTCCTGTTGTGTGTGTTTTTTGTTTTTTTTTTTTCCCCAAATGTATACGTTAATAGTGTGTTTCAAACACACACAGCTTTGTACTGACTGCAATACTTGGTAAATGGGCCAGACAGAGCCCCATCCATCCCATGGGATTTTCTCTGATATCAGCAAGGAGGAGGAGATGTTTAGGAAAAGAGCATAATAAATGAGAGCATTTCTGCTAGTATAATTTTCTTTATTGCAGCAATGGTCAGTAATTTCCTGTGCTTGTGATTATGTTTAGACTGTTGCAGCTGAAATACATCAAAGATATAAAGTCCATATATTCGTATAATACTTTTTAAAACTCCTGTGTCTTTTAGACAGCTCCCTCCAGAAGGATTGAGGGGAGAACTCGGGGATGAGATATAGACAGTTTACTGGTAAAGAAAATCTGAGTGCACAAGCAAAGCAAAACTAATATTCCATTCACTGCTTCCCATCAGCAGGCAGGCAGATATTCAGCCACTCCTAGGAAAGCAGCACCCATCATGCGTCTTGGGAAGAAAAATACCATCACTGAATGTTCCCACTCTTTCCTCCTTTTTTACCCTCAGCTTCAACACAACACCATGGCATGAGATATCCCTTTTGTCAGTCTGTGTCATCTGTCCTGAAGTCCGGTCCTGTCCCATCTTCTCATGCACCTCCAGACTTCTCACTGGCAGGTTAAAAATGGGAAGCTAAAAATCCTTGACTTGTACCCACTGCTTGGCAACAACTAAGACATAGATGTGTTATCAACACTGTTTCATCACAATCCAAAATCCAAAACAAAGCATCATATGAGCCTTCATAAAGAAAATGGCCACAGCCAAAAACAACTCCTCTGTAAAACTATGCTCTGTCAGCTATCTAGGCATGTGGAAGTATATGAAAAGGTAAAGGTTTACCCTCTCCCTATTGTCTTTTTTCTAGATGGGACCCCGGGCAGCCTGATTTGGTGGGTGGCAACCCTGTCCATGGCAAGGAATTAGAACTAGATGATCTTTAAGGTCCTTTCCAGCCATTCTATGGTTCTATGACTGTAGATGTTGTATAATAATTTGGAAGAATAGTGGTGGATAGACACCTACTAGAATTAGCATGGATTATATTTTAGAATTTGTGTAGATCCATTAAAGAAAAAGTAGTCATAATTAGAAAAAAATGTTGAATAGTGTGTAAATTGTCGCTGTTGCAACTCAGATCAGCCTTAGCAAAACAACAAAGCATAGACAATTAAAAGAAATAACAATATTTTGTCAAATCCTTTGTTCCAGGGTTAAATTTCAAGTCTCTAGTCAATAAACTAACAGTTAGCTCAGGTAAGCAAGGGTAAATGATTACCTTGTAATTCCCCTTATGCTCCCAGACAAACTTCTATCTGTAGATGCTGAGGAACACATCCCATTTCATTAGCATTTTCTCATTTCAAAGAAAGCTTAAATGAGAATTACAGGTTAAAAAAAAAAAAATGCAATAGCTAAGGAGTTAAACACTCTCTAATAAGCTAAGGCACTGAAGCAGGTTCTGTGCTGTGTCTCCCTGAACTGAACGATGGGGAGTCTGGAATGAGATCAGAGCTAACGCTTTTATTTTCTTTTATTCCTTACAATTTCCTAGAACTCATTCTATCGTTTTAGGTCTGGAGGATATTTCTATCAGTTCAAAGACAATCCCTTTATTGAAATACATTTTACTTTTATTGGACATACAAGAATCTGTCTTGTTTGAGATAGATTTTAGTCTACCACATTAAATATTTGAATGCATTGTGCCAGTGGCTTTTAAGGTGTTCAGTTCACTGGATTTTATACTCTTTTATATGAAAAAGTTATTTTATCTCCAACTCAAAATGGATTTTTCTTTTTACGGTTGTTTTTGTTGCCTCCAAAGTATTTTGTGACGTGTACAGGAATATTCTAGTCAGGACTGGCTGGGATTTTGTTGATGCTTGCCATGTATTAGTCTGTTCTTGAAGCATTTTAAAACCCTTTCAGGATTCCCAATTTGTTGATACTTTCCAGCAGACATTACAGACTGTTAAGACTTTGGTTCTATTTTAACTATTTTCATAAATTTAAAATGGTCAATTAAAATAAAATATGTTTCCGACAATAAACTTTGTAGTCTGGATTGAGTAAGAAAAGAAAAAAAAATGGAAAAAAAATGAAAAAACAAGCAAGAAAAAAAAAACAACTTTGAGGCAAAGCAACATTTCATCAGCATTACTGAAAACATTATGAAATTATATAATTTTTTTCCATTTAATATTCTCCTGGGGGAAGAATTCACAAACCACTGTGGGTTTCAGTTCAGTTTCAATAGATGAAGCTTACAAAATGTGGACACATTTAGACCATTTACTTTACCGTGTTTTTTCTACTTTTTTTCCCTATCTTAAAGCAACAGAAATAAAAGAATACAGAACAGTAATAACAAAATAAAGCTAACTTAGAGAATCACAGAATAGCTAAGTTTGGAAGGAACTTTAAAGACCATCCAGCTCCAACCCCCTACCATGGGCAGGGCTGCTCCCCACCAGACCAGACTGCCCAGGGCCCCATCCAACTTGGCCTTGAGCACCTCCAGGGATGGGACATCTGCAGCTTCTCTGGGCAGCTGTGCCAGCAACTCACCACCCTCTGAGTAAAGAATTTCTTCCCAACACCTAACATCAGGCTCCTGGCCTGATGTCTGCTGATGGGTCTCACCTGTCTCAAAGGGGAAACAAATCCTAGCTCAAGAGCTAGCAGAACTCATTGAGAGGGCTTTAAACTAGATATGAAAGTGAAAGAGGATAAAACCAGGCTGGAGGTGAAGGGATGGGGGAATGAGGTGGGATGAGGCAAGGGGGCTTAGCTGAAGTGCATTTATACCAATGCATGCAGCATAGGGAGCAAGCAGGAAGAGCTGGAATCTACTGTGTGGTATGACTTAGTTTCCATTATGGAAACATAGTGAGATCACTCCCACTGCTGCAGTGCTGGAATGGAGGGCTATAAGTTCCTCAGAAGGGATAGGCAAGGAATGAGAGGTGGTGGCATGGCTTTCTGTGTTAGAGAGTGTTTTGGTGTTGTTGAGCTCAGGACTGGGAATATAAGATTGAGTCTCTATGGGTAACGATCAGATGGAGGGCCAACAAGGTGGACATTTTGGTTGGGATCTGTTATAGACTGTCTAATCAGGACAAAGAGACAGATGAGGCATTCTCTGAGCAGCAGGCAGAAATTGTGCAACTGACTGCCCTTGTTCTCGTAGGGGATGTCAACTTCCTTGATATATGCTGGAAATACAATACAACACAACACAGAAGAAGCAGTCTAGGAGAATTCTTGAGTGTATGGAAGATAACTTCCTGATGGAGCTGGTAAGAGAGCCTAGTGAGGAAGTGTCCCACTAAACCTGCTGTTCACAAACAGAGAAGGACTGGTGAGAGATGTGGATGTCAGGAGCTGTCTTGGACAATGTGACCATGAAATGGTAGAGTTCTTGATTCTTGATGAAGTCAGAAAAGGGGGCAGCAAAAAACTGCTACCTTGGACTTCCTGAGAGTGGACTTTGAGCTGTTAAGGATGCTGATAGGGAGGATCCCTTGGGATTCAGTCCTGAAGGGTAAAGGGGTCCAGGAAGTCTGATTGCTCCTCAAGAAGGACATCTTAAAGGCGCAGGAGCAGGCTATCCCCCTGTGCCACAAGACGAGCTGGTGGGGAAGAAGACCAGCGTGGATGAACAAGGAGTTTTCCTGAGGATCCAGGAGAAAAAGAGAATCTACCTCCTGTGGAAGAAGGGACAGGCAACTGAAGGAGAGTACAGAGATGTTGTTAGGATATGCAGGGAGAAAATTAGAAAGGCAAAAGCCCAGCTTGAACTCAACTTTGCCACTGGAGTAAAAGAGAATGAAAAATTTTTTTACAACTATATTAACAGTAAGAGGAGGGCTAAGGAGAATCTCCATAGAATCCGCATCCTTTACTGAATGCGGCAGGGAATGTGACCACTGAGGATAAGGAAAAGGCCGAGGTTCTCAATGCCACCTTTTTGTCTGCCTGTCTTTAAGTTAGACCAGTTATCCTTGGAGTACTCTATAGCCTGACCTGAAAGTCTGGAATGGTGAGCATAATAAACCCTCCACAGTTCAAGTGAAAACAGTGAGCAATCTACTACTCCACCTGGACTCCCTCAAGTCCATGAGGTCAGATAGGATTCACCCGAGGCTACTGAGGGAGCTGGTGGAGATGATAGCCAAGGCACTTTCCATCATCTATCAGCATTCCTGATCAAATGGAGAGGTCCTAGAGGACTGGAGGGTTGCTATGTGACTCCCATCTACAGAAACGGTTGTAAGGAGGGAACAATGGGCCTGAGAGCCTGACCATGGTGCCAGGTAAAGTTATGGAGCAGATCACCTTGAAGGAGATCACACGGCATGTGCGAGACAGTTGGGAGATCAGGCCTAGCCAGCATGCATTCATGAAAGCCATGTCCTGCTCGATCAACCTGATCTCCTTCCATGATTGAGTGACCAGCCTCAAGGATGAGGGAAAGGCTGTTGACATAGTGCACCTAGACTTCAGCAAAGCCTTTGACACTCTCCCACAGTATTCCCCTGGGGAACCTGGTAGCCTGTGGCTTGGACAGGTACACTCTTTGCTGAATAAAGAACTGGTTGGAGAGCTGGGCCCAGAGAGTGGTAGTGAATAGAATTAAATCCAGCTGGTGACTGGTCACAAGTGGTGTTCCCCAGGGGTCAGTACTGAGGCCTGTCCTGTTCAATATCTTTATCGATGACCTGAATGAGGGCATTGAGTGCACCTTCAGTAAGTTTGCAGATGACACCAAGTTGACAGGAGGTGCCTGGGAGTAGAAAGGCCCTACAGAGGGATGTAGACAGGCTGGATAGCTGGACTGAGGCCAGTGGGATGAAGTTCAAAAAAATCAAGTGCCAGATCCAGTATGTTGACCACAACAGCACCAGGCAACACTACAGGCTTGGGGTAGAGTGGCTAGAAGACTCTGTAGAGGAAATGGACCTAGGGATATTGGTTGATGCTTGGCTGAACATGAGCCAGCAGTGAGCCCAGGTGGCCAAGGTCAGTGGCATCCTGGCTTGTGTCACTGTTGCCAGCAAGAGCAGGGAACTGATCATCCCTCTGTACTCAGCCCTGGTGTTGGCTGCACCTCAAGTATTGTGTTCAGTTTTGGGCCCCTCACAACAAGAAAGACATTGAGGCCCTAGAGCATGTCCAGGGAAGGGGAATGAAGCTGTGAGGGGTCTGGAGAACAAGTCTTATGAGGAACAACCGAGGGAACTGGGATTATTTAGTCTGGAGAAGAGGAGGCTCAGAGGTGATCCTATCACTCTCCACAACTACCTGAAGAGAGGTTGTGGAGAGGTGAGGGACAGCCTCTTCTCCCATGTAACTAGCAATAGGACTAGAGGGAATGGCCTTAGGTGCACCAGGGGAGATTCAGGTTGGACTTTAGGAAATACTTCTTCTCCTCCAAAAGAGTAGTCAGGTGCTGGCATGGGCTGCCCAGGGAGGTAGATTCTGGAGGCATTGAAGAAACGTTTAGATGTTGTACTGAGGGACATGCTTTCATGGGAAATATTGGTGATAGGTGGACAGTTGGTCTGGATGATCTTGTAGGTTTTTTTCAACTTCGGTGATTCTGTGAGTCTATAAATCTCTCTTTTCTTAAAACCAACACCCCCTAGTTCTATCACTATCAGACCATGTAAAAAGTCAGCTTCCCTCCTGTTTATAAGCTCACACCAAGTACTTGAAGGCTGCAATGACGTTTCCCTGGAGCCTTCTCTTCTCCAAGCTAAACAAGCTCAACTCCCTTAATCTTTCTTTGTAGGAGAGGTGTTCTAGCCCTCTAATCACCCTCATGACCCTCCTCTGGATCTGCTCCAATGCTCTATGTCCGTCCTGTGTTGGAAACCCCAGGCCTGGTCACAGTACTCCACATGGGGCCTCATGAGGGCAGAGGTGAGGGGGACAATCACCTCCCTTGCCCTGCTGCCACCCCTCTTTTTGATGCAGCCCAATGTAAAATTGGATAACCAGGCTGCAAGTATACACTACTGGCTTCTTGACCAGCCCTTCACCTACCAGGACTCCCAAGACATTTTCTGTAGGATTGATCTCAATGAGTTATTTTCCCAGTCTGTACTCATATCTTGGACTGCCCCAACCCAAGTGCAACACCATGCACTTGGCCTTGTTGAACCTAATTAAGTTCTCATGGACCCATTTTTCAAGATTGTCCAGGTCCCTCTGGATGGCATCCCTTCCTTCTATTGTGTCAACTGCACCAATCAGCTCAGTGTCTTCAGCAAATTTGCTAAGGGTGCACTAGATCCCATTATCTTTGTAATTGATAAAGATGTTGAAAAGCACTTATCCCAGGATTGACCCCTGGGGGATGTCACTCGTGACTGGCCTCCATCTGGACATAGATCTGTTGACTACAACCCTCTGGCTGTGACCACTCAACAGATTCTTTATCCGAATATTCCACCCTTCAAATCCATTTCTCTCAAATTTAGAGATAAGGATGTAGTGCGGGACCATGTCAAAGGCCTTGGAGAAGTCCAGGTATATGACATCAGTTGCTCTTGACATTGATAATGTCACTCCATCATAGAAGGCCACTAGTTTGGTCAGGCACAGTCTGTCCGTGATGAAGCCATGCTGGCTGTGTCAGATTACCTCCTCATCTTGCATGTGCCTTAACTAATAGCTTCCAGGAGGATCTGCTCCATGAACTTCCCAGATACAGATGTGAGGCTCACTGACCTGTAGTTCCCACAGTCTTCCTTTCTCCATTTCTTAAAAATGAAAGTGATGTTTCCCTTTTTCCAGTCACTGGGAAGTTCATCTGACAGCCATGACTTCTAAAATATGTTGGAGAGTGGCTTGGCAACCACATCAGCCAGCTCCTTCAGGACCTCGGGATACATGTTGTCCAGACCCAGAGACCTGTACACATTCATTTTCAGGAGGCTGTCTCTGACTTGCTCTGCTCTTCAAGTGGGAGGGATGTCCCTGCCTAGACAACATGAGATGCGTAGGAAGCCTGGCTGCCAGTGAAGAATGAGGCAAAAACTTGAGTACCTCAGCCTTCTTCATGTCTGTTGAAGCCAGTTCTCTCTTTTCATTTATCAGAATCTCCTTTATTCCTTTATTATTTATCTCCTTTGCCTCTTTGCCTGTCTCTTCTGATCACTGTACCTGTAGAATCTCTTTTTTTTCACCTTTTTTTTCACCTTGGCTTTCGTGATCCTATTTCTGCATGTCCAGACAGCATCCCTACATTCTTCCCAGGCCACACATCCCTGCTTCCACTGCCTGTACATGTCCCTTTTATCCCTCAGTTAATTCAGCCAGTTTAATGAGCCAGTTTCCTGCCTCTTCTGCTTAATTTCTTATGCTGGGGTTGGAGAGCTCTTGTGCTCTCAGTAATGTGTTCTTAAAGAACTGCCAGTTCTGTTCTGTTCCTATGTCCTACAGACAGTTTCCTACGGGATTTTGTTCAGTATTTTCTTAAACAGCCAGAATTCCACTCTCCGGAAGTTCAGAGTCCTGACTCCACTCTATGCTAGGCCCATGTCCTTGAGATCACAAACTCAATCACGGCATGGTTGCTACAGCCCAGACTGCCTCCAATCTTAACCTCTTTAATGATCTCCTCTGCACTTCTGAGCACCAAGTCCAGTAACATTTCACCTCTGGTTCCAGTACCTGGACCTAAGTTATCCTAAATGGACTCCAGGGGTGTCTTGGATTGCTTGTAGCCTGTTGTGTTGCGTTCTCAGAAGAAATCTAAGTAGTTAAAATCCCCCATCAGGAGGAGAACTGGAGAGTGTGATGCTTTTTGAAGTTGAAACAAGAAGGCTTCATCCACTGGCTCCCCTTGATCAGACAGCCTGTAGTAGACCCTAACAACCAGATGTTCTTTATTGGTCTGGTTCCTAATTTTAACCCACAAGCTCTCATCCTGATCATGTCTGTTTTTTAGAGGCGACTTTTTGCAAACTATCCACTTTTTAACATAAAGGGCAACTCCACCACCCCTCCTTCCCTTCTTAAAATATTGTAGCCCTTGATCGTAGTATTCCAATTCTGTGAACTTGATACTGTCAATGTAAGTTAAAATATGTCTGATGCCTTCATGACTATAGGGAGACGATTAACACATTAACCATTGAAGTGTGTCTTTATGGCACTTTTTTTTTTTTTTTCTTAACATATTCAGTTTACACTGAGAAATCCAGAATTTTATGTTGGTATACAAATTTTAGCAGACAAATCTAAAGTGATCACTCATTCAGTCTGAACTGTTTCGTAACACAATAAATAAAGAACAAAAAAATCTATAAAAAAGGAAAGAAAGAGGATGGTTTTTTTATATTCCTGTAATCATCAAGATCAGAAGGGCATAAAATGAAATCCAGACTTAACAACTCTCACTGAAGGAATCCTGCCAAATCACCATGAGTGTTCAGCACTGCACTTCCACTGCTCTTATGAGACCTAGTGCCTGGTGTGACAGTAATTGCCATGGTGTTATACTTCAAAAATGGTAAACAACCTGACAGCCTCAGAGGTTAACTGTGTCTGCTATATTATTGGTGATACTGGCACTTCCAAGAAACATTTGCAAGATTGGATAAAGTGAAAAGTGCAAATCTAAATTTTGCAACGCGTCTAGCAGAAGATACACAGAAATGTACTTTATGTAACACATCAGAATTTTCATTAACTAGACATTTAAAATTAACCATGAAACAGAAAATATCTGCTGACAAGGGCAGGCTTGGGCCAGTATAAACAGAGGGAGACTGAGTGAAGCTAAGCTGGGAGAAGCTGTCAGCAGCTGAATCACTGCCTGTCTGTGTACTCCTTAGTGGAGAGCAGACATGAAGGAAATGGTCAGTTGAATGAGGTGAGGGATAAAAAAAAAAAAAGTTGTAATCTGGAGATCATTCAAGCATTGTGCCCCTGGAGACACAGAGCTGGTGCCTCTCTGCCTATCTCTAAGCAGATGAAGTAAAGAGAAAGAGCTTAAGCTATAGATGCATCATCAGTATTTAAAAAAAAAAAAAAAGGAACATAAAAAGAATTGGAAAAAAGAGGAAACAAGATGTCTGTATATTGTTTACCTTGTTCATAGTATCAGCAATCAGAGTGAGTGTTCTTTGAGAAATGTGCCATTAGTTTTTGCAACCTAAGGCAATGTGAGACTTTTAGATGGAGTCTTGTATAGCAAACTAGCCAGAAATTAGCTTTTGAAGGAAAATGATAAGCAGGGATACTGAGGAACAAGAAACTGTACTTAAAAGCTGAGTGCAGAAGAAAGATTTGACAAAGTATTAAATAAAATGAATGATCTGAAGATATTTAGTTTTTTATTTAGACATTATATTGGTGAAAAGAGCATTCATGTTTTTATATTTCAAATATTTAATCCTAAATTTGTGTCTTTAAATGACAACTTTGTATCATGTGTCCATGCCAACCATGTCAGGTCTCATGACTTATTGTAAGAGAAAAAAGGTACCAAGGCAGGCAAAAGGTTTCTTGGAGAATAATTGTTTCATTGACTGATAACTGCTGTGGAAAAGGTAAATGTAAGTAATAAACTTACTGCCTTTCCCACCAGCTTCTTACTATATTTACTATTTCTCTCAAATGTTTTATTGTACATGGTGTAGGAAAGATACGTTTGTTCCCATTACTTGTTATTTATTCAAGTTGTGCAGTCTTTAAGATACAGTATGCTTTGCTGAATTTTAAGACTTGAGAAAGATTTCGAAACAGATTCAGCCAAATCAATATATAACGTACTATAAAGGGATCTAAAAATATTTGGGACTCTGAATTCACAATCTGACCTTTATTTTAGAGAGAGAAAATGCCTCTGTTGTGAATGACTCAAAATAAACAAAGCTAATACATGAGAAAAAAAAAAATCTGTAAGCATGACTCTAACAAGAACTCTATAATTTTGTTTGGATCAAAATCACTTGTCTAACCCAAACAAGCAGAAATAACAACATATAAGCTATGACTAGATAGTTCTAAGATAAAGAAATAAAAAAGTCATGGAGAAGCCAATTGATGTATTGCATATAAATGCCCTTTATTGCTTATTATTGAGATATTAAATGGTTGATTCTGGAGTGCATAAGGAAGAGACAAGTGTGACAAGTGTTCCTGTTTCTACATCTTTTTTCTCTTTGGTTTTGATTAAAAAGTCACTTCTCAGAAAGTAAGACATTGCCACTAGCATATTTTAATACGTGCAGAAATCAGCAGAGGCAGATAACACTGGCTGCTGTCTTTGCTGGACAGCAGAGTAACAAATGGTTACAGATTACATTTGGAATTATCACTGCATTTTGGATTTCCCTTTTCTGGAGATTATCCAGCTTGTTTGTTTTCTGATGACCTCTGTCTCTGTTCTAATGGGTAGAAATATGATTGAAGATTACTTCTGGCTTAGCCAGGCTAAATTTTGGTCCCCCAAATTAGCAGTAGAGTTGGTAATCAAACAAATTTTGAAGCATCGGCACTTTTCTCTGTATAGAATAGCCTTCATGGTAGGTTTCCTCAGGGTGTGTTCTCGGACTTCTGTCCTATTCCAACAAAGTATTTCTGCTTCTTGATTATCTTTGACAGCCAGAGACCATGAATAGTATCAGCTCCAAACACAAGTAGAACCATAAATAACATCTGAGTTGTCTGTCATTTTTCATTTCAACAAAAATATTGGCTTTGGAGAATACTATTTCCATTGGTGTCAATATTATCAAGGGGAGGAGGGATCAACTGTAATGCTGATTAACTGAATCTCCAATGATGTATAGAATATTGTCAAATAATACCCTCTATTTCCAAGACAAAAAGAGCGGGAATTTACATTTAGATGAAAATATACTTGAGATTGAAGACTGAAATAATTAATCATTGTAAGAGCCATGATAAAATACTTTGTGTATCAAGACTGTCAGGTGCCATCGAAACTGATAACAAAGGCACAAGTGTCTGACTTAAGTATTCACATGAAAATCACTTCAGATTTAAATAATAAGATAAAAGACGAATTAAAATTGAGGGCTACATCATTATTCTTTTGGTAACTCCAACATCAAAAGGCAGAGAAAAAATAACCTAAGTAAGCATGCATTCCCAAAATTCACTTACATTTTGTGATAAAGTGGTGATCCTCTTGGAATGGAAGCAAAAACCACTCTCTTAGCCTAATGTTATAAGTACCAGCACACAGCAGCCTGTGGGAAAGAACAATCAGTTAAACAATAATAATATTTGCGGTTTTTTTCATTCTCAGGATGTGACTTATTAATGAAGACAGAATATATAAATGGAAAATACATATTAATTTAAGCTAGTGGAAATGTAATGACAATTTTAAACTGGCTTCAGAAGATAAAAAGAATAATCTGAAAGAATACAGAACAAACATACTTGATATTATAATACAGAAGCAAATTCTTTTTGCTATAACTTTCCTATGCACAGAATGTTTGGAATTCTTTATATATTTGTTAGTATAAAAACTGTGTGACAATACTTCATTACTTTTCATATTTAATAACAATTTTGGATTTTTACAGAAGTGAAAAAGTTAATAGTCCTGAGTTAAGTTTACTGTAAAAATGGAAACAAAATGGGGCAAAAAAAAAGGAACATGTTGTCTTTGGTATTGCAAAAATTAATTTTAAGTTAGAAGTAAGGTCACAGCGGTCATTTACTTAACCTTGGACCTTATGCTTATGAAACTTTAGAAAATTCCTTCTCATCTCTGTCCAGCACACAATGTACCAGTTTAATCATACTTGTGACACTTGACACATTAATCAAGGTCCAAAGAAGATAGTTGGAAAAATCCATACTGGGGGAGAACAAAAGCAAAAAGAGAAACAGAACGTATTTTTCTTAAACTTAAACTTCTGCCTGAAGCTCCAGAAATATACGTGTATACTTTGAGTTTTCTATGTCATTGTCAACTAAACCGTTGCCGGGAATCAATCAAATGTGGTTGATTTCAAGGTTTACTAAAGACTTCTTTAAGCTTTTGGTAAATAGAAAATGACTGGAGAAGTTCACTCAGCTATCATAAATCACTTGGAAGCATATCTTGTAATAATTGCAATCGGAAGTTAGTGTCTCTGAGCTTCAGTTAGAGTTGTTATAATACTCAAGAGTCTTTTCTTACTCAATATTGTATGAAATTAAGGCTGTCTGTACAGGTAGCCTTCTACGTGATTTCTTCTGACTTCATTTTCTTCTGATTTCAAGTAACAGCAGTTAAAACTCAATTACTACTTCAAAGGAATATTGAGGAAATTGATCTAACATGGCCTTTACTGTAGTTATTCAACAGATTCACATAGAGAAAGTAAAGAATAATAATAATTCCATCTTGCACAAAATCACAGAATCAAAGAATTGCGGGGGTTAGAAGGGACTGCAAGAGATCAAGTTCAATCCCTCTACCAAAGCAGGTACACTACAATAGGTCACATAAGTAGGCATCCAGATGAGTCTTGAATATCTCCATAGAAGGAGACTCCATAATGTCCCCGGGCAATCTGTTCCAGTGCTCCATCACCTTTACCATAAAGAAGTTCTTCCACATGTTAGTATGGAACTTCCTATGTTCAAGATCTAGGCCACTATTCCTCCTGTGTCCTAACACGACACACCACTGAGAAGAGCCTGGCCTCATCCATTTGCCTTCCACCTTCCTTCAGATATTTATAAACATTTATAAGATCCCTCCTCAGTCTTCTTCTCCCTTCTTCACTCATGGGGAGTACTCAGATTACTCAGCCTTTCCTCATATGGGAAATTAAGGGCCATTTAACATCTTTGTGGCCCTCCGCTAGACTCCTTCAAGGAGATCCCTGTCTTTTTTGAACGAGGAAGCCCAGAACTGGACACAGAACTCCAGATGTGGCTTCACCAGGGCAGAGTAGAGGGGGAAGATCACTTCCTTAGACCTGCTGGCCATGCTCTTCTAAAAGCACCCCATGATACCACTGGACTTCTTGGCCACAAGGGCACACTGCTGGTTCATGGCCAACCTGCTGTCCACCAGGACCCCCAGGGCCTTCTTTGCAGAGCTCCTCTCCAGCAGGTCATCCCCTAACCTGTACTGATGCATGGCAGTTGTTCCTCCCCACTGCAAGACTCTATACTTGCTCTTGTTAAACGTCATCAGGTTCCTTTCGGCCCAGCTCTCCAGTCTGTCCAGGTCTTGTTGAATGGTAGCACAGCCTTCAGCCACTCCTCCCAGCTTTGTATCATCAGCAAACTTGCTGAGGGTGGACTCTATCTCATCATCCAGGTTGTTGATGAAGATATTGAACGAGACCAGACCCAGGACCAAACCCTGGGGAACACTGCTAGTTACAGGCCTCCAACCAGACTCTGCACCACTGATGACCACCCTCTGAGCTCTGCCACTCAGCAAGTTCTCAATCCACCTCACTGTACACTCATTTATCTACCATTTTCTAAGTTTCATAACAAGGATGTTGTGGCAGTGTAAAACATCTTGCTGAAGTCAATGTACATCCCCCATCTATCCAGCCAGTGATGACATCGTAGAAGGCTATCAGATTGGTCAAGCTTGATTTTCCCTTGGTGAATCCATGTTGACTGCTCCTGATAACCTTCTCCTCTTCCAATTACTTGGAGATAGATAGATAGCATCCAGAACAAGTTGTTCCATCACCTTTCCAGAAACAGAGGAGAGGCTGACTGGCCTGTAGTTTCCCAGACCCTCCTTCTTGCCCTTTTTAAAGACTGAAGTGAATACAGAAAATTGTAATGAGAAAAACTGATAATAAAGGTCAGTATAATAATTGTGGTAAACATTAGAATAAAAAGTGTCAGGAAAAAAGCCAAGAAGTGTGGTGCAGTTGGCATGCTAGAGGGAAGGGATGCCATCCAGAGAGACCTGGACAGGCTTGAGAAGTGGGCCCATGACAACCTCATGAAGTTCAACAAAGCCACGTGCAAGGTCCTGAACCTGGGCTGGGGCTATCCCAAGCACAAATATAGGCTGAGCAGAGAATGGCTTGAGAGCAGTCATGAGGAGTATGATTTGGAGGTGCTGGCTGATGAAAGACTCAGCATGAGCTGGCAACATGTGCTTGCAGCCCAGAAGGCCAACAGTATCCTGGGTTTCATCAAGAGAAATATGGCCAGCAGGTTGAGGGAGGTGATCTTGCCCCTCTACTCTGCTCTTGTGAGACCTCACCTGGAGTACTCCATCCAGCACAAGAAGTACATGGAGCTGCTGGAGCAGGTCCAGAGGGCCATGAAGTTGATCAGAAGGCTGGAGGACCTCCACTATGGGCACCAGCTGAAAGAGCAGAGGCTTTTCAGCCTGAAGAAGAGAAGACTATGGGGGACCTTATAGTGGCCTTCCAGTACCTGAAGGAGGCGTACGGGAAAGCTGGGGAAGGTCTTTTTATAAGAAAATGTGGTGACAGAATGAGGGGAAATGGCTATAAACTGGAAGAGGGTAGATTTAAACAAGATATAAGGAAGAAATTCTTCACTGTGAGGATGGTAAGACACTGGAACAGGTTGCCCGGAGAAGTTGCGGATGCTCCCTCCCTGGAAGCATTCAAGGCCAGGATGGATGAGGCTTTGAGCAACCTGGTCTAGTGAGAGATGTCCTTGTCCATGGCAGAGGGGTTGGAACAAGATGATGTCTAAGGTCCCTTCCAACACAAACCAATCTACGATGCTATGAAAATAGTAAGACACAAAAATTCTAACATTAGCAGAGTGAGAACTTAATTAACAGTACTAAAATTATATGCCATACCTTAATTTAGTAAATAGTTTTTGTCATTATAATTTTTTGTGTATTTTATCCTAAAAATAAAGGAGTTCTAAGAACATTGTGTAGTTTTAAAGGGAACTGCATGGATATACTGGCATGGATAAACAGCAGAACAGCACGTTTCTTAAAAAAATATCAAAAATCAAGGCTTTTTAGAACTAAAATATTTTCTTCAAGTTTTTGCTAGTGAGAAAATGAACCTAAAAAGAAATCTTAAAAGTTCTTCAGTAATACAAAAGTGAACGTGTTCAGAAGTGGAAACTGTATATTGAGGAAACAGTTTCATATCCTTATAAAATGTTAGATTAGAAAGAGATCAGAGTATCAGAGATTAAAGTAGCAATAGCTAATTGTTAAAATGCTATCCAGTCACAAGTTCCATGATAAAAAAAAACAAACAAACAAATAAAAATCAAAGGAAAAAGTAAGAAATACAAAAAAAGTAACAATGCCATGACCAGACTGGGGATTAATAAGTAATCATTGGTAGTACTGTGTGAGAAAGGTAATAAAAGCAATTTTCCAATGTCATTTCATCTTGAAAGAAGTGAAATCACATATAGTCTAAGAAGATGACTGCATAATATAGCATGTGACTCTCAGCAAGGTTCTTAATAAATTTTAAAATCCAGAGCTTTCCAAATTCATTGTAGGCACAAATTCACCACACTCTTGTTTGTATCTTTCACAGAAAGAATTGAGGGAACAAGTGATCAATGGGAAGACACACAGAAGTTAATAAGCTGTTAATTTCCTAGTTGTTCTCTGAACAATACTACACTAGAATTTGTTCTGGATCAGTTACATGATGAAATATTCATCTATAAATTCAACCCATGTGGTTTAAATTTATGAGATATCTCATGGAGTTTGTCTCCTGAATTTTCCTTTTGCTGGTTTGCTGGCACTGCAAAAGAAAATTCTTACGTCTGTATATTGTTGTTGCATGGAATAGAAGTAAGAAAGTAGTGAAGTGAAATTTCTAATAAAATAAAAATATTTATATTGTGCATATATATCAGGAATATTTCAGGACAAATATTATAAAAAATGAGAAAAAGGAAGGAAGGAAAATAAATAAAAAAGTCTGGGAAAAAAAAATCCTTAAAACAAATGATATTCAATATTATTCTTGTGTATCTTGTGTATCTGTTGACATATTTGCAAGAAGTGTGTGTTTCTAAGTCCTAAATTAAAGCAAGAGACCTTTTTTTCTTTTTTGCTTTGCCTGAGACCAAGTAATAATAAAATAATAATAAAAGATTCCAATACTGGTTGATTCCTTGCTCATCAAATTGTAACTTGGGTGCTGTACTCCCCTCTATGTCATGTACAGACCAGAGCTGAATTGATATTTGCATATGAATTATTTTAAAGCATTTAAACTAATTACTATACAATAGCTGGGAGTGAAACAAACGTGTAGGCAAAAGCCTGAAAAGTACATTGCAAAAAAATTCTTTTTCCTATTTCTCCCACTTTCTTTCCCTCTCTTTCACTCCTTTCCAAAATTTCTGATTAAATTCAAGTTCCTGGCCCTGCTTCTGTGAACAGCACTGATCAGTGAGGAAGGATAAAGTGAGATAACCTGGAAATGCTAATCTATGCTTTTTATCAAATCAGATGTAACTGAGCCAATGTTGTCATACTGAAGCTTCAATGATTGTGAAGAACAACATGACTGCATTAAAAGAATATTAAAAGAACAGTCTAAATGCATTCTGGAAATCTGAAGTATCCTTGGATCTTTCTTCATAAAACCCTTATTTTCTTTTTGTATTTATGTCCACCAATACCTAATGTTTAATCTGCTTTCAAAGAACCATGTCACGTTTGATCTGTCATTTTACCTCAAACCAACCAAATGAAGTCTGAACCTGGCCACTTCTTTTTGAACTTTAAACAATGCAAATTCTTACTTTGTGACTGTGCCTGCGTATTGACCTGATTTTGCAAACGCATGCAACAACAGGCAAGCTTTTTATATGTTACTTAAAGAATATATAAGTTTAGTTTATTACCTAAATATGAATCTGAATTGTTCTCAATCATGGACATGAATCTGGATCCCAGGCCTCCATTTATTTCACTTTGTGCCTTTTTTTTTTTTTTTAATTATTTTTATTTAAATCTTGGACAAATAAATAGACAACAATGAGAAAAATCAGGAACATTTTGCAGCATATACTAGAACTGCAGTGCTGCATCCGATGTACAAAACAACAGTATGGAAATCTTGTGCTCTCCAACTAATTGAGCAAGAATACATACATGCTTTACTACACAGTCTTGTTTGGAACGTAAAAGCAAAACTCAAGCGCATGAAATGAATCTGGTCAAAATCTTCGAAGTTAGAAAAAGAAGAAAGACAGTAACATTGAGAATTCAAAGAAGTACATTTTTGCCAAGTTTTTACTGCAGAAAGAAAGAAAATACGTGGTAAAGAATGAATTTCATCTTGCAGGGTCAAAAGTCAGGCTATTACTTTTCTCCAGCCGTATATTAGTTCAAAGTCTTTTGAAATGTTTCCATGCCTGAATTTTATGCTTTATATTTTTCCCACCTCACCAAGGAGGAAAAGCAAGTCATTCTGTTAAAAAGTAATGTATCAAAGGGAAATAAGAGTCAAATTCAAGTGTCACAGCTCTGGTTGAGGTCAAGGGTTTGTACCATAGTGACATAAAGAATAATTAAATGTTGTGTGTCTGCTTATATCTCATTTTTGAGTCCATCTAATGCTCAAATATGAGATATTAAAGAAACTACCAGTCTGCACTATCGCCCTCTGTGTAGTCTTTTAGATGTTGCTGAAAAGCTATATATTCATTAATTGATTCTTGGGCAAAACTTTTTCCATTGGAAAAAAAATAGTAGTAATTAGGTATTACTTTAGATAGAGAACATTCCTGTGTACAGTATAATGAATCTGTGTCCACTGCACTGAAAGAGAATGCAGTACAATACAGTACAATACAATGCAATATAATATAAATATCTGTTTAAGTCATGCTGCAAAAACTCATAACCAGTTACAACTGACTGTAACTAAATGCAAGCAGGACAATATTTTCTTGCCTTAAAAGTCTATGCAATTATAAAATGGATGGCTTTTATATAGCCAAGAAAAAAATCTGATGTGCTTTTATGAACTAGTCAGTTCATTTACTGCCTTTCAGCCACTAGTACTCAAATAAAAGTTTTATTCTAATGGCTTTTAAGTCCAATGCCTATACTCTAGTAATCATCATTTTTTTATTATACCACAGTCTTATTTACAGAAAAGAGATTGTTCTCCCTAGATCTTCCTTTGTGAATCTTAATTGGGTGTGTTGTTTGATGTGCAGTGATTAACAGCTCTGTGGCACAATCTGTGCCTTGAACTCCACTGGATGTCTTTTGGTAGCATCCTAGAACTGCTTTGCAATAAAGAATTGACAAAGTCAGGAGTAACTGAATGAGGCACATCTTGTCTGTTCTCCTGTGCTCAGAGACTGCATTCTGAAATGATTCTGACTTGGGAAAGTGGCATCCTCTCAAATAAAAGGGTTCAAATTTCTTCACATGCAGGAAATGCAACAGGATTTGGGAGCCACCAGCTGGAATCCTACTGATTTGACAGTTAGAAAAGAATGGCACTACAGAGATATGTTGGTTTTATCAATATCCTCTTAAATCTCTGTGAAGAATCTTCTTCCCAAATTAGACCAGGTACTTCATGCTAGAACTTTTATATTTCACCTGGTTGCCCTATTTGTTGTTTGTTACTTTTTTTTTTCATTTTTTTTCCTTTTTCTTGATTTTTAACAATAATTGCAAGTAAAAAATAAAGGAGCAAATACTAGCAGAAGACAATCAGTATTTGTGTTCTGGTTTCAGCTGGAGTAGGAATTTTCTTCCTAGTAGGTGCTGTGGTGCTGTATTTTGGATTTAGAATGAGAATAATGTTGAAAACACATGGATGTTTTGGTTGTTTCAGAGCAGTACCTACACAGAGCCAAAGAAATTTCAGACACTAATGCTGACCTACCGGCAAGGGGACTGAGGGTGAACAAGAACTTGACCTAAACTGGCCAAAGGGATGTTCCATACCACATATCACTGTGCTGAACAATAAAACTGGAAGAGTTGAGTGGGGGCCTGCTGCTGATCAGGAATTACCTGGGCACTGGGGTGATGGTCACCCATTTGCATATTGTTTTATCACTATTATTATTATTATTAATATTATCCCTCTTTTTCTATCCCATTAAACTTTTTCTATCCCAGACAGGAAAAAAATACTTAAAGGTTTCAAGTTGTCTCACTCCAATTTATAGGAGGGAGAGGAGGTTCTTTGATATATGTATACCTGGCGTGAGACTAAGAAACAACGGTTCAAATGTTGGTCTGACCAGTTTATTACAAATCAGAGAGATGGGGAAGGAGAGGACGGACATTATTATGAATTAGGGTGACGGAGAAGGGAAGAAGGGCGACAGAAAAGACAGGAAAGAAGCAAAAATTGCGTAAAGTGGGGATAGTCACCACCAGGATCCAGCAGTGGTCCTGTTGCGCACCATTCCGATGGTCCGAGGCAAAAGCGCAGGGGGAGAGGAGCAGCAGTGTGGCCGGTCTTAGGCAGCAAGAAGGTGCAGGTACCGGGTAGGTCCAGGAAGAAGCCGCAGGGTAAGTCCGGGAGGAAGCAGCAGGTCTCCAGTAGCAGGCCCAGGAGAGACTGTCAGGATGCAGGCATTCCATAGTGAGGGATCTGATGGCAGGCACCTTTCTTCTTTGTAAGGAGTCTGTTGTCAGAAACCTTTCAGGGGAGAGCAGCAGCAGCATGGCCAGCCGTAGGCAGCAAGCAGATAAGAGCGCAGAGCAAGTCCAGGAGAGAGGCAGGTCGTGAGGCTTCTCATGTCAGAAACCTAAAAACCATGGTTGTTTGTCTCTTTTTTATCCTTCTTCTGCCAACGTGGCACTCCTGGGAGCTTGGGTAAGAGTCATGTGCAGTACCCCCTGAGATGGCTATCTCCCTCGAGATAAACCCCACAGAAGACTGCTTCCTGGCCATTAATCTGTGGCTTCTCTCTCTCTCATTGCCCCTGGTCTTATCGATCTGTGTCCCCCCAGACAAAGGATTTCTCAACCCTTGTCCAGGACTTGTTTGGACTTGTTTCTCAGCAGGCTTTGAGGCAATTGCATAAAAGAGTCATCTCTTACACAAGTATAGTATTGGCTCAACATTCATATCTTTCTTTCCTTTATTCATCTGTCTTTCCTTTGTAGGTATGAAATATTCCTACTTAAACATTGAACCTCTCTGTACATAACATGTTTCTTATTGAGCAGCTGGACATATCAAAAGCTTAGATAAATCTCAGAAGCCTAAGAAGATGCTATGATATTTTTCCCAAGTAATACATCTATAATTTTAATTAAAACATCTAATTGTAATGGAGAACAGAATGCAAGTTAAGTGAATCATCCAACTAGGCATGAAGGAGACCCCGCTGTGGTCTACAGCTTCCTCACAATAGGAATCTCTTCTCTTCTCACTGGTGACAGTGACAGGACCAGAGTGAATAGCATGGAGCTGCACCAGAGGAGGTTCAGGTTGGGTATTAGAATAAGGCGTTTCACCAGAGGGTGATCAGGGACTGGAAGAGTCTCCCCAGGACAGTTGTAATGGCCCCAAGCTGATGGAATTCAAGAAGTGTTTGGACAGTGCTCTCAGTGCGTGGTCCTGTATGGAGTCAGGAGTCAAATTTGAAGATTTGGCGCTACTCAAATACTGCCTCTTCAGAAGATTTACTTCTGACACTGGAATTTTCTGTCCTGAATTTTGGAAAATAATTTTAAATCTTTGATGATTATCAAGAAAAATAATTCCACAGAGACGAAGAATAAGGAGAATGAGATTTATCCTTTTTTAATTTTTTTTTAATTGACTTTGACTGTGTTGAACAGGAATCTTTCATTTTTTTCTCACAAAGTAAGAACAAGTCCTTCAAACTCAAATGATGCAACCATATGGTTCTATCTGTGTTAATGCACAGAGCTGCCTTGAGTAAGTAGGCTAGCTGGGGAGAAGGGAATTCATTCATTATCCTCAACAAAACACTGTCATGCACACTGCCTCTTTTCCAACTCCTTTGCGTGTTAGGGATATTCCAGCTTTTTTACAACCAAGTGATTTTTTGAGTCCACCTGTTCCATTGTTGCCTCGTTAATCCTGTACCAGAACATTAAGGTATTCATTCATGGTTGGGACGGCATGAATAACTTCTTTTTGTCCTTGAGCTACTGTAAAAGCTAAATGTATATTATCTCTGAATGCCTGATAGCAAGAAGTTGATTAAGTTAACCTAATGGCTTTTAGTTCACTGCTATATACAGAACCTGGGGACTGACTTATATTTCAATGGTCAGAACATGTGTTCTCAGACTTTAAAGGTGTTTGGTGTTTTTTATGGCTCATGTTACTGATTACTTCCAGAGAATGATTTCTGTCGATATAAAATTATGCTTTAGAATAGGTTATTTTATTCAGAGATTAGAACTGTTAGATTACATTTCAACTGAAATAATGCACTGTTTATGGCCCATGTGTACATATAATGCATAATGTGATTTTTATTTCTGTAGTTGTAAAAAGACGAAGTCCATATGTTCTTTACGTACAGTCTGTGTTACAGCAGCATTCAGAACTGCAGATTAATAGATCTAAAATTATATTTTAAACACCTACAGTGTCCATGTATCTCGTCTTCATGTCAGCGATAATTCTTGACACATTTACCCAATGTAGTCTTGAAGATTTTGAGTAATCTCCCATCTTCTCAAACAGCTATTTAAAACTGAAAGAATAGTGCTTTACTTTGTTTTATGAAGGCATGCTTTTTCCTATCTATCCAGTCTCTCTGATTACAGTTGGAGAATGCTACTTCTATCCAATATGAACGTGAAGAGATTTTCCTTCTCTACAACAGCTTCCTTGTAATTGAGGACTTCTCTGTTGTGGTTTTCTCTCCTCTATCACTCACATATGGACATAAATAATATATCTCCATATTCTTCTAGAAGATCATGTTTTATACAGTATTGTTAAATATAGCAGCATAACAATAATGTCAGAATAAATATTTATTGTATGGATAAAATTTAAAGCAGGAAAATAAAAAGAATACTGAATTGTTGAGAAGTTTTTAAATATTAGACTGCGCAATACATGACTAGTCTATCAAGACTGAACACCTTCTATTGACATTATATGTCTAGTTAAATATTTTAAAATAAAACGTTATCATGCTATCAGAGATATGTAATTAAATAATTTGATCAAAGAGCATTTATTTCTGACTTAGTGAACATTTCAGTTACTTTCATGATAAACCTCTGCTAGATCAATGGTAGGTAACAGAAAGTATGCTATGTTTCAATATCTAAAATCAGTGCTGTTTGTTTGTTTGTTTGTTTGTTTTTTAATTATGCCCACTTTCAGCTTAAAGAAACTGGCACGTGACATGTCAAGAGCAGTGCTGTCAAATCAAAATGACATGGTTATTATTTGAAATTTGGAGGACTACTATTATATTCCTATTTGGAAAAATGAAGAAATAAAACTTAAATTTTGCTCAGTTTTGAAGTCAAATATTATTAAGTGAAGAAAAAGAAGAATTTCCATTTTAATGTCAAAATGTTTTGTGTAAACACTGGATCAATGGCCAGAGGAGAAAATCATAGCACCTTTTATGTTGTTAGTTGTGACTGAACTATACTTTACTCTTCTCCACCTAAAATGTTGCTGGATTTGACAATAAAAAGCAACAAATTAGTTAATGATTATTCTTCCTTACATCTCCTGTCGTTTTCAGCAAAGAAATACAGGAGAATAGGAAGAGCTTCCAGTTTCAACAGGAAAATTTTCTTAAGCCTGACTTCAACATCAGCTTACACTACTCTTCAGATATTTTTTATTTAACAAAATGGTTCCTTGTGGACAATAAAAATTCAGTAACATCAATGGAAGAAGCAATATAAGCCTCTCACTCTTTTGCTTTCTTAATGTCTCAATCTCTTTCATCTTATCCAATTAAAACCCATTTAACTGTGTTTTAAGGAGTTAGTTTGTCTTACATCATTTGTCTTGTGATGTTGTCTTTTTTGTTAGTTTGTTTTGTTTTTAAGAAAATAACTGGAGCTCTTATTCTTCTTCACACCTCCAGTCATATTTTATGTTTCAATAACTTTCTTCTTCAGTCATCCAAATAGAGTTTCTATTGCAACAGAAATAGTTTTTGTTAAATTGAGGTAGGAGAGCGTTTGACCATTCTGTGGAACCTGTTTGCATCTTGTCACATCACCCCCAGATATTCAATGTTATGGCAAGGAAGAATGTTTATCCATGTTCTCCTTAGATTATACACTCTGTGTAGACCAAACGAAGGCAATGACAGAGCCTATATTTGAGAAATAGGCACTATAGGAAAAGATATCAAAGAGGAATTAACCCACCCCTCCCAGTAACAGTTTGGAGAGAGGGATGAGCTGAGGAATGTGACCCTCCCCCATTTGTACCACTGCACTGCAGGAGAGAAGGGTGGGGGAAAAGGGGGACCCGCACAGACTCAGATTGCACGGGAAGTATCGCAGAGACAGAAGGGGTGGCTCTAGACCCCCCTGCCCTCTCCAGGCACTCACGTAGTCATATAGCTCACCCATTGGTTCAGACTCTGACCTTGGAATTCCACTACACTCTGGCTTATCTCAGTTACATTATCTTATTTAGAATGTTACTTGCAGCTTTTTACGTTTGATGCTCATTATTTGCACTGCACTGATTTTTTTGGAAACAATCAGAAGAATGAGAATGTGACTTTTGACAGAGACTTCTGCAGCACTGTAAGAGAAATTTTGATGTTTAACACTGATGTTTGCATATCCTAATGTTATGATAAATTTCCTGTATTTTGTGTAACAAAATGTAATGACTTGCCCTGATGGCTCCTTCTACAAATCTATAACTCATACATTCTACAACCTAGTTTCACTATTTACACAAGAAGTAGAATTTAAGGTCTTTGGGACATGATCCAAGTCAATGAACTTCAAATGTGAAATAATTATGTGGTGAAAGGTATTTTTCTCATAATTGAGGTAAGTCCATAACTACACTTCAGTCTTATTACAAAACTATGCTCAAGAGGGAAAAGAAGGACATGTTTAAATAATTTTGTATGACATGGAAAAAAGAAAAAAAGAAAACTGAGAATTTTGATGCATCGCAGGAAACTGGATAAGCATAGAGTCAAGTCCTCAATGACAAATTAAATGATCATTTCATAAGGGTTTTTTTTCATATATTTTTAAGTATACCAATGCATACTTCTAAGAGCAAAGACTCCTTTACAGTATACTTGTAAACTGTGTTAAATAAGTAAATATTTTATATTTATAGATTTAACTTTTTAGATTTATGTACATGAGAAAAGTTCTCTTTCTTAGTACTGGTGCACAGCAACTTCAAATATTCATATTCTAACATATGGCTGTAGAATGGTGTCCAAATACTCTGACAGAATCCAGTCTGAAAACAAAATTATTAGTACATCTCAAAGCATTAATCAAATCAATTTAAGCTCTCCAACTGGCTGGTTTCCATTTAATGCAAAGTATGACATCCAATCCAATATAATTAGTCTTTTTTAATTAATATCAGAATGAAGATGGAAAAACCTAAATAGTTGAGCTAATTAATGTACGCTTTCTGTTACATAAGAAAAGAAATAAGTTAATATGATTAATATGAAGCTTTTCATTCTTGATTTTTTTTGTTTATACACAGATTTATGTTTGTGTTTATAGACAGATTTATTTTTTGTATTTTTTTTAATCTAGCTCAATCAACCAGATATTGCAACTACAAAATGATACTTGTAATTTTATATAATATCACATACAAAGACCACAATATATTCAGTCATTAAATAAATACAAAGGTAAACAGCTTCTAAGTGTTAATTGAACCTTCTGGTATACACTGGTAGAAAATCTGCTGAAGAAAGTTACTTAGGGCATCTTATACCAGCTGAGAATCTCGCTTTTGGTGATAAAATTGCTGTTTGGTTGCATAGTGTCTTTACTTGAGAAAGTAAATTGTCAGTGTTTAAATATATAGCTACATACATATTTTTACATATATACATAACAGTGATTCCATCTAGACCAATCTTCCCTTCCAAATTCTTTAATTCGTGTTATATCTTTCAATGCATCATTTTTTACTTTGTTTTCTTAGATAATATTAAATGCATATAAAAGTAATATTTTTAGACCAGATTTATACTTTTACTGACTTTTTAAATTTCATAAATGATTCCAAACACAAAACTTGAAAGCAGTGCCATGGACTAAAGTGTTTATTAACCCACCTCGGTAACTGAATGACAAACCCAAAAGCTTGAGCTGGTAACTGACAGAATGAACAGATATGAAGTTACAAATGACAATGATTTTAAAAATATTCTTTCTTCAGAAGCAAAGTAATAGCTATGCTGAATTATATCTGTTAAGTATAAAGCAGAGTTTTATATATTCTTCTGTACTATAGCTGTTTGTTTGGAATCAGCAGACGTTAAAAACTATGATGTTCCACATTTAGTCTAAAATATAGGAATAATTCTGCAGTGCATTACACACAAGACTTGCTGACAGCAAAGAGGAGTGACATGTAAAACCTAGAGGGGATTCAGGTGGTTTCCACTTATTTTTACTTCTTTATTGTTGTTTCAATCCTTAATTGGAGTAACAGTATACTGAAACATATTGCATGTAATTTTCAAGCTGTTTGTGATTCATAATTAATAATACTGTGGAATGAAAATTAGAATTTAATATCCCAAACACCAGCTGATGCAGCTGTAATTCTCTCAGAACTTCTAAAAATCACTAAAGCTGATTCTATCATTAAAATTACCCATGGACAGCTAAAATATTCAAAAAATTAGTTACATTCTCTGTGGCTTATAGTGAAGGTTTGAATTACATTTCCCATGATTTATATCAAAACTTTGAGCTATTCAGACTTCTGCAGCACTGATTTACATAATCTTTTAGCTCTTTTGAAAAACTGATATATTCCAAAGGTTTTCCATAGACATACACATACATATTTTTACATGGGCATGCATACGACAGTTTTGTATTCAGTCGTCTCTGCAGATACTTACTACTTTTTAAAATAAATTATTTAATAATTATGATGAAACAAGCATTTCTGGAAAGTAACCTCTGGATTACCTTGTAGGCAAAGTTCATTTTGGATATTAGGAAAACGTTCTTCACCAGAGTGCGGTCGGACACTGAAACATCCTCCCCAGGGCAGTGGTCACAGTACCAAACTTGCCAGAGTTCAAGAAACATCTGGACACCACTCTCAGAGTTATGGTCTGATTTTTGAGAGGTCCTATGTAGAACCAGGAGTTAGACTCAATGGTCCTTATGGGTCCCTTCCAACTTGAGATATTCTATGATTCTGTGATTCTAAGTGGTCCTGTTTTTTTGCATTTTGGGAGGTCAGAGGTGATGGGGTGGATTGTCCTAGAGAAACTCATCCATATCATAAGCAGCTCAAAGAGTCACAGCTTTCTTGACACTTAAAACATGTTTTAATTACAGAGAAAGTTTAAACATGAAGTGTTTTAACCGGAACATTTTAGAGTCAATAAAAAACCTTTTCTGATGAAATTTTCCTAAAAGAAAAAGCTATCAGAAATTTCCTATTACATACATTCCTGCTTATTTACTCTGATGCCTTACTTGCACTTTTGGGGCAATATTTTAGCATTTTCACTTTTTTTTTTTTTTTTTTAAATATCTACGAAACAAGCTAGTGGTTTTATAGTGATCCCATGTAAAGCCAGAAGATTTTCTTACGCGCATTTTGACCTGCAGCTGCTTAAGATATCATTGCAAGGCAAAAATTATACTGCTTGAGTTCTTTATCTCAACATTCCTATTCACGAATGTTGCTGTATTATTTTTCACTTTAAAATTTGCTCTAAATTTCACAGTTTTGCAAAGGTTTTTTTTTTTTTTTTTTTTTTTTTTTTTTTGGAGACATATTACAATCTTGCAATATTACTAAACCTAAACTTTTGGTACATCCTCCTGGACTCAATTCTCCATTAATGGCCTTTCCAAGCTTTGAAATTATGGGAACTGCAATACATAATAACTGTTGTGATTTAACCCAGCAGGAAGCTAAGTATCGCACAGTCATTCCCTAACTACCCACTTCTCCCAGCCAATGGAGGAGAGAGTAAAAAAAAACCCAAAGTGTATATATACACAAAGCAAGTGGTGCAAAATGCAATAGCTCACCACCTGCTGACCGATGTCCAGCCAGTCCCCAAGCAGCAGCTGTCCCCAACCAACTCCCCACTGTTTCTCAAGTGTTTTTTTTTCTTTTTTTTTTTGCATGATGTCATATAGTATGGAATATCCCTTTGGCCAGTGTAGGTCAGCTGTTCTGTCCTGGCTCTCTCCCCTCTGAGCTCCTTGTGTCCTCTGTCCCCCTCTCTGTCAGGACAGTATGTGATGCTGAGCAATGGAAATGTCCTTGGCTCCATACAGTGCTACTCAGCTATAACTAAAATATCAGTGTGCTACCAACATCATTTTTCTCTTAAGGCCAAAACATAGCATCATACAAAACACTACAAAGGAGAGAAAAGCTCTGTCCCAGCTGAAAAGAGGATAGCAGCGCTGTAGTTCTTCAACTCCTTAGAAAGTAGCTCAATTCCAAAATTACTTTTCAAATGAAAATATAGAAGGATTTTTGCAATTAATGTTTGCTACAAGGTCTTCACACAGATCTGTATCACTGGAAATTATTGAACAAACCCAGAATGACAAGAGTTTTGAAAATCAGGTACTTAAATTCAGTGGAAGGGATATATGAAGGAGTTAGCGCAGCCTTTACCAGGCATTTGAGACTTCTGCTGCTTAGCAGTGTCATAAAAAATGTGGTATAATTAGTTTACTTCAAAATCTTGCATACCTTTTATACAAAGACAAAGTGCAGAATAGTTCATTTAAAACATGCAACTTATTTGCCTCTATTGACAGGACCAGTCTTGTGAAAATGAAGTAATATTTTTGAAAAATTGAAATAGTTGTACTCATGTAAAAACAACTATTTTTGTTTTGTTGTAAACCTTACTAGTTTATGTAAAATCTTTTACTATGACTTCAATATGCATAAATATAACTATAAAAGACATTCTGTTTACTACTAAGATAATGCAAATACTAAACCTGATTTTTTAATAAAAAGAGTTGCAAACCTAAAGGAAATATTCTTAAAAAAAAAAGAAAAAAAAGAATTTTGTCGTTTATTTTATCAACTAAGTAAAATTGGCATTTTAACTTCATTATGAGGTAAATATATTAATTTCAAAATAAGGGATGTTGTAATAGCAAAGAGCTATTACTATTAGAGTTTTACTTACAGCTTTTTCTCTAAAACCACATTTATTTCCATAAATAAAATATGATATACACATAGAACATTATGACACAATGCAATAGCAAATACAATAAGGAAAACATATTTCTGAAATCTACTAAACTCAACACTAAAGTGTTGCTTCTGCTAATACCTAGAACACCTGCTAAACCTTCTCCAGATAGGTCTTCTCATGCTTAGTTGACTGCCTATCATTAATGACTGGACTGCTTGTCATTACTTGCTAATGACATCACTCCCTGAAGAATTAATTGATTGATTCATCGATGTCTTCTTTAGTAATGCAATTACTTTTCATCCCGCTGAACTGATTCTCTGCTTTGTTGATAGTCCACTTATTGATTTTATTTGCTCAGCTAATTATTAATCCTTAAACTTTGTCTCTTTAATTCCTCTCCGTTGCCTGGATATTTTACTTATAATGACTTTTACAACCTAATTGACTCTGCACCTACATGATTTTCTCACTTAATTAATTGTGTTTATACAATTAATTGCTTGATTTATTCACCTCTAATTAATTGATCACTGATTAATCTTATCATTTCTTGGCACTGAGTTGCATAAAGTTTGGTGACCTTAGTCACACACTGCTAGTATTTGTCTAGAACAGACTGTGTTTCTTTCTTCCTTTCTACCTCTCTTTGTCCATCAGCATCTCTTCTACCTTTTAATATTATTTTAATTGTTTATCACAGAATCACAGAATGGCCTGGGTTGGAAGGGACCTCAAGGATCATGAATCTCCAAACCCACCCGCCACAGGCAGGGCCACCAACCTCCACATTTAATACTAGACCAGGCTGCCCAGGGCCCTATCCAACCCAGCCTTGAACACCTCCAGGAACATGGCATCCACAACCTCTCTGGGTAGCCTTTTCCAGCACTGTACCACTCTCAGAGTAAAGAACCTCCCACTGAGATCCAACCTAAATCTTCCCTCCTTCAACGTAAAACCATTTCCTCTTTTTCCACTGTTATCTACCCTTTCAAAGAGTTGACTCCCTCCTGTTTATAGGTTCCCTTTAGGTACTGAAAGGCTGCAATTAGGTCACCCCGCAGCCTTTTATTTTTTTATTTTTTCTTCAAATTAAATACTCATCAGTCTTTAACACTGTCAAAAAAAAAAAAAATCTATTTATGATTACTTTTGGTTTTGTTTTGTTTTGTTTAAATCAATTTTAACTCAAATTTTGCATCACCTAGTTAGAAATCAGAGCATCTTTCTGCAAGGAATCTGAATTTATTTCTGAATTATCCTGTATTATTCTAGACTAATCTTAGCAAATTAACTAGAGTATTTTAATAAAAAACAGAACTAGATTCACAGGACATGGGCACAAATAGAAATATTTTATTGATGTAGAACTAACAAAAAGGCTATAAAACGCTGTTATTCACTTAGCCCTATGAATCTCAGAGACATAACTTCACACGAGATGTGTGTCACTATAACTACTCTATACCATAGCTTTTCAAACATTTTCTGAGAAAATGAGATGTGACTTTCAATGCCTTTACTTAAGAAGATTAGAGGGCCTAGTCTCCTAACTCTCCAATGAGATGCATTTTTATGATGTATCTCACTTCTGGAGTGGAGCAGACAAAATTCACAAGTTCCTGCAATAAATAGGAAATTTTCTGAAAATATGGATTCATTCTGTGGATCACCCATTCTAGTAATGTAGCCAACCAACTACTGGCACATATTCTGTATGTTCTGAATCACTTTGTTTTAGGCAGAAGAAGCAACTAAATAGACCTTTTGAGTGCCTTTATATAGAAAGACTTGACTGGGTTTAACTGAAGGGAATGAATAGAAATTTGATGAGTACTGAAATTTCTCCTCAAGAGAAAATACTCAGATTCAGCTGTGTTTCAATTTGTGTTTCAAATCCCTTTAAAGTTCACCCATCTGCTCTAGTAGGCTTCCCTGTGTATGAAAAGAATCAAGCTCCTAAATCATGGTATTAGTTAGCTACCGGCATGTTTTGGGTTCCAAATTCTACAGTAAAATTACATCTTTTTTTTTCTAACTTGTGTTTAAAACATTGTGAGCAAATTGAACTATACCTGTTGACAACACATTATTTCCCTCAAGCATAACATAGATAGAATAAGCACAAACTTATAGCATTGTGCAAATAGAATTACGCACATAATTCTGAGATATAAGCAAATAAGCAGAAATATTGAATTCCATTTTGCTTCAGTCTACATTATAAAAATGTTATGTTAATGTGGGCAAGTATAATTAATGTTCTATATTAAAATAGAATATATTAGACTAGACTAAAGAAAAAGGTTAAAAACTGTCCATATACATTTTTTTTATGTCTGACATGCTCTGAGAAATTTGATTTGAAGTACTTGGGGAGATTAAGAGGCTCAGTTAACCTTAGAGCTTTTTACTTTATCTTTGAGAAAATGATGACGAGAGCTGAAGATTCAAGTCTTTCGAAAAGCACAGATTTGGTACTTAACCTTAAAAAGAGGAATACTGTAGATCTATAACCCTAAAATTTAATTTTCTCAGTGGTGAAAAAAAATAATTTAGAGATATCTAGAAGGAAACAAAGAGATATGTGAAAGAACAAATCACTTCAGAGTAATTCTGTGGATAGGGCAGAACAATATTGTCACATACACTGATAATTTAGTCATAGATAAGGTTTCCACAGTAATGCTTTTGAAAATAGCTCATGATTCCACAAGCATTTTAGAGGACTATTTGAAGTTATTACTTAAAATAGGCACAAATTTGAAAAATAAGTCCAGAATAGTTACCATCATTTTGATCTGACAAATTGGGAGGACACCAAAGGCAGAATTTTTGGATTCTAAATTTGATATCAGTCAAAATGTCACGAAAGTTTTTTATTAATTAGTAGAATTTATATTAAATCTACAGACAAAAGTAAATTCTGCTGTAGTGGCAAAAAGGACTAGACATCATATCTGTATTTATAATTTGGAAAAATAATATAGAAAGTATAACTTGAATAAGATTCAGTTTCCTACACTTAATATACAAGTTTACATAAATTCAAGACATAGCATGACTGACTTAACAGTTTTCCAGAGAATTACATGCAAATTTTGCATGAGGGATTTAAAATTTCAGTATGAGAGAATATTACCATACTGTTATGAGGAAGACAAACAAGATACTAAGATATACAGAATGGTTCTATATATGTAAAACTTGCAAAATAGTCTTAAAGCATTGTTCTTCAGAAGTAAAGAAGGAGTTGGAATATTGTGACCAGTTCAAGGTGTCAGCTTTCCAAGAAGGTTTGGAGTGCAGTGAGAAAAGTTATTACAAGCCTGTTACAATAGGCCTAAGGAAAGACTGAATAAATCAAACTTCTTAATTCTAGTGAGAGTAAAATGAGACTTTTAGTTGTAGGTCACAAATTCTTCTTCATGTGCTCAACTGATAGTTCAAGAAACTATGGCCTTAAATTGTAGCCAAGGAAAATTAGATATCAGAAAACACTTTCAAAATGCAAGGTTAGATAAGCCCTGACTTTTATTCCTTAGGCATAGTAGAAAATATAAACATCAGCCAAATGTGATTACCTGTGGAACAACTGATACTGTCACAGGATTTTTCCTTCACTCAAATTCACTCTCTTCCCACAACATCCTTTAGACTTCTACTTGCTTATTTTTTCCATTTATGCTCCAATTTCATTCAGTAGCAATTCATAGTAAGGCATATTTTTTCAATTTATTCTGGATTATCAAAAAACATACCCCTGATAAGGCGTTGAGTTTAGTGAAAGACAGACTCTTTAAGCTCACTGAGCAAGTTGTCACTATTGTTAGATGAAAAGTGGTCATTAAAATGGGATTCCAATGGCAAAAGCTAGATTTTTTTTTTCTTTCCCTCAAGGAAATACCAGTCACAAATGTATTCTTCAATCTTCATTCACTTAAGTGAAATAATGAAAACCTACTCTTCAGTCCAATTTCATTGGGATTTTCAGTCCTTTTGCTTGGGAATATTTAGAGCTGACAGGTTCTGTAAAACATTTGCCTCCAGGCCAAAAGCTGAGTTGCTTACTGTTTTCAGATGACAACAAAAGCATCAAGATCTTTTGAAGAAACAGTATTGCAGAGAAAATCTGGGTACTAAACAAATACTTTTAATCTTCCAAGATCAAGAATAGATTGACAATATATTTTGAATGCTTTACAAATGTAATTCACCTGTGTTTTTTAGGCTTGTCTTTCCTAGCTGTAATTCTAGTAAAGTCAATGAAGTTTCATATTCTACACAAACATAGAGAAGAAAAGACAGTTCAAGGTTGATAGTATGTAAGAGTTTATGATAGATAGGGGCTAGTTTTTGTGTGTACCAAATCCAGTGTTACAGAGCGTGCAAGTCCAAATGGACTCTCAGAAAGCATTGGGACAGCTACAAAATCAGATAACACATTTATGGGAAATATGAATATGTACCTACTTTACCACAAGGGTTCTGTTATAATAGAGTAAAAAGTGCTTAATGGTTTGGATGCAGACTGTAAACCTATGCAAACTCAGATGGAGTTTTGGTTCTTTGTAGATAGCAGAAAGTGTTGACAGATTATGGGATGGAAATAGTCAGTGGAGTTTTCAAGACACAGAGACCTGAGATAAAAACAAAACAGAGTATTGTCATTTTATAACAGCTTTAATCATGCATAATACTCCATTCTAATGAATATGTATGAGACACTGATGAGCATGAATGATTGATATCTGTGATTCACAGAGTGAAGAAGCTTATCTATATGCAGATTAAGTACCTCACAGAAAACTATTTTTCCTCTTCTCCCTGTGCCACTGAATGCCAAAACTTGGATATTTCCTGCAGTAACAGCTTTATACACAGAAGAACTGAACTGGTCTATTATTTTCAAATGATTAAATTTTAAATTTCTCAGAATAATTTGGAAGTTTACGTTGCAGATACTATGCAGAGAACTATTTTAAAAGGTTGAGGAAGCATTTAAAAAAAAACAAAGGAGTGTAACTAGGTTATCTTTCATATTAGTATTATTTAACAGAGCTAATTTTAGATAAGGAATAATGTAAAGTACTGTGAATTCATTATAGCAGTTATGATCATGAATATATACATACATACAGGCTCAAAACTATTGGTTAAATATACCTAGTCTTGGAGGAATTGAGCCTTTCTCATGGCAGTCTGAAATTTCTCTTACACAATATCAGTCCATAAAAAACATAAATGTTGTCTTCTGAAATCAGACTTAACTTTGCATGCTCAGATTCCTGATTATTGAAAATGGAATAAAATATTGGGCTAAAGGAACTAATGAGGTCTGTTGATAATTTCTATGAGATTTAATTCTTAATTTTCTTATCACACAAGTGTTGTGACTAACATAAAACGTTAGCTCCATCTATTATTGTATGATGGAATAAAAATGAGAAATCCATTGAAATCTTAGATTAACATGTTTTCATTGCATTTGATAAACAATACAGAACAGGTTTGAGAGGAACTATTAAAAAATTTCCATAATATCTTGCTTCAGATTGAGAATGAAAGATAAAATAAGCCTTCACTGAGTAACGTTGGACTTGATCTATTTAGATTTTTCATAGCTTCTGAGGGAAGAAGGCAGAAACAAATAGTTGGTACACAGTGAATTAATGATCAAATTAATAAGTTTATTTAAAAGTTAAATGTTTTTCTGTATTATTTAATTATTTTATTTAGAAACATTTACTGTCAGTAATAAAAAAATGAGAGAAAAGAGATAATCCATAGGTGAATAGAAAATCATAATTATGCATGTCAGTATTTCCATTATGCCAGTGTTGTGCATGTCTACTTCATGACTAAACTTACTTCAGAAAATGCCTCAAATAAAATGTATCCATGAGAAACTTATCCACATTCCATGTTCTTGTGTAACTCACTTGTCCAAAAACTGTACATTAAAATCATTTCTAAGTACTTTTGGTGTGAATTAGATGCAGATTAAAATGACTTGTGCTTTTGATTGAACTGAGCAGAAAAGCTACCACAAAATATCTGATAGCATTTTCAGACTGAGGAATATGGGCAGGCACCCACATGTTCACATGCAGATAATGAAAATGTATCACCATAACTGTTGAAGGGAAGGAAGGTTTTTAGATAAAAGTTATCTCTCTTATTGAAGATACTATTCTAGTGGAAAGTGTAGAAATATTTTTGGATGTACCTGATCTTTTGGTCTGAAACTGAAACAAAAAATGTTAAAACTAAACACAAGTTAAGAATAGCTGTTTTGACAGTTGGGTACATAATAGTTACAAAAAATTGTTTCATATTAAAGGCATACATGAAAGTTGCCATGAGTTTAGAATGGAGGCAGTGAATGGTGATAGAATTGTTTTGTGGGGAGAGAGTGTGATCTGCAGGTTGTGAGTCATGAATGGTGGGAGGAAAATACATTCTGTAATAAATTCATAGCACTATGTAATCTGTGTTCTTTGGAGGCTGTTATTAATACGAACTTGTTAAGAAGTTTGCCTTTGTAATGTTTTTAATTCCTTCTTGATTATCATTAATGGCAGATGATGGATACAGTAAGTGACTCAGTGCTTGGCTAGATGTATGTCCCAACTGAAAAGTGTGTTTGAAGCCTTAATCTATTCTCAGATTGGGTACATAAGAGGTCTTAAAAAAATTTCATCTTCATTTTTTTCCATGGGGACATTTAGTATCTGTATGAAGTATGTAAGACCTGAACAGCAAATAACTGTAGGACACTAAAATTGGGATACTTCCCTATTTCAGCACAAAAAGCATTTAAAGTTTCTAAAAAAAAAGAAAAGAAAAGAAAAAAAAAATGGTGCTAGAATTATTTTAAAGATAATGTCTGTTCCTACAGACATGTAAGTCATGGAAATATATATATATATACATATATATATTCCTTGCTATGTATTCCATTATTGTGATTGAAGAAAATCCTGAGAAAACAAGAAATCTAGCATAACCAAAACATGGATTAATCTATGGCATGAGAGAAAATTATCTAATTCCAGGCAATCCCAAATCTTTTTTGGTTTTGGTTAATAAAGATGTTAGTGCTGCTCCCAGTACAAACCCACAAAGGACACCACTTATCACTGGACTCCACCTGGACATCGAAACATTGTCTGCAATCATCCAGCCTATTCCTTATGTGGTTATGTTAACTGCATCTTAGCATCCAAGACCTGAACTTTGACAGAGCACTGAATTTTCTCCTGAGTGACCATTTGGAGTAAGAATGTTCTGTATAATTAAATACATATATACTTCAAATTTATTTGATGGAAAAATATTGACGGTTTAATTTCTAATTGTATTTTAATGTTTTTCATGATTTTATAAACTAAATGACATTATATAATATGAGTAATAGAATTTCATTAACACAGCTAATATATTTAGCTTTTGATATAGAAATATATTCTGCTGCATCAATCAGAAATCACAAACTTATTATGGATTTAGGCAATTTAAGTGATGGATGGTTGCTTTTGATTACTTTTTATTAGATGACAAAAATGGCAATAAACCTGAAGGTATTAAGAAAACTATGTATGTGAAGAAAACTACTGTAGGCAGAAGAATAATTATTCTACTAAATATTTTGGAGCTTTGTTGTTTGCTGGGGTAAAAAAATTATACAAACATTTTCTAAGAGTTAACTTTGACAATAATGCCTGAATGGGCTTTTAAGCCTGCTTCCCACAGCTAGTCAATGCACTGAGTATTTCATGCCTGTATTCAATTCCCATCCAGAATAATATTTATATATAATTTACTATATTTTAATATTTTTTTTTATGAAGGATATAATAAGAAAAGGTGAGGGCAAAATTTCAAAAGGAAATGGTCTTTCACTGAGGTGTGCTAAGATTTAATATTAATGAAATACAAGCTGTTTAGCAATTGCTTTAGAGAAGTCTGCCTTAATTTACTGTATTTTTAGTTTCTCCTTTTGGTATCACTGCATGCAGACATTTAAATCTTTGAAGAATAATGCATATATATAATCAGGCTAATTTCAATGGACCAATTTAATGGATGAAAAAATGTAAATGTTTTCCTTCTTCATCACAGTGGGGAGCATAAACTCAGTAAAATAATTTCCTGAACATGTCATCATATTTCATAACAATAGCTCATATTGAATTTTCCTTAGATAGTTTGTTTGAAAATTAAAGGAAGTAGTGTTGAAATATCAGGAAGATACTGCCAGCAACAGTACTAAAATTGTAAAGCTTTGATGTCCTATCGATGGCCACAAACGTGTTCAGAAGGGAAAGGTGAAAAAGAAGGGGAGGAGCCATTGCCCTCTACATCAAGTAAAGAATAGAGTGTAAAGAGCTGTATCCTGAAGAATGGCTGTGAGCATCTCCAAAGCTTCCAGGTGAGAGTTAGAGATCAAGGCAACAAAGGGAGCCTTGTGGTTGGGGTCTACTACAGGCCTCCTGATCAAGCGGAGCCTGATGATGAAGCCTTCTTCCTCCAGCTACAGGGGGTGTTGTGTTCTCAGGCTCTCATGCTGCTGGGGGACTTGAACTACTCTAGCATCTGCTGGAAAAGTAGCATGCTGAGCTGCAGACTATTGAGGAAGCTCCTGGAATGTGTTGAGGATAACTTCCCAAGCCAGTTAATAGACAGCTCCACCTGGGGAGATGCAATGCTCTGAAGCTGTTGCTCATCAATGCTAGTGAAGTGATTGGTGACATCAGGATTGAAGGCTGCATGGGCTGTAGTGACCATGCAATGGTGGAGTTCACACTCCTGAGGGATATCTGACAGACAAAGAGTAAATTAAGATGCTAACTGCTTGGAAAGCCAATTTCCAACTCTTCAGGGAATTAGTCAACAAAACCCTCTGGGAATCTGCCCTCAAGGACAAGCGAGTTGAGCAGAGCTGGCAGATCTTTAAGGAAACTTTCCTTAGGTCACAAGAGCTCTCCATCCCCAGGTGGTGGAAATCATGAAAGGAAGGCAAGAGACTGGCATGGCTGAACTGGGATCAAACTGGAAACTGATACAGATGAACTGGGATCAACTGAAACTTCTGATCAAACTGGAGTGCAAGAAGAAAATGCAAAGGCAAAGGAAGATACCCTGGGAGGACTATAGGGATTCTGCTAGGAGTTGCAGGGATGGGGTCAGAAAGGCCAAGACTCAACTGGAAGTGGCACGGGGCATAAAGAAGGATAAGAAAGGCTTCAGCTGAAAAAAAAATGTCAGCTTGAAACAGAAAGTCCAGGAGGGCATATTCTCTCTAGTGAACAATACAGGCAGACTGATAACAATGGACAAGAAGAAGGCTGAGGTACTGTACAACATTTTTGCCTCAGTCATCACTGGCAACCGCTCTTCACACAGCCATCGAACAGACTGGTCAGAAGGTGGGGACTAGGGAGCAATGTCCCTCCTGCTATAAGCAAAGATCAGATTCACATGCACCTGAGGAACTTAAACGTCCGTAAGTCTATGGGTCTTGATGAGATGCAACCCAGAGTCCTGAGGGAATTGGCTGATGTAGTTGCCAAGCCACTCTCAATGATATTTGAAAAGTCATGGGGACCACGTTAAGTCCCCAGTGACTGGAAGAAAAGGAAATTTCACATCCATATTTAAGAAGAGTGGAAAGGATAACCCAGGAAGCTACTGACCTGTTAGTCTCACCTCTGTGCTGAGAAACATCATGGAGCAGATCCTCCTGGTAGCTATGCTAAGGCACATGGAAGACAGGGAGGTGATATGCGAGAGCCAGCATGGCTTCACCAAGGGCATGTCTGCCTGATCTACCTTATAACTTTTTATGATGATGTAACTGTGTCAGCAGACAAGGGAAGAGCCACTGATGTCATCTCTCTGGACTTTAGTAAGGCCTTTGACACGGTCCCCACATAATATCCTTCTCTCCAAACTGGAAAGACATGGATTTGACAGGTGGATTCTTCAAGGGACAAAGAACAAGTTGCAAGATCATACCCAGTCAGTGGTTGTAAATGGCTCAATGTCTGTGTGGAGGTCAGCGAGGAGTGGTGTCCCTCAGGGGTCAGTACTGGAACTGATGCCTTAATACCAGTGGGACTGACTGCACCCTCAGCATATTTGCAGATGATACCAAGCTGCATGGTGTGGTCAATACATCAAAGGGATGGGATGCCATACTGTTGTGGTTTGGTGATTTTTCTTTTGTGATCAGTATTCCACATCAGAACATCATGTGAACCAGTAGGAGTTAAAGAGTTAATGTTCTGGTTCCGTTTACTGCCCCTTATGGGCATGTGGAGTATCCTGATGGGAGGAGAGGTGCGGCTTCCCTGGGGAGGACTTGGCGCGAAGAGGAAG
>JACDJE010000516.1:0-110380 GCA_016647715.1 Pavo muticus
GGGGGGCTGGGAAGGGGGCCCTTGGGCCCACTGTCCCTGTCACGGGCATAGACTGGTCCAGGTAACCCCATGACAACTGGTTAACTTTACAACCTGTTAACCTTACGACCTGTTAACCTTACAGTCAGGTAACAAGCAACCTTCCTGCGTTTCTCCTGCAGATGAGTAAAGCCAAAACAAAAAGCCTTGCTCCTTTTTCAGTTTTCTTCTTATTTCCCTAGACAGAAGTCACCCTGAGACAACTAGCTCCTTGAGTAAAGACAGTAGCAATACAGAGGGAAAAGACCTAAAGAACTATCAATGGTATCATCGCTTAATAACTATTATTATTTGCTTTTAACACATGATGGTTTCTTCCTTCATAAGAAAGGATAAAAGTTAGCATGTGTGTTTGCATACAATCTTCAATACAAAGTCCTGCTACAGATAATCTTTGTTCCCTAAAACAATTCACAAATACATAGGAAATTTTACATTCCCAGAATCTTTTGATAACAGCTGACTGATAAGACATTTTCTACTTCCGTTAAAATGTGTTTATAGCCTGGAAATTGGGTCGCAAGCTAGTAAGAAACAGCATGCTAAAATAAAACTAAAAATGTTGCTGCACAAATCTGAAGAAAGTAGAACACTAACAATCAAATAGCAGTACTCTTTCTGGGTCATTTTTCAGATAAAAGGGAGGTACAGTTACAGTTGTGAAAATACATTCTAAGGAATAATCGCCCCAGTCGGTAGATCAGTGCCTTCTAAGTTATACTAGGCACAATAATCGCACTGCCACCAGCCTGTAACTACTGTGCTTTCATTTTATTTTACCACACAATAAGCAACAGAAAACTCACTAGCCCAGAACATGCTGCAAGACTCTGCCAAAACCTTTGCCTAAAGAGGCAAATTAATTTTAAAAAAAATTACTTATCAAAATGTAAATTTTCTTCATCAAGCTTCTACAATACACTGTTCACATGCTATATTTCATATGAAGTAGAAATAGTTTGTTGAGCTAGTAATATTTATATTGGAGTAATAAAACTTTGTTCATTAGGTCCATGCTAATAAATGAAGACTGATTTCAGGAACCGTTTGCTTGTCACTAGTTCAGGCACCACTATACTGCACAAAATTATGTCTGTACACTCTGATTAACCGCTCCTTAATCCAACAAAGTTAAACATACTCGAGATCTAGATTGACAAATAAAGACTCAAAGAAAAAGCACCTATGAGTAGAAATTCTTGACTGGCTACAATTGTCCTATTATATTTTAAAACTCTCATGCCACACCATTGCACAGATATAACTGAGCTTAATTTATCCTTTATGGAATACTTAATTCATTCTTTATCGAATGCCTAATTCAAACTGTAGAGAAACCAGCATATCCACAATCTTGTTCCAAATCACTTCTCTCTATAGGCCTGTAAGAGACTGCCTCCAACATCTCTAATGGGCCATTCCTTTACCTGCTCACTGTTGCTCACATCAAAAAGAATCCACTGCCAAAATGGTTTTAAAATATAATTTCATTAATTCTTTCCACAGACATATTAAAAAAATATTAGATCTGCTTATGGGCCATATATCTCTGACAGCCAGGCTTTAAAGTACACCTATATTTAACTTTCTGTTTTCCATCCCAGTTGAAACATTAGGCTTAAACATTTTAACCAGAAAACAGAATATGTCATTCCCTTGGAGCTTGGGCCTAATCATGTCTCATCGGGTGACGTCATGAAACTAAAAAGAATAAGAAGAAATGTGACATTAAATATAAGAAAACGCAGACATGCTACTAAGACATTCTAATATTCCTTCCAATAAAACTTCACTGAAAGTTAATCAAAATTCAATATTCTTCTGGAGACTCTAATTATACATAGGCTTTTAAAAAATAAATAATCATACAGTTCTTGCAGTGCTTGCTCTAGGGATTTCATATATGCAGGCCACATGAAGCACTAGCATAATCCTAGTAAATGAAGCCACCTCTGGATAATTAATATGTAATAATCCACTGGAATGAGATTTTTTTCCAATTGAATTATTAGTATATAATTTCCTTTACTCACAATCCCTTCTGCTAGCGTGTGATTAATCATTTACATTACAACCTCAATTTCTGTTACACCATACTGCAGAACGAAGCTCCAGCTCTTCCCATCACAATACTGCCACAAGGGAGGTGGAAAGCAATGTTGCACATAAAAATCAGGTTGTATATTCTGTTATGATGTTTGTAAGCCAGTTATCTATCTAAATGCAGCCCAAGAAGGTAAATGTAAAAGGTCAGAGCAAAAGAATTGCTGCTTTTATAGGCAACTGGTTCTTGCTTAGCAGCAAGAAAGTCACTTTCTTAGATAGGCTAATCAGCTGCATGACCACAACTTTCCTAAAACATCCATTAATTTTACTGGAGTGCTAAGTAAAAGATCCTTTGTGGCTCAGGGACATTTCATAACAAAGGCAGCTTCAGCTTTTTAACAGGACTGACAAGACTGACAGAAATTTTATATTTTACTACAAAAATCAGTATTCACATTCTGAAGTGAACACATCTACAGCAAATTCTCCTGTTTTCCCCTGTGCCTGAGACCTCACACCATGAATAGAAATTAAATGCAAAGACATGAAGAAACTATGAATCTAAAGAAAAAAGTACAAGGTCAACAGTACCCTCTAGACATTCAAAATTCTCGCATTTGTGTTTCTTACGTACACCACAGTTCTTCTGAAATTACTCCCTAGTATAATGGCTTTACAAAACTGTCAATTTCATGCATTTGAGACGTTATTCAGCCTTCATATTGCTTAGTACGTGCCAAGGTTGGTAAACAGGAACAGTCAGCTCGGATTTATCAAGGGCAAACCAAGCCTAAATGACCTGCATGCCTTTTCTCATAACATAGCTAGATTTGGGGATGAAGGGAGAGCAATGGATGCCATGAATTCAGCAAAGCTCTCAGTGCTGCCTCCCACTGTGTTCTCCTCTGGGACCTGTTGTGTTTTAATATCTTTCTTGATACAGCAGAATGTTCACTCATTGAGTTTTCAGACTGCACCAAATTGAGGGGACACCCCCAGCTCATATGCAGGAGGGTAGAGCTGCAATCCAGGCAGGCTGAGGGAACAGGCCACCTGTAATTTCATGGAGCGCCACAAAGATAAATACAAAACCCCGTTTCTGGGTAGAAAGAGCTCCTTGCAGTAATATAAGCTGGGGCTGACTAGCAGAGAAGTAGCTCTTTGAAAAAAAGATGTTGGAGATCTGTTTAAAAAACAAAATAAAAAAGCAAGGCAAAAACAAGGCAGTAGTGTGTCCTGGCAGCAAGGGATGTCAAGAGCGTCGCGGGCTGCATTAGCATGATCATAGTGATTTACCCTTCCCCTCAACTCAACACTCAGACCCTATCTATATATCATTTCCAGTTCAGGTCCTCCCAAACGCAGGCTCAGCAGAGGGCCACTGGGGAGACCCAACAGCAGCCTCCCTTGGTGAAGTTATCAGGAAGACACAGCCAAGAGAGCACGGAGCTGGAGGATGACAGACAACAGGCATAAAAAGAAACAGAGGAATACTAACCTGAAAGACTTAGTATTTTAGGACAGTTTGAACAGGCTGCCCATGGAGGCTGTGCAGTCTCCAGCCTTGGAGGCTTTCAAAGTCCAACTGGATGAAGCCTTGAGCTGACCTCAGGACAGGACTAGAAACCTCCCAAGATACCTTCCAAAATTAATTGTGCTACGATTTTCTGAAATCAATATTCAGCAGATCACTTGTACATATTGTCCAACACAGATCATCACTGCAGATGAATGTGACCCAATGCAAGAGTAACGCTCCAGGTATTAATATCTTATGAGGAATAAGACGACAAAACAGACCCCTGCGCATTTTAGACATCACAGAATCCACTACAAAGAAGAATAAGAGAAGCCAGAAAAGACTGCCGATGTGGGGAATTTTTGAACTCCAGTCTTTCTGTATCCGCTCATTTTGAACAGGTCACCACGAAAAATTAAAAAGGTGCTTAAAAGTTTATATTCCAAATTCTACTTTCCACTACTTATAAGATTTTTTTTCCCCCTTTTTTTAAATGGAAAATAAAGGTTGATAGCTCCTATAAAAACTCAGTTTTGTAGTCTAACTATACATGTAAAAGGCCTGCTGGGAAGTACTATTCCAACACACTGAAACAATTACAGGTCAACATGGCTACCCCCCCCCCCCCCCCCCCCCTTTTTTCCTGCCTAATCATTCTCAATACATTGCTGAAGTGCTCTCTGAGAGATTAATTGCACCGCTGCCCTAAATAAAATCTATCAAGGGCAACAGTGACAGTACTGGAAAGTCTCACATCGTGGCTTTACTTGAAAAAATGCCTGATGTGGGAGCTCAAAGGTTGCCATACCTCAGAAGGGAAAGCAGGGTATGCGCAAGAGCCTTACTTAGGAAAAGCCCACAAATCCAAGCTATCTGACAATCAGACGCATTTTCTTTTCTCTGAAATAGCAATACAACCCAGTATATCCCATAGTAGAAAAATGGGAAAAATCTCCCAGCAGTCTCACAGATAAGTACGGCAAGTGTCAATGCCACCAGTATGATGATTCTGTATCAACTGTTTTACTTTGCCATTTTATTACTATCAGAATAGCACTAGTGACCTACAGAGCCTATAAAGTTCTGTCTTCTCATTCTCACTCTCCCATAAATTCACCAGTTTTGTGATAGGGTATTTCCCTCAAACATAAAAATTACAAAACAGAAAACACAAAAGAAACAATAAGACAACTTTCCCAATAAACCACGCGTTCTCCAAAATAGCTGCCATTGTCAAGGCAAAAAAATCTACAGGCTAATTACAGAAACACCCCAGAATGAATAACACATCCTTCAGAAAAAAGCTCAAAGGTACTATAAATGCTTCCACAGCTCAGACTCAAGGAAGAGACTTCTACTATTTTTCCACTAGTTCATGTTTAACCATGATGTCACTGTAACAACTTCATTTCACTACATACATTTTCATACATAGATCACACTATATGCTTGAGTTTTCTTCTCATATTACTAAAAGAGATTGTTTATATTTTAGAGCTCTTACACTGTCCAGTTAGGTACTGAAGAAAAATAATAAGTAGCATTTTAATGTCCAAAATCAAATTAATTTCTCAGACAATCGCATGGAATTCTCCCTGTAGTCCATATGCAACCTCTCATCTGGACAGAAGATACAGAAGAAAAGCAACTATGACCTCAACAACTCACATTTCCTAATATCTAAATATTTGCTCCTGTGCTAAAGTATGGCCATGAATGATACACTCAAGTGTTGTTTGAGTTGCCAGAATAGACACTACTCAAGTGCTGCATCTTCATAAGGACTAGTATTAATAGTTGACCGAGGTTTTCCCACTGGTTTCAGTGGTACTACGATCTTAAAAATTTTATTTGCCATTTCTCACTATTGCTGTTTGCTCATCATAAATTTGATTAAATTATCGCGTGCTTAATGTTCCATAAAGAATGAATGTACAATGAGAACAAGTGACAACAAAAATCCCTGTATGGTGTTTTGTCTTGCACGTTACTCCATAAGGACTCCTGACATTTTCAAAAACCAAAACACCAAAAACTTATTAATTGGCAGAATCAGCTGGAAATCTCCATTTTGATAAAAACATCCTTTGCAAGGCATAGCAAAAGACGACCAAATGAGATAAAATAAAGATACTAGTGCTGTCAAACACTACCTTAAGTAAAACAAAGTGAAAAGGATGAAGTCTTAAGTCAGTCTCAATGGAGCAATACATGAAGTTTGCCAACATGCCTTTGACAGTCAAAAGATATTTACCAAAACAAAGGAAATATACTTAAAAATCAATTAGTACAAAATGTTTATAAACTACCATTGCATAATACATCTGATAATTTTAAAAATAGGAAGAAAAAAAATGTATGATAAAACACAAAGTATTAAGGTTGGTACAGATTCACCATAAAAAAGATTCCCATAGTTTGTAAGATAAGAAATACATTATCATATAATGATAATCACAACAAATGCAAAAGTAACAACAACAAAAAAATCTGTACCAATATATTAGCGTGGAACAACAAAAAAACCCCAATTAGCATTTCTAAGATAGCTATCAACTAAAATAAGAATATATCATCTTAATGTTGTGAAGGATATTATTCAGTGAGGTTTACATTTTCTTCAAGACTTCATTCCGCTAACAGAATGATGTAAAGAGGTACTTCATTGGACATATAAAAACAAGTTCTGTTGTCCAACAAGACAACTAAAATTTCTCTGAGTATTTCTATTACTCAGTTAACAAATAATAAAATCACTAGAAAAAGAAAGGAATCAAAGACTTCATATATACATATTTAGCAGCACTTAATACTGCAGTCATAATTTTGACCACAAGTCTGCTCCCAGCTCACTGACATATTAGTTAAAACTAAGAATTATTCATACAAAGTTAGTAAAATCTATATACAGGGGCCAGTGTAGATCTCCCTAGGAATGCATGACAGCATTGTACGTATTCTCCAGAGAATTTTTTATTTTTATTTTTTTTTTAAACATCATTCTATAGACATTGTTTCTCCTACTGAATCATGACATACAAAAGAATCTTATAGTAAAAATAATTCCAGGGGAAAAAAAAAAGAGCTTATTTATATTTGACATCACTAAGCAATTAAAAGCTGTTGAAACCAGATAGCACTCATCTAAAAAAGATGCAATAGTACTTTCAGGATAATATTGCAAGTTAAAGTAATAAGTGCTGCATGACTTAAAATTAGTATTCAAAGTAACCAATTTTATATCATAATGAAGAAAGTTTAAGAATAAAAAGGCAACTCATGAAAGTGTTTCAATAACAGGATTCGAAATCCATTGGAATGAGTCTGAAATTACTGAATTCCCTCGCCAGAACATGTGGAATTATCACTAATTGTTGTCTTCAAAGCTTTTACATTATTTACCTTCATTTTGCATTGTTTTTAAAAGTAACAGATAAAAATAAAGCTACCCCTTGTCACTACATGAACTCAGAGGGTACTTTGCAGATGCGCTGTATTTTAACAGTTAACAGCATTTCAGCACTCGTTGCTCATGGTGTTAACACTGCAGCATTTTGCTTTAATAAAGGCTCTTGTTACAGGAAGTAGATACATATGTTCTTACTTTGCATCTGGTAGAACTATCAGCTTTTTACCATTCACTGCCTCCTTAAATCATTCCCTTAGGTATAAAAATCATCAGTCCTATTTCCATTCAAAATTACAAGTATTATAAGGAAATGTGTTAGAAATCTGTGAGAGGGGAGGTTCAACCAGCCTTTAATCTGTAATTATAGCAACAAGTGTGAATATGAACTCTGAAACACTTCGGAGGAATGTGGCTTTATAAATATCAATCCTTTGTTTTTTCTGGCTACAGAAAACAACTGCTCAACATTGCAACAAAGTATTAGGAGGTGGGGGGCAGGGGCTACACATGCAGTAATTTCTCCTCCCTTATATTCTGGACAATAATAAAATTCTTAGTTTACTTACATCAAATAAATCACATTACTTTCCATCCTTTCATGTACAAAATGGGACTTCATTGAGGTGAAGTGAATAGGTCACAAAATGCATCTCAAAAATACATCTGACAAAGTCTACCAGTGCTTAAGCACAATTCTGTAATAGTTACCCTTAGTGTCTCAGATTAAGGAAAACACATTGGTTTTTGATATATTCATCACTGATTACTAGAAACATTATGTAGTACTCAATTCAGTGAAGTATTCAGGCATTTACTTTAAGTATATGTTTAAAATGTAATTAAAGTGATTAGATTATACATTTGTAGAATATTAACCACACGCTCAATGCCTGGAGCTTTGAGATCTTCAGAAAAAAAATACTTAATTATGCTGAGCACCTCACTGAACTTAAACTTCAGATTGCAAACAGGATAGTGTGCTTCTCATACAACTGAACTTTTTCCCAAATAATTCTTAATTCTCTATCCACACAGTACCAATAATCAGTCATTCATTCAATCTACAGCACCCTACTATTTAAAGGGCGATAGGCACAAGGCACACATCATCACATTTGCCATGCCTTCATAAGTGGAACTAAAGCAGTGGGGATTCATAGAGTATTGAGTGCACAAAAGTGCTTCTAGGAACTGACTGGAGAGGAAGGCAATGTGAAAAGGGAACATAACACATCTGAGCACATGCGCTGCAAAGAGGAACACATTTGTCAGAGGAGTTACAGTACACACAACAGCATTCTAAAATGCAAAGGGTGGGTTTTACAAGCCTTTTACAGACTTATTCTAAGCTTTGCACCACCATTTTGTATGATCTTTGCACTGGATATAGGTGCACATATCTCCACTAGGTTTTCTTTCAGGGTGAAAAACATGAAGAGTTAAAGTAAACACCTTACGGAGAGGCATTAGGTCAGCACGTGCTCTAGGAATCTGAAGGTAGCTAAAGCTACTCTAGCCTTCAGTTTCATTCTTAAGGCAAGATACAAATATACACGTACAGTGTAAACAAGTCTTTATTTCAATCCACATTAATACTCACCAGATGCAAGGGGATCAATGAAACACTCTGAGGCTACTGTTGCAGCCAAGTCTAATCTCTCAAGGGACTGCCTGAGAAATCAAACCCTTATGCTCATAAAACAAATAAGCTTGAGTGAAACTGTTCTTAGTAACTGCAGAATTCAACTGCTGTGTGACTCCTGACCATTAAAAACAAGCAAATACTGTTCCACCTTTGATTTTCACCCTTAAAACAATATCTGATTTTAACTATGGCCATTTAAGTCAAAGTAACATAATTCAACATATTTATGTTGCATTACCATATTTGTTAAAAATATGGAAGTGACCAGAAGGAGAACATAGGTGTTTTTTGAATGCTCTTTTCATTTATTTCAGAAGTCAAACAGGTTTTCTTTGCAACAGGCTTAAAAACAAAAGAAACTCCTCTGCTAACTTCTGCAGCAGTTCCATTAGCCTGTATTGGCTCACACACACCTTCACCAGTCACATACTTAGGCTTGGTGTAAGGATAACAGAGAAATATCAGTATATAAACTGAAAGATGCCCTGTCCAAACATTACATAAGAGATAATCAATGCTCTTGAGCCCATGTGTAATGCAATGGAGCAACAACAGCAGAGTAGCAAAGTCCTAGGCTACAACAAGTGAGGATTTGCTCACATGCAACAGCCATGGGCACGGAAATAAAGGAAAGAAGCTACTTACCCTTTGGAAGGCCTCAGGCAGGTATGGATCTCCAACAAGATACCCTCACCTACACTACCAACCCTTAAATGAGGTCTGGGAAGGGGTGCATCTCAACTCCATCCCTTCCAGTCACGCAGGCACATTGCTTGCACCTGAGCTCCCCTGGGTTGGCCCTGCCTTCCCACCAGGTGCTCAATCACTGCTTCAGGCCGTCACTTAGCATTTCCACTACACTTTGTAAATCTGAAACCATGGAAACAAAGAGATCAATGCACGAGCAACCCGACTATACATGTTGTAACATGAACAGAAGGGAACAATTCTTCTCAGTTTGATTCAGCTTATATTTTCTTTTAAGTTAACAATACTGCTGTGGTTATCCTCTCTAAATAGGACTGAAGTGTGCTATTACATTGCAGGATTGTATTGGTCAGTATAAATATATCTATAATTAGTAAATATTCATATATTATTATATTTAGCCTAAAAAAAGCCGTTACTTTCATCCCATACAGCCTATGACATGACATTTATAACATGCAACATTCACTACCATACATCGAAGTCTGGATACGGCAGCCTAGTTTTCTCTGAGATACATTAAACAATCATTTTTTACTTAATATATTCTACCTGATAATAAAGCAGAAGTCTTCATTTCCATCAGAGAAAATAATACAAGGGCAAATCAAGTAACTCCAAAAAATATGAATACTGGAATGCAAAGAATTGTCTTTACGTTTGCCACAGTATGAAGGGTTTAGATAAATGTGCACAGCAAACTACAGCTCAAAGCTTGTGTGATTCTTGGTGCATGACCACAATACACAGTAGGGAAGCCAGTAAAGCAAAAATAAGCTTAAGCAACTGCATAAGTTTTTAACACTCACAAATAAACATTTTTCTTTTAGCATTTTTACCTGGTAATTGCTTAATGGCACATTTCACTTTACTTTCTACGTAGAGAATGATACCCAAATAGTAAGAGACAGCTTTAAAAATTGAGCACTACAAATGCAAGTAATTGTTCAAACCGTTAAGAGTTAAAAATAAATTAAAAAAAAAAAAAAAAGAAAGAAAACAAGCGCCAAGTTCTGGTTTCAGAAAAGGGGCACAATAGGGGACAGTGCTCTTGAAACACATACAGGATAATACACTAGAAAATGAGTAGAGATTTCCTAATATTTTCTTCATCAGTCCCTTTGGAAAAAGACATTATGATTTCAAAATCTGACTTCTGGCATCAATTTAGGTATCACACTTCTCATTGGTGCAAACATTCAATTTACCTTTAGTTAAGCTAAGCTAAGCTTGCCACCTGCTTGAATGATTGGCATTTAAAATACAAACTCAACAGGAGCCTTTGTAATAGTTTGTTTTACAGTAAATTTCCTCTCCTCTCCCCACTAACAAATGAAAAATATTATGGGGATAAGCAGGGAATAGAAGCTATAGGCCAGTTGGAGCAAGAAAAATTTACAGGTTAAATTTCATAATTATTATACTCAGCACAATCACAGAACTTTTTCATATTACCTGTTCCCTCTTTCAAACATTTTTTTTTTTAAATAATCATGATGTTTCTTAAGTTATAAGAACAGATCCCAATAATAAGCCGATTCCATCAGTTCCTGCTTCAGTCCAGATCTTGCTCCCAGTTTCTCCACTAGTATCTCCACTAGTATATTAGTAATATGCATTCTCAAGTGACATGCAGATGTATGACGGCATCACCATCTCATGCAAGATGACTGGCATTTGCACAGGAATGATTATACGCTGGAAAAGATTGGCCACTGAACAGGAAAAAGGCACTAACCTGCAGCCCGCTGGCTTTGTAGCATGCTTGTTTTTAACAGCAAATGGCAGACCAAGCTTTGTTCTGTGCAGGCTTCATATTAGATATCTCATTTACAGTTGCATCAGTGGATACAATTAAGCAAGTCTAGATTTATGGATTAAAAGAGTAATGGCACATCTCATTGTACATCTACTGAGGAACTTTGTGCCTTGCATACACAGAATAGTTTCCTACCGAGTAAGGAATGATGATTAATGGGCTGCTGATGTACAAGTATCTTAGACAGTCATTAGAAGGAAGAAAATAGCAATCCAAGGATAAAAACCTCTGATTTCCAGAAACTATCACTGTTTCAACATTACATCATTCCAGTGACGAATAAACACCCATTCCAATCAAATGCAAGGATGTCTGCATTTTCCTGATCTGTATCCTAACAGATATTTAGAGAGAGGAAATTTTCTCTTGAAGATATAAATAATGAAAAATAAGTGCTTACATATGAATTGCTTCCGTTTGTTGGGTTTTTTTAAACCACAAAACTCTAGTTTTCCTTCTCACCATAATAGTAGAATGATTAAAACATACTAACCCGCAGTCAGAGCTGAATGCAATCCTGCTGTATCTTCTTTTTCCCAAAATCCCAGAGATGGGTTTCACAAAACAAAAGCAATCAAAAGAAAAAACACTCTGAAAAGCAGAAGCTCATCTGCTCAGACAGCTAAGTAAGAGAGCTTAAAGGAACATGAATACTGAGATTCTAAATTGCCTTCTAATCTCACAGCTAGAGTAATGTAGGAGATGTTTTCATAGATACAGCCACAGCATTTAAGTAATATGTTAAACCCACCTAAATTTCAGATTAAGCAAAAAGATGCAATGCTTGATCTATAGTCAGAAGACTGTTACAAATGCAAATATATCCTGCGATCACCCCCACAGTCAATTGTACTGAAGGAAATCAGGCACTGTGGATGGTTTCAGAATAATAATCAGTAAGATAACATTCGTCTGTGGAAGGCATTGCCCAGCGTCTTAATGAACCACTCCTATGCTAGAATATTGATTGTAAGAAAAGATATGCATACACTAAAAACAATTTAATGAGGCATGAAACAGCAACAAAGGTTATTATCTTCTTTCTTTTTAACCTTGTTTCCCAAGAAACATGGTCGTTAGGGAGACTCTCCCTTTCCAGCACAATTCAAATTTATATATACTTTACAGGCAGTTTATAGGATTTTTCTTGCTGCTATACCTGTATGCTCAGGAAGGCAGTTGTTGCCATCTGTTCTTCCAGTTTGGAATAGAAACATCTCTTAAGTGATGAGAACATTGTTTCCCCAGCTGGGCAGTTTTCAGTTCCACCATCAATCTCTTTATTAGCCATTATTCTGGACCATCCCACCTCCTCCACCCAAAAGCTCTCCCCAGCCTATCTCAGACTGAAAACTACACCTTATGTACCCTATTACTCTTCATAACCTCTTCTTATTCTACTCTGCATTTCTTTTCATTCTCTACTTACAAAGTATTCCCCTATCAGTGACACCCTTTCTTCCTCCAATTCAAGCCACATCCTGTTTCAACCAAGTTCCCCAGTATTCCTTCCAGTATCTGCTGCTCATTTTTTGTGACTTTTATTACACACCCTCTTGTCCTCCAGACACATTTACAGATTAGAGAATCTTTTAAAAGCTTCCACCACTGCTGTCAATTTTGCTTTCTTGCCTGTAATCTGAGATACAACTATCATTTTTTCTAAGGGTAACACTTAGAAATCCACAGTGCCTCATAATCATATCAAGCTTATGCAGGAATGTATAAAAATATTGCTCATAACTATTTTACAGAAAAGTATGAAGTTCCAGGAAGAAAAAATATTCTATGTTACAAAACAGCTGTAGGCAGAAATAATTCCCAGTTGTGCACGGAAGTGACTGTAGAAAAATAGCTCAAAAAAGCTTATTAAAAAAAATAAGTCTTTATATAAAAATAAGATTTTTTCCCTGTAATTTTGAAATGCTGGCTGTAGATTTCTTTTCTTTTTTTTTTTTTTTTGCTTCCCTACCCCCCCCTTCCCCCCCATTTAGCTGAATTGTTTCAGCACAGAAATAACAAATCAAACATTTTCAAAACATAAATCAGACTTGGTGTTGCATTCGCATGAAATTCTGAGCCAACAAAGGCAAGTTTAGCTGGCTTAAGACGTGAGAGTTTAGATACAACCTAGGTCTCTGGAACCCAAACAATGTGCCTTATCAATAGAATTTACTGCCATCTTTGCTGTAAACCAAACTCAGAGATTATGTTTATGTGAGAGGTTTCTCACTAGAGAGCAAACATTCCAGGCTGAGGTCAACAGTAATAGCATAATGAGCTGATTAACAGTCTATTGCCTCTGCCCAGTGTGGAGTTCTGGGCAAGGACCCTGGGCTTCCCTGGGGATGGTGGCTGGTCTCCCAGCCTTCTGGAGGAGTCAACAACCACCTTTTCCTACAGCAAAGGTACCATAAAAAGCATAGGTGAAAATCCACTGGCTGTGCTCAATACCACATTACAGCTTCCTGTAACATGGAAAGTTGAGTAAACATTACCATCAATTTTTTAAGTACTGCCTTTATGACAAAACAGGCTGATCTTAAAAAGAAGGATTAATTAGGTTAGCAAATATTTATTGATCATTTGACTTAGAACCACATTTTCACAGCCTTTTGAATCTCATTAGTTGGGAGCAAAACAAAACATGATTCTGCTTTGTACACCTGCTGGACCAGCACTCTCAAATGAAACGTCACTATCAGAGCTATCAACATAACTTAAAATTGAGACAACAAATAGCAAGGATATGCAAGAAAGAAAGATATCAACCTATAACTATAAAAACCCTACACAAATTATCTGCAGTTATTATCAGTTGGTCTCTCTGTACATCAAGGATAGAAGAGGGACTGTCAACATCTGAAGGATGCTGACTTACAATGCACCACTGTGTGTACACTTTTCTGCCAAGGAGTTGTTTTCTCTTTATGGCAAATTTCTTCTTTGGTCTGAAGCATTAGAATGCCACATTCTTTTTATCAGAAGCTTTTGGAAAATGATATTACTACTGCTGTATGTAAACAACACTTAACCGGGGGCTCTCTGTTTTAAATTTACAAGGAATTCCAGCAACTTACTGCTATCTACATATAGCCTTCTAACCTGACCTTGAGGTAAAAGAAGAAAGTAACAAAAAACCCTTTCACAGTTTCCATTTATGAAGAGTTAGTTTACATTTAGATTTTAAAAATACTAATTTTAAGACTATTGCAGAAGAATTCCAATTAATGTGTTTCTGAAACACAAAGTCTGAAAAGCTACTGTGGAACAAAAATTTATTTTCCTCTTCAGCTGATAACTGCTTAGGAGATAAAAACAAGCATTCTAGACTTCTGGACTGCTCAGCTGTGGAAAAAATATGCTTATAGTTGTATGAAAACCTTCCCATCTTGCAGAGTCTCCAAGGGATTGCTCATGGGAAATATAATGAGCCTTTAATTTTCAGAAAAAAAAAGTCAAATGTCCCAAAATTTATGAAAGCCAAAGCTTCAGCTCTGAAGTGTGCATGGAAGTAGAGGAGAGGGAAGGGAAATAATTTGCAAATTTCTGTTTTGTATGAGTTCTCAGAAGTAAGAAGGTGGAATGTATTGTTGCACTTTTTATTTTACTCAAGCAAACAGAATTATGCAAAAAGTGCAGGTGAGGAAAAAAAATGGGCAAACCTGAAAAGTCATACCATTTTGTACCTAAGCAGAAACCTTAATCCTATAAAAACATTTCAGCAAGCAGGGCACTTTGCTTTACCCTAGCATCAATGACAGAAGGCTGGGGAATGGACATTGGAGAATAAGTGGTCAGTCACAGCACGCTGCAGAATGCACACATCAAGCTTCCTTATGCTTTAGTCACGATTCTCACTGCACTTCTTCCCCAGCTCATACACAAAACAAAAGGGGAGTTCAAAAAATAGGGTATAAAAATGTGCGTTGATGCCATTCTCCTATCCCATGTTAAATTTTTTTTCTTTTGTATTTCTCTAACTATTTGTATTTCTAGACTGCATTTTCTACCATGCCACCATAATTTTCAAGCTTCCTGTCTCTCAAGCCTCCCACTCTGGATTGAAGTGGAAAAGCACATCTTAGCACTGCTGAAACACACTGCCAAGCAGCAACATGTTTGCAGGGTAGATTCAGTATACATACAGGCACTGCAAGTATCTGCACACTTAGAGGAAAGATATAACAGTGTCACCACAGAAAGGCTCATGGGGAGGCACCAAATGACTTTGGAAGTATTTTAAATTCATTTGAGTGCTCCCACATTACATGAGTTATCAATTAATTAATTAAACCTTTCTATTCCAGAGCTTGAAAGGTCAGGTCCAGACAGACACCAAACAGCAGAAGATTCAAGGTAATAGCAGCATGAAATCCTTTACAATAAACAGCCTCATCAACTTTTTCATCAGTGTCTCCCCTAGATCAAATGTAGACAACGGAAAGTAAATCAAACATAGAATATTTAAATCAGTGCTTTAACTACATTATTAATGGCTTATTTAAAACAAACACCTATTCTGATGAAAGAAAATACCATGATTTTAAAAACCTGCCTTATCCTACTTGATTATTCCATTTAATAGAAAGTTGAATAATACACTGTATAAAATCCATTTATCTTAATATTTTTACATGAAAAACAATCTTATGTTACAGTGTAATAGGATGCTGCTCGCTACACTTCAAGGAATGAAACAGTTAGGCAGTAGTTTCAGTTAAAAATCAATAGCAGTTTGTTTTGCAACAAAAAGGATTATGAAAACAGCTTGCATATCAAAGTAACTTTTACAGTACACTGTTAACACAAGTACTAAAATGCTGGCCAGAAAAAAAGCTTGTTGAAAATGCAAAAAGATTATTGATCTTCTGTTCTATTTAAAGCAGTTAGATGTGATGAAACTGGGAGGTAATAGGTGTAAATGCCAACACTTCGGAATGACTTAAAAAAAAAAGTTTCTGCTAAAAGCCTCAATAGTCAGAGAAGATACACCAGCAGATTCACCCCATGCAGAGGTCATTTCATTTTATCACTGCAGCATACTGAATGAATACTCTAGTGCAACAAGCAATATCAGCGTGTCTTCTCGAACAAACTGTTTTGTTGGGTTTGTTCTTGGGTTTTTGTTTTGTTGTTTTTTTCTTTTGCATATATGAATCAACTTTGTAAGAGGGCTCTTGCCAATGTAGCTAATATTTCAGAGGGAAAGGAAATCGCATTCTTAATGATGTTCCATCACAGAAATTTCCATCGAGTGCAAAGCAGGCTGGGAAGTCAATCGAAGGTCAAGCCTGTGAGAGATCAAGTTCCTTGAACGAACACGGTTCTGACATTTAATTGTTTTCAGGCAGAACTCTGCAGATAGGTCAGCGGTGAATTTTATAGCTGACAACGCTCACAGAAAGAAATCACTCCCAAGGCTGAGGTGGCTATGCACCGCTGAACAACAAGATGAAAAAAATAAGTAACTGTGGAAAGCAAGACACGTTTAGTCTCACCATTTAGAAATTTGTAAATAAAAAAATACTACTTGTATCACTAATGCATCTCACTCAAAAGTCGCTGAAATGCACAACCAAAATAAAAGAGATTGCACAACAAAAGAAATTCACAACAGATTACAAGAGAATGAAGAAGTGCTTGAAATAATATTGACGGTAATAGCAACCTAAAAGTTCAACTTCATTCCATTAGCTGAATGACTAGAAATTATCTGACCCTTCAAGTCAGTATATTAAGGGACTGGACAAGGCACGTGGATTATAAAATACCCACTCACGCCCATGGCTGGTACTTAAACCCCATTCCTTACTGACTCCAAAGCCCATAATACTTTAGGACATTTCTAAGATGCCTAACAATCTTAAGTGAATAAATTAATGCATAGCAGAACAGAATACTCTTTGGAAAAAGTGGCATGCTGTTCAGCTGCAATTTACCAGTGTACCTTTAAAAAGAAAGAGATGAATGTGACAGTGGCAGTTTTGTCTGAAGATGGAATTCCAACCCAACTATACAGGAGGTTATATAATTGCTAAGAAAACTTAGGGCAGTGAGAAAGCAGGAATCAATTACGGAGCATTATAACATCGATAATCTTCCACAGAATACGCAGGAACGCGCAGGCACCTTTGCACAGCGTCCACCTTCCATATGGAAAGTGGAAAACCTAGAAAGGAGAAATCTTATTTTCTAAACCTGAAACAAAGTACTCCATTCACTTGCTCCTGAGCAAGTAATTGACTTGTACTGCTCTTTTAGATTAAAAAAAAAGAGACAATAACACATTATGAGTAAATTAGCAACAGCCCTCAGAAAGTGCTAATGAAGAATCCCCTACTTTCTCCATTTTCATAATTACAAGGTATACATCACATTAATAATTTTGAATTCGGAGGAGAACTCCCAACCCACAGCTCCACAGCCCTAGCTCACATTCACAAGGTACTGTATTTGCATTCAGATTGCCATCCGTGTACCTTTATTACTTAGCGATCAAAGAAGGTCAAAAACAATCAAGTATGCAAACCAGGTCCTTTCCCAAATACTGAAGTCTCAATTAAGCACGACTACCTGAAATGTTTCCTTTCTGTTATACAATTGTGGAAAAAATAATTTCACCAGCACACCACTCTAGCAGTCTTAAAAAGAGATACAAGCATTCCATGCAAGACCGTAGCAGCTTCATAGCTTTGCTGAAAACAGAAGAAAAATATAATGCAAAAAGGTTTTACTGGAAAATAAAACAGAAAATAATATTATTTATAGACATATATAAGCATTGTACCATTGCACCAGTAAAATGAGTCCCCTGGTCGCTCTCAATGACTTGAGGTATCCCATAGGCAGCCATCAACTTGGTGAGTGCCTTGATGGTATATGCCTGGTTTGCTCTTGGCACTGGATAGGCCGGCATTAGCCCACTTGCAGTACTGACGCAGATCAGGGCATATCTCGCCCCCTCAGACCGAGGGAGGGGCCCAATGTAATCAACCTGCCATCACTGCAGAGGATTATGTCCTCTAGCAAGATTGGCTGCTGTTTCAGGCAGTGGTCTCGGTCTCATCTTGGAGCAAGTGTCACAGTCTCGGCATGCCTGTGCGATGTCAGACAGCTGTATGGGCAGCCCCCATGCTTTCGCAGCTGCCCACATTGTCTTTTGTCTGGCATGCGCAGCTTCTGATGTAACCAGCGGGCGATATTCTCAGATGGTGAATTCTCAACCCATCGAACACAGACCAGTGCGTTGGCTTGGTCATTTCCCTGTGACTGAAGTGGTTGGTGACCAGAAACATGGTAGACACGTACAGTCCTGTGTTTAACTGCATTCCATATGTCTAACCACATATCTCTGCTCCAGATCGGTCGGGCGTGGATAGTCCATTCCTGGGTGGCCCACTGCACAATCCAGAGCCACCGGTACACAGCCCAAATATCTGTGCAGATACTCAGGATACTATTACTGGGTTCCTTGGTTATAACCATCCACACAGCTCACAGTTCTGCCCATTGGCTACTCTGACCATCCCCCTCTTCAAACCAGATTTTTTCAGTGGAGGGATGGTATGCTACTGCTCTCCGCTTGCTTGGGTTGCCCTTGCTGGACCCATCCATGTACGAAGCATCTTCAGCAATGGGATATTTCCCTTCCTGAACAGGACTCTTCTCTGGTGGAGCAACCAAAGTTTCTTTCGGTGCATCACTGTGGGACATCACTGGGCCTAGGATCTTCTGGAGTTCTTCTTTCAGCAGTGAGGAAGCAGACTACTGCTCTGGCTGAGATAAGCGACCCATTGTGCCACCGTTTGTGCTTGGGCCACCCCCGTCTTATGAAGGTGAGTCAGATCTTTCATCCACCCCTGAATCAGCAGGGTAGTCTTAACTATGACCTCCTTTTAAGTCTAAAGCATTTTTAGCAAGAAGGCAAAGCTTTAAGTGGATGTCATATTTATAACCTAGTGCTCCTGACACTTTGTTTACTAATGACTATTGCACAGAACAAGCAAACCAATATTATGAATGAATACTGTTCTTCACTGTTTCACTGCTTCCAGCTGGGATGGAGTTAATTCCCTTCATAGTTGTCTATACAGCACCGCATTTTGAAATTGTGATTAAAACAGCACTGATAACACACCAGTGTTTTGGCCATTGCTGAGAAGTACCTGCACAGCATACTGCTTTTCTTTTTCTCTTCTCTGCCTCCTGCAGAGAGTAAGCTGAAGGTGTGCCAGAAATCGACTCAGGGTATATTCCATATCAAATGGCATTATGCTCAGTTACACAAGATCATGGAAAGAACAAGGAACGTTTACTGTTTTCATCCTTCCAAGTAACCATTACACATGCTGAAATCTTTCTTTCCAGGAAGTGGCTAAACATCTGCCCAGCAATGACAAACAGTGAATAAATTCCTTTATTTTGCTCTGCTTGCACACACGACTTCGCTTTATTTATTAAACTTGTTTAAAAGATGAAGATCTTGACCTACGAGTTTTCAGCTTTCTTATTCTCTCCCCCATCTCACTTTGGAGGGAGCTAGCAAGCAACTCCGTGGGTTCTGAGCCATTAGCATCATACATGGCCATGCTCAAAGACAACTGTTTTCACCATTACACTCCATAGTTCTTTTTACTTTGGGGAATTTTGAATAAAGACGACAGATTTTGATATTTTATTCCATTTTGTCTAATATACTCATAGCAGTTTAAAGGGCACAGAAGATCTAATTTAGAATCAAAAAATGAAATCAGATTCATAATTCAAGAACTTATATTTATGAAGAACTTCAGGCAAATAAATGTAGGTACACTAAAAAAATACAAAATTAGATTCAAGATTGCCAAGCTGCAATCTAAAGCTTTTGTGTGTGAAGAATACTATACAAATTAGTAAAATAATTACTAATACGTGTAAAAATATTATGGGAACTACCCTTACTGACTGCCTTATACTCTTGTCACAAACTATTCTTCAAAGACAAATTCTTCTCGAGTATATATGTATTTGGACAAATTCAACAGCATGGATGCTGTCCATGGTTTGGACAGGTACGCCCTTTGCTGGGTAAAGAGCTAGCTGGATGGCCAGGCCCAGAGAGCGATGGTGAATGGAGTTACATCCAGATGGCATCTGGTCATGAGTGGTCTTCCTCAGGGGTCTTTGTTGGAGCCTGTCTTGTTTAATAAATTTACTGATGACCTAGATTAGGACACTGAGTGCACCCTCAGTAAGTTTGCAGATGACACCAAGTTGGGACAACCAAGTTGGCAGTAGGAAGGCCCTATAGAGGGATCTGGACAGGCTGGGTAGCTGGGCTGAGACCAACTGTATGAGCTTCAACAAGACCAAGTGCCAGGTCCAGCATTTCAATTACAAAAACCCCATGCATTGCTACAGGCTTGGGCCAGTGTGGCTAGAAAACCAAACGGGAGAAAAGGACCTGGGGGTGTTAGTTGACAGCTAGCTGAATATGAGCCAACAGCCTGACCAGGTGACCAAGAAGCCCAACAGCATCCTGGCTCGTATCAGATATAGTATAGTGAGCAGGATTAGGGAGGCAATTAACCTTCTGCACTCAGCACTGAGGAGGCCACACCTTTAGTACTACATTTTGGGTCCCCCACAAGAAAGACATTGAGGCCCTAGAGCATGTTCAGAGAAGGGCAAAAAAGCTGGTGAGGGGTTTGGAGCACAACTCTTATGAGGAACAGCTGAGGGAACAACTGGGATTGTTTAGTTTGGAGAAGAGGAGGCTCAGGGGAGACCTTACTGCTCCCTACAACTACCTGAAAGAAGACTGTGACAAGGTGGGGGTTGGCCTATTCTCCCATGTAACTAGTGATAGGATGAAAGGTAATGGATTTAAACTGAGCCAGGAAAGGTTCACATTAGATAGTAGGAAAAATTTCTTCTCAGAAAGAATGGTAATAGATTGAAACATGCTCCCCGGGGAAGTGGTGGATCACCATCCCTGGAGATTTTCAAGAAAACAGTAGATGTGGAACTTAAGGACATGATTTTGAAGGCAAAGTAGTGATGGGAGGACAGTTGGACAAGATAATCTTAGTTGTCTTTTCCAATCTGAATGATTCTATTATATTTTTCTACATTAGCAATTATATGCAAACATACTTTGAATTAGTTCAAATTTCCAAATTAACCAATATAGCCACGGGCATGATTCTGCAGAAAGAACTCATTTTGCCAATTTTCTTTGCAGTAAGAGACTGAAATTCTGGGAAACAACAAATTCTCAGTTACCTATCCACACAAGATTACTTTATAACGTGCAAGTGAATCAAAATAATATAGATTCTTAACAGTTCAGAAGCAAGGACGAAGAGATTTAAAAGTATTTCAGTCCTAGGTATATAAACAATCTGTTTTTCTCTCTGTTATTGCAGGGAAGGATACAATTTCCTTTCTGGATGCTACACCAGCATGAAAATCATGTTTTGTTTGTGTCAGAACACTTAACATTAAAAGACCACATGCATGAAATACAGTGATCATACTATATATGTGAAATAAATGCTCACACAATCTGAGTGTTATAAAAGCATATAACAAAAAGGTACTGTTTCCAATTAATTCAGACATTGTTTATATATATAAAATGTGTATATAAATAAAAAAATATATTTGCCATCTCAAAGGTAGTATCACAACAACAAATGAACACATTTACTTTCTAGTGGAAGCTGAGAAAATCTGAGGGAATTCTCTAACATAAATAGTAGTCTTCCTGAATAAATATAACACTGAGAAGTAATTTTATGTCTTAGAGCTATCTGGAGAGAAATGAAGCTGTTGGCTGGGACAACACTGAACATTTTTTCATTTTAGCTTGATCTGATAAATAGAGGCTACATTTAACTGAAGAAGGAATGAGCTTCCACAATCAGGTAACTTTGTCATACACCCCATAAGGCTAACCTCTTGCAAAACAGTAAGAGCAACTGGGCTTTCTGGAGGTGCTTTTTTTTCCCCTTTTTCTTTTTATTACTTTTTATACCATTCCTAGCAGATCATGAAATTTGATTCAAAGAGCAATACAAACTAGAGCTACCCTGGAGAACATAAGGTTTAAAACAGGTACAATCAGGTGAAGTTCTCTACTTGAGTTCTAAGTATCTTCAAAGATGAAGATTGCACAAACTCTCTGGATAATCAGTTCTAGTGTCTAACCATCCTCAATATGAAACTTTTTCCTTGTATTAATTTGGATTTAACCTGTTTTATCATGGATTTGATGCTTCTTGTCCTACCACTGTGCACCTACCAGAAGAGTTGAGCTTTGTCTTACTATAGCTATGCATCAGATAATTTAGGACAGCAGTAAGATCTTCCCATGGCCTTAACTTTCAGCCTCTCCTTGCATACAACACACTCTAGTATACTGACATTATTTTCTCTGGAGTCATTCTTGTATATCAATGTGTTTCTTGTACTGGGGAGCCGGAACTGAACAGTACTCCAGGAGCAACTCACACCAAATAGAGGAGAATAATCACTTCCTTCAACCAGATTTTCATGTCCTTGCTCTTATAGTCTAGTACATAAGTTTGGCATCCTTTACTGAGACACACTGATTTCACACGTTCAGCTCATCAACTGGAACACTAGAATTATCTTCTGCAAAGTTTCAGGTCTCCAAGCTGCACTCTTATACTTTATTGTCAAACTTGTCTTCCTTGTAGATGTTTGTGTGAACACCTCAGCTACAACACTAACTCACACCTGAGCATACTGCCACTCATCTTCATGGCAAAGCAGGAAAGTTGTTAATTGCTCTACTGTCACACAAAATGGAAACACAAAAGGCCAACTGAACCTTTCAATCACGCAGAGAAGAACTACGATTTTCAACCATGGACAAGATAGTCATGATAGAAGGCTAGGTAACTGCATACCATCTCATAAAACCTGGATTTTGCCAGTAGGCATTGTGGGAAAATTGCTACAGACCAACTCTCAAATATTTTTAAGATTACAGCAACTTGACTGGTACAGACTTGGTACTGTCACCTCACAGTCAGGATATAAAGTAAGTAGCACTTGTTGGGTTTATGTTTGACTTATTGTTTATTTTGGTTTGGTTTTTTTATTTTTCACATTCTACCACTTACTTCCCTTTTTCCGTTCTTTCTGCCCTTTGACATATTAAGTGCATAAAGTGATATTTCTCACTCCTACTTTGGCCCAAAATTACTATGTTCCTTAATGCTAATAAGCTTCTGACCACCAAGTCAAATCAGGTTAATCTGAGGGGGGGGGGGGGAGGAAAGAGTTGGAAGAAGCGCTTGGCTATAAGCAGACACCAGATTTGTTTCATTCACTTTGAAATGATATATATTGTACTGGAAATTTTATTTTAGAAGTTAAATAGAAACCACAGAGTTTAATATCATAATGTCCTGATATACTAGCTAGATAGAATAACTAGACAGGAGTACAACAATCAGACAAGTCTGGTACCAAAACCAAATTCTCCATTCTCCAAATTCTTTACATCCTGTACATGTCCATACAAACAATGAGAGTGAAATGCTACCATTGTGGTAGGACATATGACAAATCTGTCACATGTCCCAAGGAGATTTTACTGAGATGTTTCAGTCTTCTTGAAACTAATTTGTAGTGTTCAAATACAATGTTGCGACCAGAACTGAACTTCTATGAAGACTTTGTACAATGATCCCAAGACATTTACCAGAATAATCCATGGAACGCATCAACCATTCAAAGACAGCAGAACAGCCACATGGTGCTGACTCCCTGTTCTTAATTCCTCTTCCAATAATGCATCATAAAAGGAAAAATGTCACTTCATCAAATTCCCATTTTACCTAAGTATATAAGACAACAGATATTCCAGGAGAAAATTCAACAGTGTATTTTTACAAATGAATATACTGCATCCAGTTCATGGATCACAAAGTACCCATCTACTGTCAGTTGTTTGTTTCAATATCTGCTTTATCTAACGTGTTTCAACAGATAATCACACTTCAAGGAAGTTAAATACTAATAATCAGTATGGCTTTCTTGCCATTTTCACCTTCACTTGCTTATCCATATCAGTATGTATTTCTACTTCCAATAGGCAAGAAAATTTAATGAAATTACAGTAGTGTTTAAGGCAGTCATTTACAGGTGTTGATTTAATAAAAAGAATCCATTTTGAGAACTGCAGCACTGAAAAGATAATGCAGAACATTTATTTCTGCAGACACTGCAGTACTGCCAGCCTAGCTCAGCCAGTAGCCCTTATGGAGTGAGGTACAGACTTAGAAAACCTGTACACACTTTATTAGTATAACAGGAGAACAAGAATGAGAGAAAAGGAGGGAAACAAGGAATAGAATCACAGAGTTGAAGGGGCTGGAAGGGAGCTCCAGAGACCACTGAGTCCAGCCTCCCTGCAAAGCAGGCTCTCTACAGAAGGCAAATAATAGGGCATCATCTGAGACATGGCACTCCAGGCTGTTAAAACAGGAGAGCCTTCTGAGTCCTAACCCACACAGAACTCTGTGGCAAAAGGCAGCAGAAGGAAGTCGTAATCCGTAGCACTTTAAACATGACTTGTTAAGAAGCTACAGTTAAAAGAAATCTTAACATACTTACTCCTAAGACCAAGGAAATGCAACTGGATACAGCAACTTCTGTCAGTTCTTAGTCTGCAAGTACTCGTAGGTACATCAGGCTCTTTCAGACCTAGTCCCACTTCTTAAAGGGGAGTCTTTGAAAAAGCTGAATTCTTCTCTGACTTGCTGCTTTGAGCATCATATTTTCTCCTGGAAATAGGTACAACACAGACCTAGGATATGAAAGTACAATGCAGTTTTAGAAATTCAGATATATTAAGCTTCATACAATATTAGAAACCCCACCACAAAGCTCACTTGCTGATCACAGAAACAAAAAACTGGAGAGTTTGATTTGGCTTTGCTGGCTTTTTTCTTGGTTGACCAAGCAATGTTTTTTTTTTTGTTTTTGTTTTTGTTTTTTTAAACAGAGACATTTCTGAAAAAATAAATACTTGCTTCATGGAGGTAGCGAACTTAAAAGTGATCAAACCAGAGCTTCACACCTGCTGATTTTTTGTGCAATCATTATTTATTCTTTACTGTAGAACTCCTATAATCAAGGTGTAAGTCACATCAGCCAGGAAGAGTTAACCATTTGATTATCAGTCTTGCTTAAACAGCTGGACTATAACAAATCCTTCAAGAAGTATGTGTTCCCATCTTTTACTTACTCCTGACTTTAAAATGAGTTCTGTTTGGAACATAAACACTGAGTCAAATGTCAAAAGGTATTATGTAACACATGAGGATCCTGCCTGCTTTAGCTCTCCAGTTATATACTGTTTTTAGGAAAGCTAACATGTAATGGCACAAGAACAGTATAACCTCTCCTGTAGTTATTTCCACAGCTACCCATCTGAACCTCCTTTTAAACTGCAGTGCTTACATGATACAGTAGATTATAATTGAAGAAAAAGTAACAGAAAAAATGTATATGTTTTTTCAGTATGTTTGAATGAAAGCCATTCATTGCAGAATAGTTACACAAATATATTTAATGAGTGCCTCCACTGTATGTACAGTACTCTGCAACAGCAAAATATCATTTTCATCCCTGCTGCTACATAGGTAGGACATGCATCATACTGTCATGGTTTTATGATTTTTGGTTATTGGTATTCCACATCATAACATCATGTAGTGCACTGGGGGTTAAAGAGTTAATGCGCCAGGTCCAGGTATGTGTCCCAGAAGAGAAGAACTACTACATTCCCCAGAGGACTCCTTGCTGTTCTGATATTGTTTCTACTCAGGTGAAACAGACAAAGGCTTTGGTAGGTCACCTGACATTCCCTTTTGATCATCTGGCTCATCTTGTTCCGACCGCACGTCTCGTCTCAGCATTAGAGTAAGGCCTTTGGCTTTCAGACACTCACTCTCATTATATTTGATTTATTAGCTGCAATTCTAATTATATTGTATTATATTGTATTATAGTGTGTTATCTTGCATTCCGATATCTTATTTAGTAAGTTACTTTGTTTCTCCTCAGGTTGTTGCTGCTGTTTTGTTTTGGGGCCCATCTCTCTACCCTTCAACCCGTTTCCCCTTTTCGGAGGCATGGATCCGTGGGTCCCTCCACTCCGCTAGTCACAGAACTGGGCCAAATCAGCCCATAAACAGAGTTTAAAGAGATAATAAGGTATATAAATCAATTATTACTTCAAACCTCAAAATTCTAACAGACATGCCACTCTTGTGCATTTTGTTCAACTGAATACCTTCTACTTACTATTCTACCTGAATACCTTCTATTTACTGTTCTACTTGGGTACTTTGAGTCCAAAGTCCTTTTTAAAGTCAATTTTTTTAATGCAGCCCCCACTCTAGTGTCCTACTCAAATGATCCTCCATGAAAAAAGAAATTGTGATTTTCTCCTAAAAATTAATTCTTAACATAATGAAGTTACTATTATGCTTTATATCCTTCTACATCCTGTCCGCTGAACAGTTAACTTAGTACCATATTTGTCTGAGTGATATAACTGCTGTTCCTACATTTTCATCTGTAAGGTTAATAAGTATACAGACATTATACAGGAGAGTCAGGCTAGTAAGATTACTACATTGGAAAAGATAATCAAATATAAATAAAGGGCGCTCACCGGTGTTGTAGGCTCGCAAAACTCCAGAAGGAGCAATCTCCAGGAAGAGATCCTTCCTCAGTGGAAGTCAGCCCTTAAATGGGGTCTAGGAGAGGTGGAGCCTGGCTCTACCCCTTCTGGGCACACAGGTGAATTGCCTTCACCTGTGCTCCCATGGCTGACTCAGCACTTGCCTCAGGTGGTTAATCAGAGGTTCAGGCAGTGATTCAACAGTTCCCATACACTATCCTTCAGAATGGTTACAAGAATCAAACTGAACTGACAATGACTAAGATGCAAAGTCAAAATTTGTATCTTACCTGGTGAATAATCAGAATTCAAGTGCTAAGCTTGCATTAAAACCAGTCTGTATTTCATCCTCAGAGTTACTGAAAACTATGTCAAAAACCTGGAGTTTAATGTTTCAGTGAACCAAATGCATTTATAAGGATACTTCACGTAGAAAGTAAGGGAGGTATTTTTAGATTTTGTCATCTTGTTAGATTCTCTTTCTATTCTCCAAAGGTTGTAATTCAGCAACTACAATATTAATAAAGAACGAAGTGTTCAGGGACTAAAATCCACGAGAGTTTTTTAATGAATTCAAGGAAGGTTAACCAGACAAGCCAGAAGGGTCTGCAGCTCATCACTTACCAAGCTTTCATGTTGGAGTAATTCTATTCTAACTAGGTACTATATTCACGCTTAAGAAAAACCTATTTGGGAATTTACGGAAGACCACATACTGGTTTTTTTGTCTTCATATTTTGATTTGCATCAGAGGTTGAAAAAAAATACCTTCCCTTTCCAAGGTGATTAGAAAAACAAGCAAATGAGACTACAGACTGATGGGATGCTGTTTTAAATAGCAAGGAAATTGTAGCACACTATACTCGAGTTGCAAACTCCAACATAACATACTCTTCTTAATAACGTCCTCTGGTAATCTAAGTTCAGCCTGGTAGCAAGGCTATACAACTTCTTCAGCCACTTCAAAGAGAAGCTCTGTTCAAATTAAATGGAAAGATGGGTTATGCATCTCTTCTCTACTACTAACCTGCCAACAAAGAGCACTGTAAACAAAGAGCTGTGAACAGCTAGCAGAAATCTTCACCAGACAGCTCAGAGAATATATCGATTGCAGAATATACTGACTCATTAACACTTGTTCATAAATATCATGCCTACATGCCCCAGCAACAACCACACAAAAAAAACCAACACATTTCACCAGCAGAACATTAGCCTAGCAACCCACTGGTAACAAACATTTTGACAAGGCTAATAGAGTCAAAGCATAAGAAGCTACAAGTTAGCACTCATAAGTTCTAGCTTGAAAATCCTGTACATGCATATTTATTTTTTCAGACTGTATGTTCCTTTAAGAATTAACTCAAGGTTAATTAAAAGATGTTTAAAAAAATTACAGTGATAAGTTTCAGTTAAAATGAAGAAATAAGTGTAGATGTAAAGGATTTAACATGTAATCTAAAACCTAAAATTAAGCAGAAACTACTTTCCTTCAAATTCTATCAAGTTGAGATCTCATACTCTGATCACTGAGTTACGGCAGCAAATACACTACAGGTACTATGTGCATGGCTACGCATGAAAAAATAGGGAGAAAAATGAAATGTCAAATGCTTTTTGTAATGCAGAATGTACTTCAATCTGTTTTAAAAGATGACCTTTTCAATAATTGGCCTGCCTACTAGGAAGAAAGGCTTCACATTTAATAAATTCTTCATGTCCCAAGGAAAAGCTGAGCTACAAGAAAGTTTTCCTCTTAAGAGGGTAATACTTGCCACAATCAGGATTTTCAAGATATTTTCTAGTTCTCACTGGTCAGCTACGCATGAGAACCTATAATGTATAGAACAATAAACGCTAAATTTATCATAACTGCTTTATAAGATAACCTATAATGTTTCTACTTCCTGGGAAAATTAGAGCAGAAGTGCCATATCCTTATGGACCAAAACAAGGCAAACATCAAGCCTGGGAAGTGAAGCATGAACACTGGGAAGTATCTTTTTAGAACTAGGATTAAGATTAGATGACAGAGAAATGTGAAGTAAGCCATCATTATTCTTTAGATTATCCCAAAATACAATAAATACTTGAGGAGTCAATGGAACTTTCTTTTTCCTGTGTACAACAATTCCCGACACGCTCTAAATTTTTCAAAACAACGTAATTTAGTCATCTGGGAAACTCTACTTGCACAGCATTCATTTTACATTAGGATAATTCCACATTCACTTAAATGGAACTCTTCCTGGTTTACCCTACCTTAAGTCACCACTGGGACCAAACAATAATTGTGGAACTATATTTTTGTATACAAAGGAGCAGTTTAATAGAACAATCAATACTTATTTGAAAAAAATAGTAATTTAAGTGAAAAAAAGAGTATAATTATGAACCCAGAATGGACTTGGCTGCCTGACAACTTGCGTACGCATAGTTTATTTTCCTTACAACATCTTAGTTTCCAAATATGCTCAAATTCTGATTCATAGGAAGTTTTCATTCCACTGAAATTAATGTAATCAATCTGAAGCCTAAACCATTTTGTCCTTTACTTTGGCTCCAGATTTTTCATCAGCATAACAACTCTTAAGTCCTCCTTATATAGCACATTCCCACTGTGCTTCTTTCTAAGTAGCAAATTCAGTTCTTGCAACTGAATAGGAAATAATCCAATGTAATGAGCGAAAAATCTGTGCAGGATAACCACATTTCTAAGTTGTACCTAAGTTGGCAAGTCTTCCTGTCCTCTCACTAGACAAAGATGCTGATGTATTCAGGAAGGATACATCAGCAAATTAACTGGAGTATTTACAGAAATTTCCAAAGGATATTCTGCAAAACAGCACTACCCGAGAGCACTCTATCTTATAATTAAGCAGCCAGCCTTCTACATTTATATTTCACTTCACTGAAAAGACTGAAGAGAGAAGGGAATAAGAGAAAAAAGTTGGAGACTTACTAGAATTTAGGAGAGTCAAGTGAAATACAAAGCCATGCCTGAGAAGCAGAAGGTGGTCCTACAGTTATTTCATTGTTTGCAAAGGAAGACAGAATCACAGAATACTTTGGGTTGGAAGGACCCTTTAAGATCAGCTAGTTCCAACTGCCTGCCATAGGCAGGGGACGCCTCCCACTAGACCAAGTTGCTCACAGCCCCATCCAGCCTGGCCTTGAACACTTCCAGATAACTACCAGGAAAATGTTCTTGGTCAACCAAGGTATTTCTCAAAATCCAGCTAGGGCAACCCCGTACAGATGCTATTCCCGCAAATACCAATATTCCCATGAGTAATTTTCTCCACTGCTTATAAACCTCAAAGCCTAACTCAAGGCTGATAAAAGAGGGCTTCAGAATGCTAGCTGCAGCAATGCTGCTTATTCACCCTCACACTGGCTTAAACAGGACCAGATTTCACCCCAAAATTGAGATTTCATTTGTTTAATTAAATAATTGTTACCACTGCAACTGTATTTAGAGAGCAACACCACTGCAAGTCTTTAAATGAGTAGAAGCCGTAGTCTTCTTCTGAAACCATATTTTTCTACAAGCCTTCTCAAGACAAGGTGCTCAGCTCCACCTGCTGCTGGATTTATATTATTTCTCCTTTAGCAGGTTGAGGACTGCACAATACAAAGGGATTCATTTTCCATTCTTTAAACATCTTCTCACGTACAAGGCCGAAGCCTGTGTAGAGAACTATCAAAGGGCAGGGCACTCATCTTTCCCAACAGGTGCCTTACCACTCGGTTGCCACATTTCACAACTGCACCTACCAGTGGCACTACCCATCCCTGGAAGACCAATCGCAACTCAAAAGTCACTTATTGTACTTTTTCCCTGTTTGCCACAATAATTAGAAACACAAAGGCCAAAGCCCAGCAAAAGTAACCTATCTTACAGGATTCAATTAACCACTTCAAACAGCTATGAAAATTCACTGCAAGGAGGGAGAAAAATCAAGGTAGTCTAACAAGCGTTAGTACGCTATCTAACTCTGTCATACTATGAAAATCCTTTCACTAATTATACCGGTGTGAGTTACGGACCACTTAAAAAGTGGAAGTTTTGCACCTATAGAGAACCAGGTTCTGTTAATACTGGAATACCTCCATTCAAAGCAAGTGATTTTAAATGAATTTAGGGGTTCCAAAACATACACATTATTGCTGCTTCTTCTAACATGCATTGGGCTTATTAAATATTTCTAGCAAAAAGCAAGAACAGTAAAGACATACATAAAATGCTGTTAAAAATTAAGCATCTACTAATAGAATATTCAATAGACCTTCTGGAAAATAAAAATAAAAATCCTGTAAAGTCAAAAAAAAAAGAAAAAGAAAGAAAGAAAAGAAAGAAAGAAATGCACTTACACAAATCACCTGCCTAGGGTGACCTCTTTATTTTCTTTTATCTTTATGAAGCCGGAGTAGATTTACACCGGAGTAATTCAAAACAGAGCAGGGACCGCCTGCCTGTTGATATGCTATAAATCTATAATGCAAACCTGTTTTGGATGCCTTTTTTCCCAAACAGGAGGGATTGTTTATTTTTGTTTTTTTAAGGAACCTCATGGTTTGATATTACCTTTCCAAAAGTCCTCTGCTGCCCTCACGTGTTTCACAGACAAAGCAGTTCTTGATATCACTAAAAATATGAGTTCCTTTACCAGCAGGGTAGACTGGAAGGAGCTGCTGGTCTATCACGAAGTATTGGATTTTTTTGTTTTTCACATCCTCTGACAGATAATAGTTCCGATAACGTAATCTCACTCCAGAAAGTTTCCCACCGCTGTTTAGTATCAAAGCCACGCCGGGGGATCCACCAGGCAAGCACTGACTGAGCCACGGGGCACCTCCTCCAGCCTGAGTTATCAGTATAAAAAAGACAGCTCTTGTTTGCTTGTTTTAAAGCCATTTCCCAGAAGAGCAAACTCAGGTACCTGAAGCAGGAGCGGGGCACCTCGTTGCCTCAGAGCTAGGAAATAAACACGACAAAACGCGCTCACTCACACTTAAGTGAGGAAAAGCTGCAGAGAGCAGAGACCGAGTTGACTCAGAACCAGCATGCGAATCGCCCCGGGGAAGCGATGGGCCGTCTCGAGCACGCACATGCAGCCACATTCTTGCTTGCTCCTCGCTGACCCCTTCACATGCTAAGAGCTACAAACTGCGTTTCTGCTACCCCAAGAAACGCTCTCTCTCCTAAAACTCTCTCCAGCGAGCCCAGCCCTCGGGGGCAGCCGCCACCTCTCACCCTTTCCTGCCTCACAGCCAGCGGCTGCAGCACCCACGCGCCCTGCCGCCCAGCTCGTGCACAGCCTTGAAAACGAAAGCCCCATCCCCGCCTCCCCCTGCAAGGAGCCGCCCGCAAGCTGTGCTGGGGTGGGGGTGTCTCTCGAGACCCCACCCGCTATGACTCGGCAGCCGGGGGCGGAGCCGGCAGGGCGCCGGCAGGGAGAGGGACGCGGCCGGGCAGCCCGCGGTGATGGGAGCGCTGGCGTTAGGGTTGGCGTGCTGCCTGCTGCGAGCGGCCGACACCGCGTTCCCGGTGCCTGCGGGCGCTGCGGGGCGTCCTCCGTGGGACGGAGGAGGACGGGAGGAAGAAGCAGCGGCGCTGCGGGTAGGTCCCTGCTGCCCTGCTCCCCTGCTCGCCATCCGCGCTGCTGTGCCTGCGGGTTCCTCCCTTCCCCGCTCCCGACGCCAGGGGGCAGCATCACAGCCATGGCCGGGTACCCCTTGGGTACTCCTTGTGCTGTGTACAGTCCTGCAACACGTTATGTTAGTTCTGCAGCATAAAACAAGGCAAGGTTAAATCTTATCTAAGGATGAAACGTTTTCATGCGTCTCCGTGTTGTGCTGCCCGACAAGGGCATCAGATGACTTTGGCACCACTTGTAGTCAGCTTATTTCGTTGGTCTTATATTGATTTTATACAATCTGTGCACTTTATAATTGTTTCTTTGTCTTTCCTGGAGCTAAAATTAGTCTAATCACTTTTAGACTGGCTTGATAAGAGCCCAGGGTGAGTCTGAGCTGAATCTGAGCTGAGCAAGTTACCAAGGGGTTATGGCCCTAAATTGTGCCAGGGAGGGAGGTTCAGGGTGGATATTAGGAAAAACTACTTCTCATAAAGAGTGGTGAGGCAGTGGCACAGGCTGACAGGGGGAGTCACCATCCCTGGAGGTGTTCAAGAACGGTGTGGATGTGGCACTGACAGCCATAGTTAGTGGGCATGGTGGGGATGGCTTGGTGGGTGGACTAGGTGATCTTAGAAGTCTTTTCCAACTTTAACGGTTCTCTGATTCTAAGGTCATGTTTGCTGTTGGTAACCTTCTGCTCTTACAGTTTTTTCACTGCTGCTAACTTAACAACAGCCACAATACTTTTGTTTTTATTCAGGAAAGTGCTAAAAGAATTAGATTACTGAATTCACCATCAAATGATAATGGATCTGCCTTCTATGGAAAAAATCAGTTTTCTCACCTGTTTCCCGAAGAGTTCAAAGGTACAAAACTGTCCTCTTGTTTCCCACGTGGAGTATTTCTGTTCTTTCTAAAACTGTTAGAATATTTAAATTAGTTCTGGACTATAATGATTACCCTATGGATTTGAGAATGCTGTGCCATTTCATGATTGTAACTACCAATCAAAGTTACCGTTATGGCTTTTAGTAAAACAAGTTGGGTTTGTGTTGTTTGTTTGTTTTTGTCATTTGTTTAAGCAGATTTATAAATGTTTGTGTTCTGTGTTTAGCTATTTACTTAAGAAGCATACCTCACAAACTCCCCAGATATATAAAAGTGCCAAAGGGAAAGGAAAAACCTTTGCCAAAGAAGTTTGACTGGAGGGACAAGAAAGTCATTGCAGAAGTGAGAAATCAGCAGACAGTAAGTGGTGGTGATTTCCTTTTGCTGATTCTCAAGCACTGGTTAGAGACAGTTCCAGGAAGTACATCATAGAGCATGATGAAGGGCAGGGAAGGATCAGTGCTTCCTCAAGACTTGGAGCACTGACCTATACTAAGTAACGCAGCCTTTTATGAAAAGCGGGCTTAGGTATAAAGCACAAAAGGTAAAAGTTGTTAATTGCACAGTTATGAATTGTGTATAATGTATTTTTGGGGTAAAGTCTGCAGATATTTTGCACCATGAGTGTTTTGTGATTTTTTTAATTTATTTTTTTCTGGAGACTGAAGCGTGTCCAGTATTTGACCTCTTGTCCTCTGTACCCTTGGGTACAGATCCCCTGCTTGGAGTGCCTGTGGCTAGTCAAGATCCATACCTTTACCACCAAACTCCTCCTCTCTGGAGGTGCTTTCATGACAGGAAAATAGAGCCCAACTCGTTCCATCCCAGATTGGCTACAGTCATCTAGTACACTTAACAGGGTAAGAAGCGCTCAGCTTTTAAACTCCCAATATTTCTCCTTTGTGTAACGTAACCTAGACCTTGCCTAGGAATAAGCTCTATGCTCTCTATTTAAATCACCACAATTTAAAAAGCTGAGAAAACTAACTCTGGTATCAGATGAGATTTTTTTCTCTCACATTTAATTTTGGTTTACTGCTGCTTAATTTGAAATCTAATATACTTCTATAAAATTCTTCAGACAACAGAAAACCACAGGCTGTCTCCTTAAGTGCATCCTTTTCAAAAACTTAATAACATGGTTAAAAAATAATTTCTTCCTGAGTCTCAGTCTGTAATTAAGAAAATACATATCTAGCACTAAAAAGCATCCCTAGACCTATTTTAAAGGGCTGTTTTAATGTTAGCAAAAATGAGTCAGGAAGGAATCATTAAAATAAGACACCTTTAATTCATTTCTAGTTTTCAGAGAGTAGCACAGTAGGGATAAAAAACAATTCCGTATTTGTAATGCCATAAAAATGAAGATAAAAAATGATGTAGTAAAGGAAGAGCATTGGAAAACTCCTTATACTTACATTTTTCTATATTGTGTTACAAAAGCAAAGCTGACTTTTTTTATCCTCTTTATCTTCTGTTTTTTCCAGTGTGGAGGCTGCTGGGCTTTCAGTGTTGTGGGTGGTATAGAGTCTGCCTATGCAATTAAAGGAAATAATCTGGAAGAACTCAGTGTACAGCAGGTTATCGATTGTTCGTACAGTAATTACGGTTGCAGTGGTGGTTCCACAATAACTGCTTTGAGCTGGCTGAATCAGGTTTGAAACTTTCTATAAATTTTGAACCCTTCTTTAGCACTGTTTTTTTGTTGTTGTTTGTTTGTTTGTTTTGTTTTGTTTTTAGAGGGGAAGAAGTGATGGGAAAGAGGGAATGTATGCTTTACAGATCATCTGATTTTTATTTGTGTGTATATGGTTATTTAGTCTAGAATTCAGTATTATTTCAAGCAGAACTGAAACTTGATTTGAATTTTATAATCTATATATGTTGCTTGTGAGTGCAATAAATTAACCCACAAGGGATGAGAATAATCTTTGACCAGTGCAGTATTTCCATTGAAATCAACTGAAGCAATAACTATAATAACTGTAGAAGAGGCCATTTGTGCAAGGGTCATTATTTGGATTTGAGTGTCCAGTTTTGACTTGACTGAGTCAAACACATTGCATTCTCATTCATTTATCTCTTTGCAGACAAAAGTCAAACTTGTGAGAGATTCAGAGTACACTTTTAAAGCTCAGACAGGACTGTGCCATTATTTTCCTCACTCAGATTTTGGAGTTTCAATAACAGGATTTGCTGCATATGACTTCAGGTAACTGCTGTTGATTCTTTTTATCTGCTGTACTTTCACTTCAGTGTTCACTAACTGGAGTCAGAGTAAGCCAAAGGTTACGAGGTTAATTTCATCTGAATGTTTGAAAAACTAAAGGGCAATAATAATACGAGCTGTTTTCTAATTGAGAGAAGTGGGGCATAAGAGGTACATGGCGCTTAGTATTGCCCACTTGACCAAGACTTTTTAACAGCACTGTATCTTTGGACTGGCACCTAATCCATAGTGTGTGTGCCCTGTAAATAAAATGTGTATGTATTGATGTATGTTATGTGGTGTGTAGAACTCATAGGAGAAAGCTTAATTATTTGATTATTAAATCATACTTAAGTAGATTACCACCTCTCAAATTAGCTTTACTATGCTAACTTTAAACTCTGCAATATCACTCACTTCTTTCACAGCGGTCAGGAAGAGGAGATGATGAGAGTACTTGTTGACTGGGGTCCTTTGGCAGTAACAGTGGATGCAGTTAGCTGGCAGGATTATCTTGGTGGGATCATACAGTATCACTGCTCCAGTGGAAAGGCAAATCATGCTGTACTTATCACTGGTTTTGACAGAACAGGTATGTTTCCATCAACTGAACTTCTAAGTTTTGTTTTCTCATACTTGCAGCTTGCCTCCTGTGAGGCAGGATATTAAAATCCACAATTTGAGAACTGCTTGGGTTGGTGTCAACTCAATTCTGGAAGTGCAGTCTGATCCCAGGAAATTCTTCTTTTCTGTGTTCCTTTGGCTTAGTGGGACTTCATGTCCCTGTAAAGACAAGAACACAGGTATCTATATCTTTACCCTAACATAGGGTATATCCAGTCTGTTTTATGCTGAAGTATTAGTCCACTCTGTGAACAATAGAGGCTTCTCTGTATAATATCATCCAGTCAGCATCCTATGAGATATTAAAATGCTAATTAACTTTATAGAATGTTAGCACTTTTATACTTCCTAAATATCACATTGTCTCCAGCTTATGAAAATGTATTTTCCAGGTAGCATCCCTTACTGGATTGTACAGAACTCTTGGGGCCGTACATGGGGAATAGATGGCTACGTTCGTGTTAAGATAGGCAGCAATGTCTGTGGTAAGTCTGAAAAATAATGCAAGTGATAAAGGCCATGTGTTGCTCCATGTAAGTAAAGTGATACAATGGGATCCTCACAGAGGAAATACAAATCATTGTGACGTTTTGAATGAGGTTAGATGAGTTCAGATAGGAAAAACAGTGGTTGTTAGTTCAACCTAGCCATGTGGTCGAATGACTGAAAAATATCATGCAAATGTTAAGCTACATAAGCCATAATAATTTAAGTATGACAGTACCTTACCGGGGAGAGGTAATGGCATTGTGTCAAGTGTGCAGTTGTGTATCATCAGCCTAGGCTAGTGATGTTGCTATACGCAGCGTAAGTAAAACAACTGTGGTTCTTGTCTGGTGGATGCAGGTATCTAAGTTCAGTGAACAGATACGGAAAGTGGATCTGCATGTGCTTTGGAATTGTGTACCGTGTCTGTGATTTTTCGTGCAAGATATAGAGGTGTATCCTTTTATTGCTAGCTCCGTCTCCTCCCTGTACTGCTGTCTGCATTTTCTTGACATCTGAGTGGCTTTTATATTGTTAAATACACATTTTCTGCCGAGTTTCTGAATCTAGAGGTAAGACAGGTAAAGCTCTCATCCAAGGATTCTGTGCTGAATCCTCAAAGAAGATCTTGAGTTTTGAATGTGAAAGAGGAAAAAGAAGAATAGATTTCAACTATAAACAATGTCAGGCAGTGAAGAAATAAGAATTGTAGCTGTTTATTTTAGTGTTTTTTTCTGCTGCCACCCTATGCCAATACTTAGTGCATGGAAGAGAGAAGACATAACATGAATATGAGTTCTGGTAACTTATTTGGTGGCAAGTCTCTGTTTCTAGTATTCATTACAATTTTTTTGTTTGTTTCATTTATAGGTATAGCAGATACAGTTTCATCAGTATTTGTTTGATTCTGGCTAAAGACCAGGATTATCATTTGGCATACCCTATGTATGAAGATTTTACTTCAAAGCAACATTTCCTAAAATAAGAAAAAACTTATGAAGAGTTCCTGTTTTTTAGGCATTACAGGAAGTGGTCAGCTGGAATTTTTAAATATGTTTTTATTTGGCATGTGTGTTATGTATCAGATCTCCCATGGAATGAGAAGACTTTGAATCAACCACAGAGCACGCAGAAGTAAGTTACAAAGATAGATTGAAACTGCTAAGGTGAGCTTAGGTACTGAAAACTAAGAAATACATCCCATAAAAAATTCTCTTGAGAAAAGAAGTGATAGCAAATGAGGAATTTGAACCCAATAATCAGTGGTATGATGGAGTATAATCAAAATGCTTTAAACATCACAAGCACAATGATTGTCTGCTTTTTATTAGTAGAGGAGGGTGCTAGAAGAAAACACTTATGTTTTGCTACCTGTTTTGGCTTTTCTAGCATATCTGGTTGACACGCGTTTTTGTCTTCCTCCTTTTTGTGAAATCCTACATTTTTCTCTAAAACTAGATGAACAGAGGAGTGAAATAGCCATGAAACAATCTCCTGAGCAGCCAGGGTAAAGCTGTAGTCCTTCTATTTCAGTCTTTTTCCTTTCTTGGGTAGATAGAACTTCAGAGCTCTTCGAAATAGGAAGGTATATTTTGAAAAGGGCCTCAAATATCATAGTCTTCTGAATTAATTTGTTAAATGGGTAGGAAAGCAAGAAAACTGTATTTAGATGAACCAAGGCAGTTCTAGTGGCTTATCATCATACTCTGCCCTGCCAGGACAGAAATGTTTTCAACCCAACCATTCTGTGCTTTGGTAGCTGTCAGTTCCACACCTCCACTCTTCTCTACGTCACAGCTAACAATGGAACAGCTGTGAAATAAATGAAAAAATTATCTATCATAGAAAAAAAGTCTGACAGTAGATAGCTGTAAGGTATTCGCCACCCTTAGAAAGTTAGTAATTACAGCATATTCCAAGTAGAGTAGATTTCCCTAAAAATATTAAACTCAGTTGAACTTGTAGGAGAGACTTGCTGGGAATCATAAAGTGATTCCAGCTTTGCTGATCTGTATAACTGCAGTTGGAGGCAAATGTAACTAGAACTGACAACTAAACATGCATTTCTAAGATGCTCTGACTCTGTCATCTGGAATGCTTTACCAATGCCCTTTATTGAACACTATTATGAAAAGTATTGAAGCAATTCTGTAATTTTTGCACTTGCTGTACCCTGCTAATGATCAGTATAATGTTTTTATAACAGATGCCGTGAATGTTCATCATCATCTCTTGTACTGTCACCTTAGTCCTTCTGTTTCTAAGGGTCAGTATTTTAAGTGGGGAAAAAAAGACCTAGGTGCTAAATGTCAGGTTCTGTTCCTATCTCTAACAGGCTCAAACTTCAGAATAACAAAAAGGGAAGCATTCTGTGTAGTATGGCCATACCCAGACAACAAATAGCACACTTCCCTGATGGGATAAGAACAGCTAAACTTCTTATGCCAATTTAAAGTGTTTTTATAGCAGCATCAAACATTGAAGTTCCAGCTATGCTTCTGAAGTAGTACAACCAAGCCTAACTAGAGTACAAAGATACAGAACAACTCACCAGAAATTAAGGCCTGCAGCAAATGTATTTTCCAGAGAAGCATTTAGCAACAGTCCTTTTAATGAGAAGATGGTACAGCTTTATCCACTCTGGTCAGTCACCTCACTTCTATGATGCAACAACTTTATCCTTGTTTCAATAATATTTTGATTAAAAAACACTCTAAACAGCTGTTATATTATTGTGTGAATGTTATGTTTGCTTTAAAAGAAGACAACAAAAGAAGTTGAATACTGCTTTATTAGAAGTGTAAAGGAAGCATGTATCTCTACTATTCTTAACACTAAGTATTTCTAATGAAGGCCTTTATATTCTTGTGTAAGAAAATTCCAGAGGCTTGGGTTTCCACAGATTCAGGATCCAATATTTGTTCAAAATCCAACTTTTGAAGATCTTAACTGAAATTCCTTTTGGGACTCTACAGCTCTTTATCATCTTAAGCTGATGAGAATAATTACATCTTCAACTCAAAGTAAATTACTAACAGTCATTAGGTAAACTGACAAATAGAAATATATGTACATATAAGACATGATGATGATAATCTGTATAATTTTTTCCTGTCTCCAAGTACAAATTTTCAGAAACAAACACTCAGTTTAACTGGCCATTAACTTGAATTGGATTTTTTCTTTAATAGAGCCTGAATCAATGCAAGATTACTTTTTCTACAAACAATTAAATTTCTTCTATAAGTCAAGTGGAGTATTCACCTAGTTCTGTCCTACATAAATAAATATTTACACACCCATGCTGATGAGAACAGTTGCTATAGTTCAGGAATAGTACCAGTTAGGGTGAAAGTTCTGAAGTTCTTTGCAGCAACCAGTCTAGAAATATGGTTCAGTCAGAGTCATCACTGCTAAAATAGGAGCTGTCACAGTATTCTGCTGTATAAAGGAATTTATGAATAGTTGGATTCATCTTTGGTATCCAGTGTCTTGGCACTAGAAATGTTGAAAGATTGAACAAATCCACAAACACCTTGTACCTGTCACTGAAAAGACAATTAGAAAAATTAATGTTGCTGTGTATGCCAACAGAAGGGCCACAACTTTGAAATCTTCGGGAATCATACCCTCACATATTTAATTATGTTTCTGCACTAACCATTCTTCTCCTTAGTATTCCAGAGTTTAAGTTCAGTTCAAAGTTTGGTCCTAACTGTCTCTAGGGCACAGAAGATAAGATTTAAAAGGCAATGCTGCAGCATTTTTCTGCTGAAATCCTCAAAATTTTGTGTAAAGAAATTCTGACGATTCAGGGAGTTCTGTGCTCAGTTCAAGACCATCCACTAAAAAAGAAAAGACAGTTCCTCTGTTCTTTTAAATTCCTTCTCTGCTTCATCCAACAGAAGGAGATGTTTCTGATTTTCACTTGCACAGCCAGAGGGTATTAACTAAGTTTATGTATCTCAGGTTATACAGTTAGAGGTCACACTAAGAAATAAAGAAACTCATTAGTTGCACAGCAGATGGGACTAACTTTCATCCTGAGTCATGTATCAACTTGGGCTGGAAAGCACACAAGGTAAACAATGCAGCATTAATATTATTTCCTATTACAGTAATGCCTAGATCCCCTGACAAGAATTGTAAATGCACTTTGCATGAGTGATCAAAGCCCTTTGCCACAAAAGGCTTAGAATTCACATGTATCAACCTGATAAGTAAACGTACAACGGGCAGGATGAGGAAATTCTCAATATAGTCCCAGAAGAGGAATGATGGCTCTCTAACTTCTAGTGAGCTGTCTGAAATCTATCTCCCAGCAGTACAACATCTATGAACAATATCAAGGTAGGTAAAAGGGGAAATGCATTATTCTTACCTCACTGTTGAGCGCAAGTACTGGTAGCCTGATGAACCTCCTGTGCCAGCCTTACTGCCAATCATTCTGTGCACCATGCAGACATGGTTATCTAAATAATACATACAAAGGGCATGGCACACAGCCAGCGTTAAAATATAAACAAAGGGTCACATCAAGGTGAATACTGCATTATCAGAGGTCACAGAGAGATGAGCTACTAGGTCTTCAGAAATGTAGGAGTTAAGTATGGCACTCAAGTCAGCTAATGTAAAATGATTGTTAATACAGAATTACTACATCAATTTTGTAGTTATCTAAATGGGGAAAGAGCAGAAGGAATATTTCCATGTGAACAGACATCATAATGAGGGTTTGGGAAAATATATTGCTATCCCTTAAATAAAATTTTTCACTAAGCTTAAAGCATGTCATGGAAGTGACAGCTTTACCTATATATCTACCTATCAATAATAAAAATAAAAATGTTATTTTTAAAGGACAAACTCGGAAGCTCAATGCTAAAACTCTAGGTATGAGTCTCAGAGTGTGAAATAGAACAGTTTACTTGCATCTAAAAGAGTATCTCAATAAAAGAGTACAACTTACATCTCCATTTTGTCATGAGTACGTCGATATCCATAAGAGAGGTAAGAAGCTGAAAGGGAACCTGAAAACGGGGCTCCTCTCTTGGAAAATGAAAGAGAGTACAGTAAGACCTCCCATGATGAGCTACATATTTCAAACTATCACTTCAGCAATGAAAGACACTCGTGTTTTTCCCGAACTGGTACTGAAATACCAGTAGATATTCTAACAAGCACTTCGGCCACGTAAGTTTTAATCTGTCTTTTTCCCCTCTCTGTTAGAAAATGCTTTAAAACTTTCTAGGACACTTTGTAGAACAGTTTGTTTTCACCTTTCCAGCTGCCAGTAAGCACTGAAAATACTTTGATACATCTTATAACATTACCTGTAGAAGTAGATCATTAGGGCACCCTTCAGTGCTTTATAAGACAGTCTTCTTTCTCCTGCAAAATACAAATATCTTTAGTTTATTGCTGATTATCCTGAAAACATAATGCTATTGTGTGATTATTCTGTATTTATCATATTTAAAAATTTAAATGTGTACATTAATATACTCTACCTTTACTAAGTAGGTGTTCATGCCGTTTTTCATCAAATAATGAAAGTAATATATCTTTCTGCTTTTGGAATTCAGATAACAAGTCCTCTTTTTCTTCTGATTCTGGTTTGGCCTTTGATATTTAAATGAAAAAGAAGGGTTTTTTTAGAATTCAATAGGGAAAAAGCAGGCTCTTGAATGACCCATGATTTAACCTCTATTTTCATCTAAACACCCTGTAAGTTTACACTTTAAGTGTAAGAACTGTATTTTCAAACAAGGTAGGCAAGTCACTTAGTCACTGTTCTTTAAAAAAAAGAAAAGAATTACCAGAAATTGTGCAATTAAATACAATGCAATTCAGATAAATAAATGTTCAAACAAACTAACATCACTTTTCTTTAGGTCTAGAGGCCTCAGAACAGCTAACCTTAATTCGTTTGAAGTCTTAATTATTTTATTTCTTAGTTTTCAAGGCAAAAAGTGGACATTTTGCACAGCTATGGGTTAGAAAACTTATATAGAAAAGCTGGATAAATCAGGAAGTTGTAAGCATATTCTCAGGGACTTTATATATTCTTATGTTGCAGTGTTTCTTCTGTTTAAAAATGTACTTGGGGATTTTTTTCTTGCTTCTTTGCCAGCGTAATTCAAATGATCACACAACAGCTAAGCACCGTGTACTGTTAAGTAGTAATGATCAGTATATAGAGACACTCCCTATTCATAGGCCCAAACTTTGTGGAGTTTTACTCTGAATTTCAGATGCAAGCACCCAAGGTAACATAGTTTCAGTAAGACTAGTTTTCTTCCTGTGATACTTTCCCTTTTCTTTTGCGATCAAAATAATCCACATAGCACATGCTTAAGGTGTTCCTTGATGTCAAATTATAGACACTGAGATTTCCTGGTAATGTTTGTGATTTTTATGCTTCTTGCAAACACTGGCTGCCAAAGATTAAATGAAGTGAGAAACCAGGAGTGGGCCAAAATGCCAATTAAAAGAACATGATTTCCAACTGTCTCTGCATGTAGTTGGATCAAGGGAACATACCTGTACTATGGCAAATTCCTCTTCTAGTCCTTTTAAAATATTCACTTCAAATTGGCCCCAGAAATCAAATCCTTCTGCCTCAAGTCCTGGAGTTCTTTCCAGCCATGCCTTTAACAATAATAATGTGTTCAACTACTCATAATGAAAACACAATACTCTAGAATTACAATTTATAGCAATATAAATTATACTGTTATAGTTCTGGTTTAATACCCATACAGGTGTGGATTACTTGGAATAAGGATATCCACATGGAAGATTTGTATCTGTATAATGATGCCATGCAAATACACCCATAGGTTACAAGTTAAATTATCAGAGTTAGAAGATAAATGCTCTCTTGTTAAAACTCATTCCCTTGTAGACAGATGAAACAATCTTATTCCACATATGCAGGATAAACTAAGATAAATCTCAGAACGAAGATATAGAACCATCTGCTAGTATAGCCAGTTTTTATCTGGTCAGTCTGAATACTGATTACACCATGTGACATTAGATATATCAGAATATGTGATAAAACAAGATCAAAATTCATGTAGCAGTTAGCAACCTCTTTGATTTCCTTTAAACAATGGTAATGAAATAAGGAGAAAAAAGACAAAATCTGTATGGTCGAACTTCTTTTAAAGATAATTTTATTTAGCTCCTTCTTATCAGAAGAAGACTGGAAAAAGAAGGAAAGTTACCGAGATTCCTTACGCATTCTGTAGCAGGTGTCATCGAATGAAAGCATAGAGAATGATTTTGTCAGAGACGTGAATGTGTTTATTGAGCTTTATATTGCATTGTTCTTTAAAAGTTAAGTTGGCATGTGAAAAGGACAGGGGAGTTAAAGAAACTGCCATGTTTGAACAATGCATAATTTTCAGACAAGGACATTAAATCAAGGTAAATGAGAAAAAAAAAACTTGTTAACCTTTCTCATTTTCATTTTGGGCTGGCATTTTTTGTTTTCTGGTTTTTTTTTTTTTAGCCTAATACTCCTCACTAACATTGGAATATTTAAAATTTTTTCTTCTATAAAGGTTTGTGGTTATGAAAAACAATGCAAATGACCCGATACATTAATGTTCTTAATATTTCTGCAATGTAATTTACTAGTTTAACAGTTATATTTTTCAGACAAGAGTAACAGCTGGGAAAAAAAATCAGTTGGTTTCATAATGGCCAATTCTTTCATACTAATTTTGATAAGAATTCAAAATGTGATTCACTGGAAACCTGTCAGCATTCTTGCTTCTCTCAAGGAAAAAAGATTATCACTGATAACAGTGAAGGACATTCTCAAGGGAAAGGGTAAAACATTTAAGCAAGGTCCCAGACAAATATTATTACCTCCACAAGTTGCAGAAGCGTTGGTTCTTGCTCTGATTTCAGCAGTAGTTCATAATCCTCTCCCTTGAAGTTATCACGATAATGTCTTCTGTTATAGGGGACCCTCAGGCTTTGGGGAACACCGATCTTGTTCTCTAGCAAACGAAATTGCAGGCTCTGAAAACCTGAGGCTGGACTTAAGTAGTCTCTTTGAGAATAGAAGAGGAAAAACATACAAAAATACAGGATATTATTTTACCATGATGGAGTGCTCTGGTTCTCAGCTAAATAAATATCTACATATCTCATATTTGAAGAATATCAAATAGATAATTGAACATTTTTGGTATGCTTGCAATTAAGGGGGAAAAAAATGAAAGTTGATATATCTGTGTATACACAGACATACATATACACACGTTTATATTGTGTTTTAAAATGGCAGCTCTGTGCATGTGTTTCACAAAAGAAAAATTAGTAAATATCATTTTCATTCTGGACAGCAGAAGTAGCTTTACCCCAAATACGCATCAGGAAAATTTCAATATCACTAAAATGCCAATAAATGTTTTTTAAATAGGCTTGTTATACATATGAACAATTGATATGTATGAAATAAATAAAACCTACTAAATCTTTTTCAGAAGATTATTCTGAAGGATTCATTGATGGGATTCTTTCTGAGCTGAACTGTGTGAACACATTAGATGAACTGATTAATAAAACTGATCTGAAATCCCACATTGCTAGGCAATTGTAATGCGCTCTGAACTGCAAATAGAAGATTTGGAAAAAAACAGGTAATATCTGTTTTTGTATTTGCTTGATACATATTACACATTACTTTATGTTGTTGAAAATCAGAAGCAGTGACTCCTCAGAAGATTATTAGCTCATATATTTCTCCTGCTGTAGAAGACTCAGATGTTCCAAACTTCCAGTGGAAGCCAAGTTGTATTTTCATGTGCTTTTCTGTTAAGTAGCGCTAAAAGACAGGGAAAATGGTACTAAAGCAATGCAGAAGGGGGAAGGATGCTGGAAAGCACTAAGTGCATGAGTCAGGCAGGTCAGGGACACAATCAGAACGGGAATAGGAAGGCAGATGGTGAATTGCATATGAAGCTGACACAAAATGGTAGTGGAAGGAGCTAGTCGTGGAGAGATAAGAGGTAGGAAATGTCAAGTACAAAGTGAGGAAAACCAATGGATCCCAAAGACGGTCCATGCAGAAGGCAGAAGAGCTACAAACAATTTGACCCAGCAATATTTTGGGCAGCTATGGGAGAGCAGAAGTTCTTGGGGAGAAATAAGAAGAAAGCAATGTTACTTCAGCCACTTGAAGCAACACTGGGAAGCTAGGAAATACGGTCCAAGACAGTATAATGATCTATTTGATAATATACAGACTGCATTTCTCTCACCCAAACATGTTTATGATCTGTCACAGAATATGGCTGCAACTGCAGTGGTAAGTTTCAAGTAAATTGTTAACAGAACCAGGAAGCATTTCTACTCTTTCTGCTATAATTTGAATTTTTTTTTTTTTTTTTTTTTTTTTTTTTTTAGTCTGAAAACATTTAACACAGCACACGCAAACATCAGAAGTTAACTTGTATTTCATTGCAGGGTATGCTGGTCTTGCATTCAAGCTCATGTCTTAGTTGACTTTGTACCATAATGCTACAATTACCTCCGACACACATTGACTGGAAAGCTGGTCACAAGGGACACAGAGAAAGCTGAGGTCCTAAGTGACTTCTTTGACTCAGTCTAGTCACACCGCACAAGTTGGAGAAAGCAAAGGTAATAACTGGGAGAAGGAAGATCTGCCCGCTCTAAGTGAAGATCAGGTTCAAGACCATCTAAAGAATCTGAAGGTGCACAAAAGTTCACGGGACCCAATGAGATCCATCCATGGGTTCTCAGGGAACTGGTGGATGAAGTTGCCAAGCCGCTGTCCATCGTATTTGAAAGGTCATGGCAATCTGGTGAAGTTCCCACTGATCGGAAAAGGGGAAACATAACCCCCATTTTCAAGAAGGGAAAAATGATCATCCAGGGAATTACAGGCCAGTCAGTCTCACCTCTGCACCTAGCAAGATCACAGAGGAGATCCTCCTGAAGGCCCTACTAAGGCACATGGAAAATAAAGATGAGGTGATTGATGGTAACCAACATGACTTCACCAAGGACAAGTCATGCCTGACAAACTTAGTGGCCTTTTATGATGGAGTTACAGCATCAGCAGATAAAGGAAGAACAACTGACGTAATCTACCTAGACTCGTGCAAAGCATTTGACACTGTCTCGCACATCATCCTGGTCACCAAATAGGAGAAAAATCGATCTGATGGATGGGCCACTCGCTGGATAAGGAATTGGCTGGATTGTCGCACTCAGAGAGTTGTGGTCAATGGCTCAATGTCCAAGTGGAGATCGGTGACGAGTGGCGTTCCTCAGGGATGGGTGTTGGGACCAGTGTTATTTAACATCCTTGTAGGTGACGTGGACAGAGGGATCGAGCAAGTTTGCAGATGACACCAAGCTGAGAGGTGCAATTGACATGCTAGAGGGAAGGGATGCCATCCAGGTGAACCTGGACAGGCTTGAGAGGTGGGTCCATGCCAACCTCATGAAGTTCAACAAGGACAAGTGCAAGGTTCTGCACCTGGGTCAGGGCAATCCCAAGCACAAATACAGGCTGGAACGAGAATGGCATCAGAGCAGCCTTAAGGAGAATGATTTGGGAGTGTCAGCTGATGAAAGACTCAGCATGAGCCAACAATGTGCGCTTGAAGCCCAGAAGGCCAACCGTATCCTGGGTTACATCAAGAGAAGTGTGACCAGCAGGTCAAGAGAAGTAATTCTGCCCCTCTGCTCTGCTCATGACACCCCACCTGGAGTACTGCATCCAGTTCTGGGGCCCCCAACACAAGAAGGACAACAAGATGTTGGAATAGGTCCAGAAGAGGGCCATGAAGATGATCAGAGGGCTGGAGCACCTCCCTTACAGGGACAGGCTGAGAGAGTTTGGGCTCTTCAGCCTGGAGAAGAAAAGACTCTGAGGAGACCTTAGAGCAGACTTCCAGTACCTGAAGGGGGCCTAAAGGGAAGCTGGGAAAGAATTTATAAGGACATGTATTGACAGGACAAGGGGGAATGGCTTTAAACTGGAAGAGAGTAGATTAAGACTAGATATTAGGAAGAAATTCTTTTCTGTAAAGGTGGTGAGGCACTGGAGCAGGTTGCCCAGCAAGCTTGTGGATTCCCTCTTCCTGGAAGAATTCAAGGCCAGGTTGGATGAGGCTGTGAGCAAACTGGTCTAGTGGGAAGTGTTCCTGCCTATAGCAGGGGGGCTGGAACTAGGTGATCTTAATGGTCCCTTTCAACACTAAGTATTCTATGATTTTATGTTCTCACCCTGTTGAGCAAATCAGGTACTACAAGCTGCCAGGGTACATGCAAGTCCTTGCTTAAATTCACAACCAACTCAAAGGATAAGAATTACTACCCCATGCATTACCGTAGAGGAATAGTAAGTATTTACCTGAAATCAAAGAAGTCCAATGCAGTCATGGTTTCCAAAACTGAGAACTGTTCCACAAGTAATTTCAGAATCATTGAAATTCTGTTCATTCGAGTAATAACCTTCAGCATGTTCCTCTCATCTCTTACCTTAATAAGAAATAAATACAATGATCAGACAGAAAACAGTGTTCTCTTTACACTGTCTTTTAATTCAGGTCTTTCCACTGTTGGGCAACATGATAGTTCTCAAGTCATTTTCCATGTGAAATCCCTAACAGCAGAACAATCTCATATTGAATAGAGCTCTGATTTTAACTGAATGTATAATATTCAGTTATTTAAATCCGTTTTTCTCTCACTTACTCCTATTAACTCAATCCCATTAAGTTCATCTCCCAGACCAGGGCAAACAACCAGAAAATACCAAACTATAAAAATGAAATCTGAAAACTATTTCCTTAATCATCTTGCTTTGCTATTAACCTTAACACTGACATTTCAAATTCTGATTGTAAGATAGCTTTCATTTTTCACAAAAATAAATAAAGAAAAAATATTCTATTAAGAACTGATTATGGTCGAATAAATTTTGATACCATTTTAAGACAGCCAACAATATTATGACTGCAGAGGACAACAAAGAACATTTTCATTGATCATTATAAGAAAAATAGACTCCTCCTTTCTGAAATAAAGTCTGATCTACTTCAAGTTTTTCTTCACATTTACAAACTCAGGTTGTTATTCAAGGTATTACATGCAGTCAGCATTTTTCTGTGAGCATATTAGGTCAGGAGCCTTCCCTTGTTATCAATAATTATGAGGTATGTTTAGTGTTGGATAAATGTTTAGAGATGTTTAAAATGCTTCTGTTATCTTTGTCATTTTACAAAATTCTCATGCAATTGTACATTATAATTTTGATTATTACTCTTCTGTTGGATTTCACAATACACAGCTACTGCAAATAGTTTTGCTTTCATGTAGCAGATATTAGATGAAAGGAAATTGTATGTAGAGTCCAAAAATTTGAACAAAGGCAGACACTGACATTTCAGTGTAAGTATACCTGTTAGTCCATTTTCAGTTTTGCCTCTGAGCATGACTTTTCTGCAGTAAAATATACCCAAATTATCTTCTGCAATTTTCCAGTACTGGTAGGAAAGTATGAGAGTATTTTGGCCAGTGAAACTGGTCTTGGAGAGGCATTTATGAAAAAGGCAGATTTCAGGAGGAAGAAGTATTCTGTATCTGTGCACACTATGAGGATGTAAGAGCCATACAGCCAATATTTTTTCTTTTGGTTGCTGTTCAAAAAAAAAAAAAAAAAGCACCAACCATATATAACTCACATACATCAGGCTGGGAGGAAAGAAAAAGGGGAATCCTAATTTTACCAAAACGAATATTTGCTTGACTTACATGTCCATTCTGAAAGATCACCCGAACAGAGTCCAACTCCCACAGAATCTGCTTAAACCAAAGTTCATAAGCTAAAACAATAAAGCCATTGTTAGCAATAACTTCAGCATTATTTTGCTTTTGTTTTTTTCTTTTTTTCTTCATAGCACTTATGAGGAAAAATTCTTACTTTTTGATTTGGAGTGAATAGCCTATGTTGACAATGTCGGGGTATAAAAAAAAAGAGCTGATATAAAAAAGTATTGCCTGTTCTAGTATGTTGTCCATTACCAAAACTATTACATGAAATAATCTAGTATCAAGAACATATACAGAACTTTATAGAGCATATTTTCCACATCAGATATTAGATGTACAGAATGTAGATTACAAAAGGGGAAAGAGAAAAATTCAGGTCCAACACTTCAGCAAAAGGTCTATGGCATTCCATTAGAACCCTAGAGCTGCTTACAACTTTAATGACATCTACAGGTTTCCTATCAACAACAGGAAAGTGTCATCCAATCAGTGCCTGCAAACCATATGGATACGAGCAATTAGGGAACATCTAACTTCTGGCTGCTGGCTTCTAATGCCTCTCAATGGTTAAAGCAGAACTGAAGTTTCAGAGAAGGCACAAACCAAAATATATAAAGCTTACCTACAATAAACTACTTAACACCCTATTACTCAAGCCAGGAATAATTTCTCCACCTTAATTTCTCTAGAAAGAGAGTTGCCAAACTCTTGATTTTCCAAATCTGAATTTTATAGTTATGATTTCATAAGCATAGAGTTCATTATAGCCTTAAAAAGCATTCAGGGATATATACAAATATAAACACACATAAAAAGACAGAGTAAGTGTAGTGACCGGGTCTAAAGTGAAAACAAATTACACATAGCACTTGTCAATGTTAAATAACTTCCCACAGCAAGAATGCCAAACAACCATTACTCTATTCCTCTCACCTACTTACCTTGATGTGTCACAATAAAAAGATGCTCATCATGGATTTTGTTTCCTTTCTTTTCGCTCTGTAGCTCTTGGGCATTCAGTATTTTGTTCAACTTTAAAATAATAATAATAATAATAAAAGACTATTTGTAAAGTTCTCAATTCTGCTATTAGACGTGGTGTTCCTACTTAGTAGAGCTTATATTTAAGGAAAAATAAAATAAAATATTCCAGGTTGTATGAGAAGTTAAAATAAATAGTTTCTTTGTAATTAGAAAAAAAATCTTGTCTGAAATGAACATTCAGGTACATCAAGTGGAAAAGTTTGGAAAATCATTTTAAGGTTTTTAAGTACATATATAAAAAAGGAGAAAACAAAATACACAGTGCATTCTCCAGATCTTATATCAATACCGACATATTCAGCGCAAGAGAATTCTGATAGAAAAATTCTGTGTAACCATGTAGTATATAACTAAGCAAGAGCTCTGATTTGAGGCTGAACTAGTTATTTCAGTTCTGGCATTAGTAATTTTTGATTGAGTCAAATTCATTATCTCACAGCTGCTTTAAAAGAAATCTTTGGAAGATTCTGTATTATATGTCAACAAATTAATCTCTTGTTCACAAGCACAGAGTAATTCCACTCGCTTCAGTTTTTGCTGTCATGAAAATAAAAGGAAATGTCTAAATTATCTTATTACTTCTGACATTTTATTTCTACATATTTCTTGATTACTTCTAGTTGTGTTTTGTTTTATTTTTTATGTTTGTTTTCCTCTCACACCCCGCATTACTGCAATGTGTTTTTCCAGCCAAATATTAAGGAGTTTCGTGCAATAATTTGGGGAAGTTGCACATGGCCTTCTGATTTGCAGAAAAATTGCTAACTGCTAACTATCAGATCAAATAAAGTATTGTGCTGCATCACTTCACAGTTTAGGTTTGCCAGTACAACTAACTACTGCCAGTGCATGACTGGGAGAAGTGCCAATCTTGTGTCCTGGCTCAAGTCTTCTGAGCATCCAGGACAGTAAAATTCAAATCATTACACTTACTTGCAGGTAATCTCCATAGATAAGTCCACCTTTGCTGGCTTTATTTATTCCCTCTTGTGATTTGTCACCTTTTTCATTTTTCAGAGATAACTTGCTAAAATTATATCTGAGAAGAAAAGTAGGAAAATATATAAGCTATTTAATTAAAGAACTATCACTGAATTTGTCATTTTATTAACAGATGCACCTAAAATTCAGACAATGAAAAAATGAACCACTAAAGCAATCATATGAGAAAGACAGTGCACCTGACATACACCTTGTCACAGTAGTAATAGCTGGTAGCATTAAACCTAGTTCATCACACAGCCCTTCTCTGAAGGGTCCTCATACTATCTCCTTTCCCTTAGCAATAGCTACAGCAGTCTATTTACAGATAATCATTAATTCCTCTCCAAAATTTACATTAGCTTTATATCTTTTAAAACAAAATAAAGATAAGAGGAACTCACAGGTATTTGTTCCCCATGAAGGGGCATCCACTCATGGTTCCAGGGTCCAAACTCACTGAGCTGTGCTCTGGGGGAAAAGAAACCAACTCTGTGACTTAACCCAAATCTGCTGCAGCTGCCTTATATATAACCTTATCTCCCTGTGTAGACCAACCCCTCAAATCCTCTTAGCCCATCCCTGCTATTCAATAATTACAGAAACTGTCATGGCACAAAGGTCAATAAGTTCATGTGGTTTTAGCTCTCTAATGTTTCAACCAGCAAAAAAAGAGTGGCCGGGATACTTGCCTTTTCCCATATGACACAATTTTTGTGCACTTTGCTGTATGGCTTTCCCTGATGGGGACCCAGGCTGGTGTAAGGGGTAAATCAATGAGAAGTCTGCGTGTGAATAAAGACAATATTTAATATTTAATTCAGAAATTGGTTAGGTAGGTTTTTAAACTGCAATCCCTCACATCAAAGCATCAGTATTCTTTGAACTTTTAAAAAAGCGAAACATGAAAAAGGAAAGGGAGAGGAAGATAGAGAAAGAAAACTGATACTTCCAAGGAAAACTGAACTGTTTGTAAAAGCTTTCAGGCAATGTACTTATTTTCAAAGTGGGCACACAGATTAAGTAAAACAAGTAAGAGAAAAATATATGTATGTTATTATTCTGGAGATTTAATTCATTACAAATTCTTCATTTTATTTCCCCTGCAGAAGTTTCACTCTCATTTGTTGACAGATGTTACTCAATTCTGTCTAATCATCAGCCTAACAGACTATGAAGTAATGTGTTACTAGTGTGCATTTCTTTCGTGCCTGCCAGCCTGTTCTGAAAGAAGTTAAAGCTCAGTTTTACTGTAAACAAAGTTACAGGGCCCCTGTGACCCCAGGACATTTAGTCTCATACATCGTGCAGTGGTATCTGTGTGCTGGATTCAACTGTTCCAGTCGTTTAAGAGTAGATGGATAACAACAAAAAAAAGCTATACGTGACATGTGGGTCATGGGATATATACCCTGCTAAGTCAGATGCTGTATGTCATGCTGTACAAATATTGGCTTAAAACTGAGTTCTCACACAGCTGAGCCACAGGCAGGACTCCACTGAGGCAACTCATAAGCAAGGTAAAGGTGTTCTTCCATCACAATGTAAAAGCTGATGGAGCAAAATAATCCTCATCAGTCATTTCTATACATCTGCTCTGCATGCTGGCAAGTAGAAATAAAGGTGAAGACTGTGCACTAGTATATATATCAGAAACTTAGTGTTCAAAAAATACGTTGCTTCTACTGAAACTGTTCTATTATGAAGCAATTGTCCCGCTCTGCTCTGTCCTGGTGCAGCCTCATCTCAAGCACTGTGTGCAGGTTTGAGCACCACAATGTAAGAGCGACATAAGGCTATTAGAGAGCATCCAAAGGAGGACTATGAAGATGGGAAAGGGTCTAGAGGGCAAGGCACATGAGAAACGGCTGCAGCCCCTCAGTTTGTTCAGCCCAGAGCAGAAGAGCTGAGGGGAGGCCTCATGGTGGCTGCAGATCCTCACAGGGAGTGGACGGCAGCACTGAGCTCTGTCAGGGCCCAAGGGAACAGCATGGAGCTGTGTCAGGGGAGAGGCAACTGGGAGTTAGGGAAAGGATCTGCATGGGAGGGTGGTGGGCATGGGCCCGAGCTGCTGGAGTTCAAGAAGCATTTGGACAACACTCAGATACAGGATTTGAATTTTGGGCCTTGTGTGGAGGCAGAAGGACTCCATGATCCTTGTGAGTCTCTTCCAACCAAAGACATTCTATCACCCTGTAACAATAACATAACCTGCCCCATCTACAGATCTCAAAAGCATGGGCAACAAAGGCTTGGTTTGTCATTTCCACATGCATTTAGTTGAAACAGACATCCTGAATCTCCACTGTGAAATCAAACTTCCTGTTATGTTTTCTAATGTCACTAAGAAGGAGTGTGAATACAGTAAAGGAACAAGAACAGCTGAAAATACTGAACTCTTAACCACATCAGAAAAGCCAGTGTTTCCTTGTGCAGTTTAGTATCTTTTGTGGGGCCCAAAGAATAATAAATTTTCAGAGGAACGTTCTCTGACTTGCAACAATTATACTGCCTGCCCTATAGGGGAAAGACTTCGAAGTCTAAGAGCCCTTTTAAGGGTTAACTGCCAGCTTGGGAGGTAATACTACCCTTGATTGGTTCGGGGTTACTAAACTCCCAAAATCTAGCTGAGGATACTGTCTGAATCAAGAGCGATAGAAATTTCTGTTTTGATTCAGCAACGAACAAGCTGCAGTCAACCAAATAAATCAGCCAAATTGCAAGAATTTAGGAAGTTAATTACAGTAATTCCAACATGTTCAAATTCTCTGCTTACAGACCTCAAAACTGATTGATTCCATCACTCATTCACCTCACTGGCTACCCGAATGTGATTTCAGTAAGCCATCACAAGTACATAACGAACTTGGTACTGATAGAGCAAATAAAAGAAAAGCTAACTTGTACAACCTGATTATGAAATTGTCTGTTGGCAATATAGACAATAGCACAGACTGAAAGAGCCATAAGGTCTGGCTCAACTCAGAGCCTTTGTCTGTCTTAACTGTAGACACTTCTACAAATGATGGAGAAATAAATGCCTATTCATGCTTCTGCCGTGCTGCTCAAATCTGGGATCTGATCCTTCTTTGAATGGTTCTAGCGACTTTTCCCCACTGAGATTTTACTGCTCCTTTGCCATCTCTTTATACTAGCATAATCATTCATAAAGGAATCTTGATGAAAAAGCTCCTCCATATATATCTGAAAGCAAAATGTAACCTTGATTTTAACTAAATGGTATTACCTTCTTCTCAAAATGCACCATAATTACCCTTTTTCATGCTGAACATGCAGAACTAGGTAGAAGCAGATGTAATTACACACACAGCTTGCTGTTCATGCCATGGATGACTGAGCAAGGCTATGAAAGCCAACCATGCGTGCATGCCCCTGAGATTTTCTCTTTTCCTCTCTTTCTTTCTCTGTTTCCTTGCTTATTTATTCTTACAGCATGAAAGTCAGACAGACTTCTGTTCATTCTGAAACGTATCAAAGGACTCTAACCTTCAGTGCAGAGAAAGTTCTGTTTTGTGATTGGGCTGAATACAAGACAAACAGTTAAACACAGTAGGAAAAAAAAAAGGCACATATTCCAGGAACTGCACTTTGTGGCCTTTAAACTGTCATGGTCTTCACGACCAAGCAAGACAACTGTTAAACCTCTTTCTTAATCTACCCTCAACCCCCTTCTTTTTCTTTTCCCCAGTTGTGAACGTGGACTAGCTTTGTTCATCACAGCTGCGATGAAGTTGCAGAGGGGAGGCAAATTGAACTTACTTAAACCAAAAGAAGTGAATTGTAAGAGCAAAAAAGGAGCCTACCTCTAGCTAGGCCAATGGGAGGTTTGGCGTAAGCCAGAAGAGTCCTGTATTTTGTAGATATAGCTGTAGTAAAGAGTCCACTTGTTCTAATGTGAACTGATGAGGAGAGAGAAGCGAGAAGAGAAGCAAGAATGACTGTCATGTAATGTCATATATCCAACAAGAGTCTTCTCTGTATATAGAAGTGACTTGTTCGCCTAAAACAAATCTCAAGATACCCCACACAAAATTGCTTATTAAAAAAAAAGTACATACAAATAGTTTGGACAGTGTTAGACATTCTCCTGATCAAACTCTCATTCTGATTACAAAACCACCACAGATTAATTTGTTTTTCTAAAGTTCATTAACTTGAATAAGGAGCTTGGATACCTTCTTGCTACAAACAAGTGATGTTTGCAACTTCCCAACACTTATCCCAGAAATGCAAACTAGGAGTTCTTCAGCACAAATTGCTTTTATCTATGTAATAGTATCTGCAGTGGGTTGGGGTAAGCTTAAAAGTTTCTACTAGAGAGCAGAAGGTGTCTTGGGAGGAGCCTATTAGAAGAATCAATGAAACAAACAACAGAAAGCAAGCTTACAGTGAGATAGTTTCCCCATCTAATTTTCCAATACTGATAGTGTAGGACTTCCTGTGATACCCATGTCTGTGCATATTATAACCCTTATACTGTGAATCCACAGCCCACTGCAATGAATTCCATAACTGAAGTGCACACCATGTGAAAGAGCAATTCCCTGTGCTAATTTCAAACTTTCTGCCAAGTAACTGAGTATTTCTAAATACCATTCAGTACCAAGCCATAGCTTATGAGCTTGTAAGAAGCTCCCAGTCCCTCCTTTCTGCAATTGCTCAAATTAAGTTGTGTCTGTTTTGAAACTGAGAATTTAAAAGGTAAACATCTTGACAATGTACAGATGTACACATTGCTAGTTCCATTGGTGAAAGAACTGATCTCTCAGAAAACAAACTTGTTACTATAATAGTAAAATGCAGAAGCAAGCAGTATGGTAACTACTTGTAGGTTTTGGCTGAGAAGGTGCAACTAAATTTCTTGATTTTTTTCTGGAACGCTGTTATCCTATTCACTGGAAAGAGTTCTAAGAGTTTTAACACCAGTTTAACGTCACACCTATACATTATTTAATGTATGGAACTGAAATGACTTTCAAAAAGGCTTTACAAAATGTGGAGTTTTTATTGTTTTGTTGTTGCTTTGTAAGTTAGTAGTTACATTGGTTGAACTGCATCTGACAGTTCATTTTATTTATTTACTATAAGCTCAATTCAAAACACTGCTTTTGTGTATCCGTTTGATTTTCTTCTCAATGTCCATTGCACAGCTGAAGCACCTAATAAACTAAGCCAGAAAGAACCTTAGTGTGCTAGTTGCTATATAAGCACTGAAAAAAGATAACTTCCCCGGTCAAAACAATAATTAAAAACATTATAACAGGGACTTGAATAAAGGCACAAAACAGGAAGGTTAAGAGGAGATAATTGATATAGCACCAAAAAGTGTCCTCCTCTCAAATAAGTATTTTACAATTTCCAAAACTGGCATTGATATATAAAAAACATTTGAAATTAACAGCCTGTATCAAGAAAAAAGAAAATTTAGTGACTTCAGGCTTAAATAAACTAGCCTGAAGTTGATGCAATATTAATAATCCAATCAGGCATTTGTATCTGGGGGAGGAACAGAGCTCAAGGTCTTGCAAACTACAAACAAAGCAAAGAGATAGTGCTGCAAAGATTTATTTTTTTTAATATTGTATTTGTTCTACTTATTAAACACAGAGAACCATGTTGTCACTTCTCAACATACTTTTAACTCCCAATTACATCTCATGCATCCCAGCACAACCCCCCAGTCCCCTGCTGTCTATCACATGTGGCTCTGCAGAGTGCAGCAGGATTTCTTCCACATCACATAGCTTCTGGACCCTCTTACAGTCAGAAGCAGTGACATCAGTGTTCCTGCCCCAAGCTATGATCAAAAGCAGACTCTACTCAGATTACCACTAGTTCTTCCTACACCTGGATTTTCTTTATATACCACACTCACGATGATTTTGCTTTTGTTGTCTGCTGGTTGTACTCAGGTGTTGCCTCAAGTGCCTGTTCTTGGAATTGTTCCAGAGGAACAATTGGTTTTCCTCACGTTCTGACTGATTGTTAATTCCCAAGTTATGGAGAAGGTGTTCTCTCACTGCTACTTCCAAATCTTCCTCCTTTCATCCCTGAAACGTGTCAGTATTAACCAAAACTATATACATGACTTGATTTTTGTAAGTGTATATGTAAGAACATGTTGGTTGCCATGGAGCTTCCCCAAGACTAATTTATCCTCTTTTAACACCTCACAGCCACATGCAGCAAGGTTCTATCCTTCAGTACAGTGAAGCTGTTACTTTTCCCTCCTAACACGTGAAACTTGGCTACTAGTCAGGTACAGTGAAGTCAAAACCTGAAACTATCGCCATGCCTCCACATGGCTCAGCCCGTGCTGCTGTTTGCAGCAGAGCTGCCTAGCAAGAGCAAAGGGCTGCTTCAGGACAAACTCCAATAGCAATTTGCTAATCTGATGCTATTCAGTATTATCATTAATGGCCTGGATGATGGAATAGGCTGTACACTTCTCCAACTGACAAATGAGAGCTACCTGGAAGGTATAATAGCATGCTGGCAGATGGGGGCTAGAATTCAAAATGATCTTAATGCACTGAAATCATGTGCAGTTTCAGTGAAGCAAAGAGTAGTACCTTTGAACTTCAGCAACAATAGCCAAACCAGATTTTTTTATTTCTGAATGAGCTGGATGTTTCACTTATACAAAAAGAATACATTAGACAACAAAAAGCAAAACTGTAGAAAGTGAAATTCATACTGGAAACTTAACATAGCAGCTTTCCACATGGCAAGTGAATCTTCCTTTCCATCCAGCCTCAGAAAGGATATCTGAGGTACTATGTCCCTGACACCACCCTTCAAGACAGATAAAGACTACTTGGAAAAAGCTCAGAAGAAAATGGCAAGACAAAAACCAAATGTTTGACACAGAAGATATGGTCCATTAAGAAAAAGGGAATGAACTTTGCCTGACCTCTATAGCCCAAGGGAAGATTGTGAGGAAAAGTGATAAATACTTTTCCTTCAAAGTGAAGACTAATAATCAGTTTTCCATATTCAGAGGGTCAGGAAAAGGAGTAACCAGCTTAAGTAACATCTATTTTTATATTTATCTAATCTTGCTAAATAAGTAGATAAATCTCTACTGTCTGCACAGCATTAGAAAATACTGATGAAAACAGAAGATTTCTTCAGACACAGTTGATTCTGTGTCAACGGAAGGAGAACACCCAAGAAGTCCTTGAATTCTCTTTGAGCGCCTTTTTCGGAAGCCTAGCCCCTCATTGCTGAAACCACTGGCACTCCTGCTTTGAAAGAAGGAGCAAGACAGATGCCTGCACTTACAGTTAGTTACCATTTTGCAAAGTATCCCAGCATTTGCCAAAAAGCAGCAGTGACAACACCTTATAACAGTCCAAATGGTGGTCATTTTTTTTCTTCTTCAGTGTTTTGTTTTTACTACTATTTTATGCATTGATTCAGTATGAGTATTTGCAGACCTCTATATTGGTAAATAGTTGAGCAGCTTCTATTAAAAAGAGGAAAAAAGAACGTTTTAAGCAACATTAATGTATACGAAGCAAAGAGCTTCATACAATGAAACAGATGGCAGTAGGAAATATTCTTAAATTTATAGAAAAAGTCCAGTGAAAGTTAAATATGTATGCCTGTGTATGTATATAGGTGTGTATTTTCCTTCATCAGCCCATAAGCTTTCTTACAACACATTCTGTTGTAAGTAGGCTATAGAAATATAACTTATCTGAACATCTCATCTCTTTGTTTCAGCAAGCAGCTACGCAGTCACATTGGTTGTAGCATCTTTTTAAATTTGGCTGTACAATAAAAGAATTCGGAAGCACTGAGGACTGACTTCAAAACACATTGGAGAAAAAAATTACAATATGTATGAATACAAAATTTGTGACCACCTCTGTCATCAGTTGGTTTTCCTAACCTTTACTGCATCAAGAATTAAAGACTGATTTAGATAACTAGAAACGTATGACAAGGAGTGAATGGAAAAAAATAAGCTCCCTGTGATCAATTTATGGTCTGAAAGCTGTAAGCCATTTGGGAATGATGAACATACAAAATGATTGGTTTTCACTCCCTAGCATTTGCTTAAGAATTAACATAAAACAACCATAAAAGAAAGAAAATTTGAAACTGATTTCTTTTGTAAAACAGAGAATATATGCCATGTTCACCTAATGATGTACATAATTATGTACATCATTTAAGAAAATAAGATGAATCATACTTGCTGTGTACAGAGCAACTTGCAGTTTGTGCTTCTTTAACCCTATGCACATAACAGTATTAACAGACCAATATGATTTTGATTTAAGAACTCAAGCAAGTTTTAAGTGATGTAAATGTGTTGTCTGAGTACTGTGAATTAGAGTGCTTTGTGTTAATAGGAATCAGCAGATCAGCAAATAACTGCTCAGCAGTGCATTAGGTACGGCTGAGTTACATATAGATGTTGAAAAACAGTTTACTGTTAAGTACTTTACTGCCTGAGTGAATGCAAGTACTGCTCAAAGCTTGCTGTGGTAGAAAGCTTCATCCGTGAGGCAAAAGTAACAAAAGGAAGAGGGCATCTTTCCAAGAAGCTGAGTACAGAAATATGCTCTTCACACTGGAATGAGTAAATGGAGCTCAGTGATCTAACTTGCAGCTCATCACTTAAGCAACACAGCCAGAAAACAGCCAGGAAACTGTCAATGCCAGCGAGGTACTGAGGAGCCAAGTTAGCACACCTAAGAACCCAAGCATGCTGCAGGCACTGAACTGGATCTTTATGAGAGGAAAAAAATAACCCCAAGAGCTCCATCCACTGCAAATCAGAAAGTGAATGTGACAGTTTTTTAAGTCTTCCTAAAAGACTAACAAAGCACATCTCATGTTTGAGCTTTCTATTATTTTCCACTGCCTTTCATTAGATGCCCAGTTGTTTACAAGAAATTGTTTTCAAACGAGATCACACCATTCACTCACCATGAAAGTGGTTTCTGTTCTTTCTGATAAGTAGTTAATGGAATGACCAACTGCATGCATCTTCTTCCTCACCCTCAGGGTTAGTTCTCAAGAAATGCAGCCTATTTCTTGCTGAAGCCCACAAGAACATGAAATCTGGACCTGGTTATAAGGACAGCTATTCAAAGTGAGAGTGAGTTACATCCTGCTGCTGATAGGAACCCAGTGGCAGACATTCACTGACCTCCAGGGAAAGGATTCCTTATCTACTTAAAGAGAATGTATTCAGCTTGGAACAGCACAGTTTTTCCAAAGATGTCTTTCAAAGATAGAAAGAAATTATGAAAAATTAACTTACAAGGTGATGCAACAAGATAGAAGCCTCCACTTCTACTATTATTGGTGTAATAGGTACTTGAACATCTGATCCTGCCATAAAAATAAGCTTCTCAAAACTAATCTTCTCTTTGACTTTGCAGACCATGTTATCTGAAGGAAAAACATAGCAACCCTGGCAGGTAAATTGCCCAGCGTTGTGTCATCAAGTATCACCTCCCATTTAGTTTTCTATAAAAGCCATTAGCTAGCAATGATCACAGTGATAAGGCAGCTTACAGTATCCTTTCCCTCCTTACTGAAGTAAGTACAGCCTCATGGACCAGCTGGGGAGATTCATTCAATTGGATGCTAAAGGTAAGTAATAAGACATATTAGAGTGTCTCACCAAAAGCTTTAGTTACATTTGGGTGTTTTTGTCAGGATTGATAAACAAAATGAGAAACATTCTCTCCTCTCTTGTAACCTTATCCAAAGTAGAAGTCATACATCTTCAAGATATAAAGAAGGGAGAGATGAAACAAAGCTTGCAGAAAAAAAAAAAAATGTTTCTCTTAGGACATGAGGAATACTCTCTAGCTATTGGTCCTGTACGCATGTAGAATAAAAGTAACATAGCTTTAACTAGGCAATGACTTTTCTAAATGATGTCATAGTTTAATGACTTTTAGATTAAGGATAAAAGAAAACCCTGAATCTATCCAGACTAAGTAATCTTCGCACAGACAAAAGCCACATGTAACCTCCTTGAAATAACTCCTTCCAGGTAACAACAGCTCTAGATGAAGACGAGCTGCTTTTTCAAGATGCTGTACTTTATTTCTTCAGTGAAAGAGCTTGCTTCCTGTTCTTTTCAGAGTCCTTTTGATCTAGTGTGGATGGAAAGATGTAAAAGAGCCTATTACTATTACCTATCAGTTCCCTATTCAAGTAGTTATGGATTGTGATGAATTGTCAACTTACCAAGGTTAAAAAAAACTTATTTAAATTCAGCTGATAGTATTAGCATTAAAGATAATGTGAATTTCTGAAGTTTTTAGACCAACTCAAAACAGTATGTCCCTGGTCAGATATCCCTGGTTATATATGTAGATAATTTATTTCTTCTTTAAAAGCACTGGACTGAGAAACCAGGTTTCTCTGACTAACATTATGGCTCTCACAGCCTCTTCAGCAATCAGCATTTCCTGAGGCAAGCTATCTGCAACTCATCCTGAACGTAGGTCTGCCTGCCTTATTATATGCACGTTCCATATTTGCCTACGCTGAAACATGTTGCTTGCTCTTGTACCTGGATCCCTCTGATTTACTTACCTCCTTGCTTATCCATCCCTTAACCTTTGGATTTTCTATTAATAATTATGTGGATTTTAAAATATATTATTATTTTTAATTGCAGAGTCAACATGAAAAGTACTTTGTATCATTACAAAAAGATATACATATCAAACAATAACTTCTTATGAGAGCTAAGACCTAACATTTGCCCAAGGTCTTATTGTCTATCTAGCATCATCATCATTTAATGACATTGCACAATCATTTTAAATATATTTAAGTCACTGCTCTTTTTAAGAGACCCAGACTGAGACCAAAGATAAACGCTTAAAGAAAAAAAAAAAAAAAAGTGTCTTCAGATCCTGAAAACAGTGGCCAATATCTATATCTTGCAACAAGAGAATACTAAATTTGTTCTACCTCCACTCCTTGGGTCAGTATTATGGTCTACGAGAAAACAGTTCCTAATCATTTCTCCTTTGTTATAATGTAAAGTACAAAAGCACCCCTGACTAAACAGCTTTGCAAAACGATCCAATAGTCAGTAGAGCTAGGAGAGAAAATTTTGAGCAGTTTTCCAGAAGAAATAGTCATAAGAGTCAGAGTAAATTCTACTAGCGTTGAATTAAAATTCTTATATGAATGATTAAAAAACTATAAAAAGCTGTATCCTTTCAGAAATGTTTCGAAATCCAGAACCAACTGGGATTTAATTAGCACTGCCTACCCACAGGCCAAAGCAACATCCCAGAGAGTTGATGAGGTCAAGACAGCTTTGCCAGATAACTCTCACACATCCTTTTGTTCCTCTTCCCAACTGTAACAACTTCTAGTAAATCAGTTTAATAGAGTTTGTTTCATGCAAGAAAATGTGCCACACTCTTAAATCTACTAATAAAAACCTAAGGATAGGAGAGTAGACTTCCTTTTGAATCTGTAACCCTCCAAGTTTTACACAGAAACTTTCAGTAATTTAAGGGTGAAAGTCTGAAAAATGTATAATTCCCTTTTTATCTTTTAGAGCAAGTAGGAAGGACCAGGACTTTAATAGGATTTACTGTAATAATCAGATGCTTAGCTTTTTACAGCATCCTGTGCTATGTCAAAAATCCAATCTTTTCCATGGAAATGGAACTACTCATTTATATTGATATGCTTAATAATCATGTGCCATAAAATATTACACAGTATAGTCTGTTCTCAGGCAGAGGTTATAAACTGAGCTAGTCTATCATGCATCTTCTAGAACTCTAGACTACCCTTAGAAGGAAGCCCACTAATCAAAGAGTTTATGGCTTTTTCTAGATGCTTTTCCAGCATCTTTCCTTTCCTAAGAGCCATTTAAATGCTAATTTTAAAAACGTGCTTTCATTTGGTCAACACTTAGGAAAATTGGAACAGATACGACTGTACTTAACAAAGAAACTGCTGCCACGCTGGGAAGACAGAAGGAAGTATCGTCAGCAGTTTGCCTCATCCACATCATTCCATGGAGTGCATAACATTGTTCAAACACAGAACAGGACACGCAGAGTGCTGTGGCTGCTAGTAGTCACAGGCTGTCTTTGCATCGTCATTTGGCAAATCTGCAGTCGCTTTAACTACTACTTCAGCTGGCCAACCACCACTACCGTAGCAGTTCAGCACGTGGAAAACGTCAAATTCCCTGCTGTGACTTTTTGCAACCTGAACAGGTAAAAGTTATGCTTGTTACTTGCTCTTGAGAGGCCGCATCTCTTTCTCTGGCTAATATAAAGCAGCTGGGCTCCACAATTCATTTCATGAAGGCCACAAAACACAAATCTGAGGAATCTGTGTTCCACACCACTATTCAGCTAAAGAAGAAAATGTGAGAATTAGGGAAGGCAGATTTTTAATCTTCCCCCACCTTCAGATAAAGAATTACACTACAGATTTTTAATATTCAAAACCTGGAAGTATAAAAATTCTTCTGTGTAAAGTAATAGCCAATGAGTTCTCCTTCTACAGTGTAACTAAGGGACAGTAATCAGTCAATGAAGTTAAAAATAAAAGACAACATTCTCAGAGAAGTTTAAATACAAACTTCATACATATGTAGAAACTTTCATGTGTAGAACATACACTGCAAAAAGAAATCCCTTCAGTTGAGCATGCATTATTAAAATCTCTCATTTGTTCTAACTACAGTGGCAGCACATAGCAAGAAAACAGTTGGCTACCAGTAGTCTACCTAAGTGACAATTTGCTGCCACATCCACCTGCTGTTCCTGTTGTGCTTATTCTTCACTCCTGATTTCAGTAATTGTTTTCTTTGCTGGCAGAACAAAGAGGCACAAATCTTCCTTTGTCTTTTTAGCACATCCAGCATCTCATATTTTTGAGATTTCAAAAGGATTCTAGGAGAAAGGATCACCCTTGGTTCCTGCTACTGTAGCACCAATGACAGAGCTCATGAGAAGGTAGACTTAGTGCCATAGTAACACAGGTACATGAGATGCACATAGAAATCAATTTTATGAATGAAGGAACACAGGTGGGTTTTTTGTTTGTTTATTTTTTGGAAGGAATTGGTCCTCCCAGGTACATTTCCTCATGGAAATACAACTGTCCAGCTTTTAATCAGCTCTATAGTTATGGCTGTTGGATTACGTAGATGGCCAATTTGTTTTGTTTGCTTGTTTTTCAGTAGGCCCACACAACAGAAGCGTTTTTGTAATAGTCCTGGGAAGGGGTCTCTTTCCTGTTCTCTTGTTTGAAAATAACTGTTTCCTAGAAATTAAGACTACATTGTTTATCCGTGTTCTAGAGATCAAAGTGCAAGCGTGGTGGACAGGAATGAAGTATAGTTTGAGAACAAGCAACAAACCACGTCACATAGTTGGCAAAAAGAACACTGAAATTGGTCCAACAGTTCTGCAGAACTCTAAGTAATTCTTTCTCCTTCCCACTGACAGGTTTCAAGCTCATGCAGTGGGTAACCTTCAAATCATTTTTTTCCTTTGGAACATTGTGTCTGGAATTGTCCAAAAATTTGCTATGGAAGACAAATATTTCCAAGAGCTAAATGGCTTTCTTCTTGGAAACCAAAACTTCAGCATTAAAGAGTTTACAAGGGAAAACGGATTTTATCTGAATGGCAGCACACTGCTAGAATGTGAATTTTTTGGAAAGCCATGTCAACCAGAGGTAAATACTCTTGCCTCTACTAAAACAGAAGAATGGAGGGGAAGGGGATATATTGTTACCAGCTGACTTCAGATCTGGCTTTGCCAACTACTCCCCCTGCTTTCCTTTACAGTCATTCAATGGAAAGAAAAAAAATAAAATCAGGCTGTAAATCATCCTGAGGAGGACCCCAATTCTCCTGCTGAATGCAGGACAGCCTACTGGACTCCCTGAGCCATAGCATGGAATTTCAGTCTGAATTACTCCCTGCCTAGTCCCACTTCTTAGATAGTGGCCTTTGAAAACTGTCATGCCTTCAAGCTCCATCCAGGCATCTTCCTTATAAAAAGCCTATGACATCAGTTTGAATGGAGTTTCTTTGTATGACATAGTTTCGCAGATGCATTCAACTGATGTAATTAGTTTGATTCTTGAGATCAAGAACATGGACAGCCAGGGTAACTACAAGCAGAACCTAAAAGAATCTTAAGTTAATATGGAAAGTAACAAAAGAATGTGATCCTCCTATTTATGTCAATTCTTCCAAAAAGCAACTCCCATTTTCAATATAATACGTGAACAGAAAAGTCAGTCCTACAATCCTTCAGGTTAATCTAGCCTTTAGATATATTGTAGCTACTAAAAATCAGTCACTGGTGAGTTCTCTTGACTCAAAAGACTCAAGTATCTAATAGCTAAAAATAAAGCTATGAAATGCAGTCATATTAGCGAGGGTTTCCAGTTCAGTGATGAAGTGGTTTGGGAAAAAAATGCAAATACTGTAACCCCCACATGCAATATTACACATACATTTGAAACAATCTCCACTAAACAGCCACTGGAAAAACAAGGTTTTTTTTGAATGTATCATTTCAACAGCATATAATAGGTATAGAAAAACAACAACCTCATTAAATAATTCTGACTAGCTCATGGGCATTAATAAATTATGTGACTTTACCCTTTCAATTTCTATAGGTCATTAAACGTAGAAAGGGATGAAAATGCTTTTTGAGTATTTCCACCTTTCCTAATTGTAAAGTGTAGCATTGCCTTTGGGGAAAAATCTACCAAAAAAAAAAAAAAGAAAGAAAGAAAAAACCCAACCAACTGGCCCATTTTGATTCACTAATGATGCAAGTTCTTTTTTTTTTTTCCTATGTTATTCTATTTTTCTCTTTTGAAGGACTTCGAACACATCTTCACTGAATATGGAAACTGCTTTACTTTTAATTACAATGACCTTCCAGCAAGAAGTGTGAGCTTGTCTGGAAGAGGCTTACATTTACTTTTTGATGTCCAACAGGTACAGATATGCTAATGATTATAACATTTAATCATATAAAAACTCACAGATAAATAGATGGTTTTGTTTTAATCAGATATTCGGATTTCTTGCATAAAATTCTTTTTCAAGACTGCTCCTGAGTGAAAGAGTATTTTAAAGATCCAAAACTGGATTAAAAATTCTGAATGACTGTTGACTCTGTACCAGCTAAATGGTTTTGAAAGCTGCAAGCAAGCAAGCATGTATGTATGCAATGTACCTACAGCTGAAAAACAACAGAAGTAATTTAATTTTATACAAGCACTTGAGGGTCTGGACTTCGCACTGTCAATAGTTTCTGGCCTTATTAGTATTGTAATTGACCAAAAAAAAAAACAAAAAACACAAAGCTCAGAGAATATCACCTTGTGAGATGAGGAAAGAAAACTAAAACCTACAGTTATAGAAGAGTTAAACATTCACTTGTGCTCTCTGGAAATTGTGAGGGAGAGGAGTGGCAGGATCTCAAGAGAACAGTGGAAAGCTTGCTGACATGGGGTAGTCGCAAGTAAAAGGAATGAATCTTTAAGTTAAGAATGAAGGTTCATCTTTGCCTTCTTGCTTTTGAAAATGGAATAGACTAGAAGGAAGAAAAATAACTAGAAATTTAGAGTAACAGGAAGAAAACCCACAACGGTAATCAACAAAGAAAGTTTAGTTAGCTTGTTTCCAAACTATTCTGTAAATTGCTAGAACTAGAGAAATAAGATCAAAAAACCATAGCACTATTTAAATATAGTTAAATCTTCAGAACATAAGCAAAACCAAAACTGCTTTAAATAATTCTTTTTTGCATCAGGAGCAATTCACTGATGATCCTGCCCTTGGTTATACTGATGCTGGTATCACTTTTGTTATCCATTCACCTAAAGAGATCCCACGCTTTGATGGGTTAGGTTTATTAACACCAGTCGGCATGCATGCACAGGTCGCAATTCAGCAACTGAAGGTAAGCACCTTGACTACTGAGTGACAATATCAGTGTTCACTGTCACTAATTCTCTTCTGAGACACAACAACAAACTAGATGCTTTTGAAGTTAAAATATGTATCATGCCACAGTTAGCTTTAAGAATAAAATTTTATCCAGTCATTAAGAAAAAATACTTTTTTGGTGATATCAATGGTCTGCTTAATCTGTTTTTACTCAAGTTAGCATCCTGCAGTCTTACTGATGTAATGATGCAAAGATACTGCAGTAGCTGTCCATCAGCACATTTCATTAACACTAATGATTTATTAGAATCCTGGTATCCTCTCCTGGTGCAACTTGAGAAGACTACCCCACTGCCCTGGGCTGTCTGAACAGGTCCTGTTTTTGCTGTGTGAGAGTGGAGATGACTTTACAATTCCAAAAGCATAAACTGTAATTGCCTCTAATTAAATCACAATGTTACTGTTTTACATTTCAAACACACTGCATTTAACACTTTAAAATATGAGAAAACTGTATCTATATTTAAAGAGACAAGTGTTTATCTTCTGTTATCAATACCCTACAGTCAATCATTCAAGAATATCCATGGGGAGAGTGCAAGCCTGATATCAAACTTCAGTACCAAGATACTTACAGTACTAATGGCTGTTTGCAGGAATGCAAGGCCTGGTATATACAGGATTGGTGCGGCTGTCTGCCTTTTATTCTTCCAGGTATTTCTTAGGACTATCATAATACTTAAATATTATATTTTATTTATATATATATATATATGCATATATATCTCAATACTGAATGGCAGAGGTGATCTCTGCAGGACAACTACAGCTGGGATGATTTAAACTACTTATTTGTCTTATTTTAATTCTGAGATTACAAGTGAAATATTTGGTCTACTGAGGACTTAGCAACTGATCATTAGCCATTTTTAGACAAAAAAAATCTTGAAAGAAAAGACTGCCTCAGGGCTGTGACAGAAATTGCTCTCTCAGTAATCTCACACGAAGTCTGAAGTGTTTGGGATGTAGCCGTATATTCCATCCACCTCCTTTGGCTTTTTAATTCCACCACTACAACCAGAAATCCCTTGCCTTAGCTAGCCAACACAAAGACCGAGCCACAGCCTTAAAAGCAATCCTGGCTGGAACACAAAAGCGATGTTCACTCCACTGGGTCTTGTGTTCTCTATCACTATGCACCATTTTCGGTTTAGTACCTGCACTGTGCTGGAGTGAATTGTTATCTCAGATGTATAATGAGAAGTATGAAGTATCACATAGGCTTTGATGACATTATTTTTTCAGTCTAGCATAAATAGAGCTAAGGGATAGGTTGTTCAACTAAGTTCCTAAAAGAACGTTTCTTTTTAAGGAAATGGAATAGAATGTGATTTAATGAAGTTTTACAATTGCGTTTACCCTGCAATCCGTAAGTAATAATTTCATATTAATATTTTGTAAACAAATCCCAAATAACAGAAAACGCCCAAAGTTACTGAAAGTAACACTGAAATGGAGCACATCCCAGTTTATTTAATATTCTGAAAAATAGAGATCAGGTGCAATAAGTTTGATGACTGATAAAAAAAATCAAACTGAAAATCCCTGGATCTTAAGAGCCTATCTTTTTGTAAATAAAATGAACATGTTTTCACATGTAGCTCATTCCCATGAGCAAATGAGCTGCACACTGCAGATATGGAATTTGTCAATCATTACAACAGATTAGCATTAACTGTATTTTCTCAGATTCTCTGGAAGTAACTTCCAAATCTTAGGAATCTTCTTTTGTTTTGGGTGCGGCTATGTAATGTGACTCCCCACCCACCCCTTCTCAAAGAAGCTGATAATTAAGAGCATATAAACTAACTAGTTATTCTGGGGGGAAGAATACATCAAATCACCCCCTAGCAGACCTAGATGCCTCCTTCCTTCCATTAAGCAAAAAACAATCCAGAGACAGAGGAAAGACAACAGGCACTACAAGCAGAGAACTGTAACACCCACCTCCAAAAGAATGACTGTGTATTGCAGTTTATATTTCAGGAAGAAATTTTGCCCTGCCTTTTTTTCCCCACCCCATACTAATTGCCTCCAGCTTTTTCAGATTCCAATAATGACTTCTTTCCATTAGAGCCTTGTTAGAGGAATGGCTCCTCAGCATCATGAGCAGCCACACCTGCAAAATTTTGACACTTCAGTTTAGTATTTGAATAGAAGGATGTCAGATGACAGTAAATTACCAACATTTGTCTAGTAGCCAATAGAAGCCAGGCAAATATCAAGATCCAGGACTGTATTAAGTGCATTTATATGGACAGTCTTCTGTTGTCCAACTGTTCCATAGACAACAAGTAATAAGCATATTAAGTCCTAATGAGGGCAAAAAGATTTGCAGGTACTGTATACCCATGGGAGGGGAGAATAAATCAAGCCCCAAAAAATCTCAACCCTTATTATCATGCAGTTTCCTAAGTGCTAACTATAGATATTTGTTGCTTCAAAAAGTATCCACTTTACTAAGGGTAACCAATGTGAGACTTTATCAAAAAAATCAGTTAAGTCATTTGTCAGGTTAGAGAAGTCTTGATGCTGAGTGCTCTTTTAGAAATGTGCAAGATATTTCTTCTGAATTTTCAGATGATATAGAGGTAAAAGGATTATGTACAGTAGGAACCCACAACTCCACTTGCCCTGCTCCATGTGAAGAAACGCATTACCCTACCACTGTCACCTATTCAAGTTTCGGAGGAGGAAATGCCATTAAATACATTTCTGCAAAGCTGAAGAAGAGTTCAGAGTACATCAGGTAATCATTTTTAACAGCTTACCTAATAAAGAAATAATCAATTACTTTTAAGTGTGCAAACAGACTGCACAATGTGATGTGACCTTTCAAAAATACACTCTTAAGTGTTATTAAAAATATTGTGAGATAACCAGTTTTACCTAATAGATTACTTTAGGATTTAATATTTTAGATAAATATGAGTATGTAGATACAACTAAGACTTGTGGACAAGATAACCCAGCTTAAACAGTTCTGTTACTTTTCCCAATGATCTCTTACAAAATTAAAATTTTATATAACTTTTCGTAGTTAAGAATAAAGAAAAGGTAGGGTTCTGAAACCTACTCACAGTCCACACAAGCAATCCATCCAACAGAAGTCAGCGAACAACCCAAAACTGTGCTGATAAACTTCCTGTCCTTCCTCTCAGCACATTAGCAAAAAAAGCTGTGAAAGTTCTGAAGAGCTAGGTTTTATTGCAGCAAAAACATCACAAGTGTAATATTCTTTTCTATTGTTAGTAAAATTGCATTAATACCATTTAAATTCTAACAAATATTTAGAAAATATTTGGCACCATATTCTCCTGAAGTAGAAGAGCAGTGTGATTCTATCCATGTAAATGAAAACTCTACATAGAGGAAAAAAAAGTGGGACTATATCTAAAGAAGAGATCTAGAGTGAAAATAAGTCTCTATGGTATTGACAGCAAATTTTATCCATGAAATCACATTAGATCTTAGATTATGCACATAGCTGTGTTCCTCAGCAGTAGGGCTGAGCTAGCATAATCTGAATACATTTAAATTCATGGAAGAAATATCATGTATACTTATGATTTAATAAGACATGTGCCTTACAGTTACAATATAATAAAGTGATACTGAAATTCCTTGAAGAAGCAAGCATCATATATCCAATTGAAGGATTTCTATGTCGTGTTTTTTCACTAGAAAGATACAATCCAGTTGTAAAAGAACATTTAGTATAGTTTTATAATCCTAATTACTTCACAGAGGTATATCACCAGTGCAAGTATTAATACCGATGTTACACAGACTCATAATATCCACAGATTCCAGTTAGATACAACAGCAAAAAATCTGGCTAATGAAATATTTATGAGCATTTCATTGCTTCAGTGACTTCAGTTTTGTCACTCTTAGACAGTCTGCAGATGTTTCCATACATTTATACTTGGACAAACTATATGAATATTATGAACACAACCCCTATAATATGTAAAAGATAATAATCCTTTGAGAACATTTTATCTTTGTTGATTATATTATTGCCTGTAAACATCATGTACAGCCCCACAGTCATTTAATTAGGCAGGAGAAAATACAGAACATTCTTCTGTTACCAAGCCTTAACCAATAGGAATTCAGCCCAAGTATTAAAAAGTACATATTCTGAACTATAAAACATAGAGCCTAATTAATTTCTGAAAACAGAAGAAGGGAAAAGTTCACTGCTTACTACCTTATTGTACAGTGCCACTAGCAACTCAATGACAATTGTAGGAGGATTTACTAGTAAAAGCCATGGAAAAAGGATTATTTTTATTACTCAGTGTTACCTAGATTTTAGAATTATCAACTAAAGGGACAGAAGTCACCTTGTATAACCAGTACTGAGTTTTCAGTGAACATCAAATGATGAAGTTCATTACTATTTTCAACCTCCATGTCTGTAACTGTTCACACTCCTGAATAATATTCACTACATTTGTTCTTAAATGTCATGACACTACATGTGCAACTGGTTTTTGTGTCTGTTTTATTCCACTACTGTTATGTTTATCTTCTATTTAGCAGTTACACTGACTCTGTAGTCATGGTATCATAAGGATGAGCTCTTCATTCACATTGAATCATTCCACATGTCCTGCTCCAACAAAGATTTACCCACTCTTCCACTTTTGCAGCAAGAATATAATTAGCTAAGAGCGGCTATTAGCAGAGGATAGAACTATGCATCTGAGTATAGGGCAAGAGATTTTTTGCACAAATATCATCATTGAAATTATCAGAATTATATAGGCATTTGCACATAAACAACAGCAGGAGACTACAGTTCCAAGCACTGTCTCTGCTGTGGCTTAGGATGATTAATGCTTCCACTCAAGCTTATCTCTGCAGCCTTTAAGAAATAGGAGTTTATCTCATTGTAGATTTAAGCTGAGTTGCTCTTAGAACATAGCCTGAAGACCAATTCCTCCAATAACCTCCTCTTACAACTATTGCTATTAGTACACTTTTTTTTTAAACTCATTTTTCATAATTCCCATCTGATTGTCCCTTAAAAGACACCATCACTCTGCATGAACTCAGTCCATACTGATAGATATTGGTAAGCATGGACAGCACTCTCAAGTAATACTGTATGTATTTGTCATCAGGCAGAACCTAGTGATTATTGACATTAAATATGATGATCTGAGCTACAGAATAACTCAGCAGCAGAAGGCCTTGACCATATCTGAGTTGCTTGGTAAGGGAATTTTTAATATTTATTGCTTATCAATTAAAAAGTTTAAAACATCTGTTTTTTATTCTCTCCCCTTCCAAGTCCTAGATTATCCAGGTTTATAAACAAAAAACAATGCCTTTTACACTATAATGGTAATAATCATGTTTGATTTTTGTTTCTTTTTGATAGGCCTCCATTAATGACCTACAGTAGGGAAAACCGTTGAGAATAATAATTAAATCTTGCAGTAGTTTTCATCTATACAACATGCTGAACTAACTGCAAGAGTAGGAAGTTTCTGGGATTCGGAGGGGAGAGAGAAAACATGGGGAGGAAAAGCAAAAGAACAGCTAAGAAAGCACAGGAGTAGGAAATATTTTACATTCACATTCCACAGTAAAATACGTTGTTGTATGTGCTTTGTTTAGAATTAAGAAACACATTTGTCTTTTTTTCCATAAACATTCTTAAGAACAGTAATTCTGTTTTCATAAAGTGATGGATTATGTATTTTGAATTTATTAAGCACTTGAATTGTGGCAAGGTTTTGTTTGCCTCCTAGACTAAACCAAAAGCTTTGGATGACATATGTTTATCTCCTTCTTTCACAGCTGATGTAGGTGGTCAGCTTGGATTGTTCTGTGGTGCCAGTATGATTACAATCATAGAACTGCTCGAGTATATTTTTACCAATTTCTTCTGGATGTGCCTCTTTCTTCTATTGAAAGCTCCTGAAATACCTCAGTGGAATAATCCATCGCATGACCAACCAACACATGTGGAAAAAAAGAAAGGAATACAAGAATGTTAGTGGCTTGGGGAGGCACAAAACTAGTTGTTTCTCCAACTTCCCTTCATCTCTAAGATACAAAGGAGACAGTAATATCTTCCATGGTTTCCTTCCCTTGTATTCCTTATTCTTCCTGTTTTATTTAGTGCCTACAGCTATTTAACTGTGCTAGATAATTTTAATGAAAGAACTTTGGAAAGCCTCACCTTCCTCCTATAAAGAAAAATCTAATATATACCTAAGATTTTATTTTAAATTGCCATTTTAAGAAAAAAAAAAATCATAGAAAAACACTACAGACATTCAATGCAACTTTGCACTTCTGACTTATGTATTCTGGGTAAAGAGAAATAACACTTGTGCCAAAGTACCACACCAGAAGTTCCCTAACCATCATAAAGATGTAGTATTGCTATGCTGAAAAACCAGATTCCTTATCACTGGCAAGGGCTTTGTTATAAGGCTTACTTCTTCCAGCAAAGGACAGCGTAGCTTTGCCCATCAGAATCAGGAAGGTGCCTAATAACAATAACTTCTACAGTACGTTGTCTGTTTGCCAGTAATGCAACATAAAAAGTAAATCTCATGAGTTTGCCAACTACTAGAAATGCAAAACTGAGAAACTTAGAGCATCTAGGTAGATAGCAAGAGGATAAACATAGGCCAAGTTCACGCTGTTGGACTCCAGAGACAGCAAACAGACTTGCTTTCCTTCTATTCTTTTTAATAAGCTTTCACAAATGTAAAATATATAGCAGAACTATAATTTAATCACAGAAAAGATTCATTTGTTAAGGCAGCGGAGCTTCTGACCTCACATTTTATAGGCTCTATTGACTGAGTTTATCATTGCTGGAGGCAATAAAACTTCAGGATGCCTCAGTAGGACTGAGCAGCATAATTTCAATGTTAAATGGATAAAAAAAGATGAAAGGCTTAATTTAAATCCTACTGAAAAAAAAGCAAGACTAAGACTTTTGTGGCTTCAGTGCTGAATCTTGCTTTCCATGTTTTGTTGCTCTGGATTTTCTCTCTCTAGATTATTGTTGTGTTTCCCGGTGCACAATATTCATTTTCACACTCCTGGGCAGCAGACCAGAGTATCAAAGTACAAGGAAGAAAGCTGTATAATCTAACAGACAGAGAATCTGTAATGAAAGTATGGTTGGGGGGGGAGGCTGGAAATGCTTTGAGACTTGCATCACATCTTCTGAAAATCTTCATTGGCCTATTTCCTTTCTTTTTCTAACATTCACAAGACTACTGTTGAAATGTATATGTCAGACATCTCTAAAGGAGTGACAGAGAAGTAACAATTTATGCAAGAAGAAAAGCCACAATTTGGGCAGAAGAGCCCAGCAGCCAGGCTTGGTTCTTATTTTGCAGACAAACTGAGCACAGAGTGGCCTGTATTGGATCAGGCTTTGGAGCAGACTTTTACACAGTAGCTTAGTTCACTGCAGTCTCATCAGCAGATGCCCCACTTACCATAGGTTTCTCCTGCTCAGAACCATGGAGTTAGTTTCTCAGCATCTGATACGGAATTTCTCATTGTAGCCTGAGTCAGTTTATTTCTCTCTCGTAATGATGCATGAGCTTAATAAATATTTCTAAGGAGTTGCTGATGAATGGTTGGGAAAGTTGGGATGTTACCCAGCCTGAACTGAGTGACACTGTCTATGCAGTACAGTGTTTAGATTAATTTCTGAGGTAAACAAACAAAAATATATCCAATTCTACTCTGCATTAAAATAAGCTAAACAGTGGATCTCCTAAGGACCTTACACAAGCAAGCTGATCTACTGTTAATTAAGGGCAAAAAAGAATATCCTCAATCTTCACCAATTCTGAGCTGAATTACCAGATTAAAAAAAAGGCTGAAGTTTAAAGGTAGTTAGCTGCGTCTGCCCACTAGTCCTAATACAATTTTTTGCAAAGTGTATGGATCAAGTGCTGTAGAACTTCAGGATAACAGCACTCCCCACCCAAGTAAAGTCCCATGGCAGCATGATACTAACTCTTGATTTCTTATGGCTCCTTTACTTCACTGCTGTGGGGTTGCTCTGTATTCTAGAAATCCAAGGATTGTCAAGCAATTCTAAGAACTCTGGACCAAATGGGTGCAATTGTTTCCTCATGGTTGAACTCAGTTCCACGCATTTCGCTTCCTACATCCTTCCATGTTAGATGCCATTTTGTCAGACTGTCCCTCTGCTGCCATCTGTCACACGTCAACAACATGTAGTTGGATATTAGTGGGAAGGTTCAACTTCTACAACCATACTACCACCATCCTCCTCTGATGTCATGGGTTGACATAATAAAAATAGGAGGCATTACTCTCAGAGCAGCCCTGGTACAACTAATTACTGTAACTGTATCCCAAGTTAAATGCATTTTCAAGCTAACAGCTGATGTGTCTATTAAACCTCACGATGCAGGAAATATCTTCAAGCTCATACTGTAGGAAATACTTTGCAATGTTGAAACATGAAAAGGTTATAAATGATAAGACTCCAAACAGGATACTGCTGTAGCTATAGGACTAGCACTACAGCTTGCTAATGCTGCTTCTGATCATCCTGGTCCTGTTAACTATCCTGCTCTGTATGTGTCTCCATCCACCAGACGCTCACCTCATCCTATTCCTAGAAGCAAAATCACTACATGACAAAGTGCAGCTTCCTCTGCAGTGCTGCATAGCCATTCCCACTATACAAACCACCAACATACTAGCATGTGTTTCTTACCCAGCTCGTATCAGGACAAGGAAAGTGATGGCAATATTTACAGCCTCTTTTAGGATTAGAAGTTTTTTTATACAAACTTCAGAGAATAAAGAAATCCACATGTGGACCTTTGAAGCCTTAAATACAGAAGCCCTTTTGCCTCTAGAAAAAATATTATCAATTTGCTACATTAAGCCTGATCAAATGTGTGCTTACTTTTGCATTGCTAAACATAGGGTTTCCTTTCAAAGAAGTGACCGTGAGCCTTAGAAAATTCCACATACTTTTAGTACACTTCAGGGTCTTTCATAGAAGAGATTTTTAGCTCACTTTATAAAAATAAGTAGAAGCTAACAATCACCATTACACTTTCATAGGCACTTGCAATCTAGCAAGTTGTTTGAAGTCATGAACACCTGGATTTACATACACTGCAATCCTTGTAGGTCTCAAAGTAGGAATTGCATAGTTCTCTTATTGAAGGCTTAGAAAAAAGGTGTTCAATGCAGGACTGATGATCATACACTTGCTGATTATTATTACTACACATTACTAGAGTATCCACCACATCTTTAAAGGCTTCATTTTAAACAGTGAGCTAACCAGAGGTAAAATAAATAAATAAATAGGATCAGTTGCACAAATAAAGACTTCTATAAACAAGCTGTGAATTACACAGGCTTCTCAGGGTTCCATATGTGCCATAAAGCATGCAAAAAAGCATTCACTAAAAAAACTTAAGTTTTCTTCTATTGTCATTCAACTAAACCCATATGCTTCCCATAAGAATGACTCCATCCTTGGTACAATTTCCATTACTGACACTCCCAATATCCTCAATTAAGAATTTAATATAAGCTCTTTCCTGGGTGTAGCCAAGAGGTTTTTATGCGCACCAGCTGCCAAAGAAAACACATTTAGAAAGCCTACTACTACTGATTCTGGCTATGAGAAAGTTCTCTGGAAGATTTGCCTGTTGGCCACTTGGTCTGCTGTGTTTATAACCTTTAATGAACCCTTATTTTTCAAGCCTTAAAAATTGTTAAAGACTTAATCCAACATTCAGAAAGCTCAGTGAAAATTTTCCACCCTAAAAACACTAAACAACCTCAAGTCATGTCCATATGAATGCACAGTTCACTTATAGATTGTGCATGATTTAGTCTTGAAGGGTTACAATGCAATCTTTCTTGCAGTCTGAGTAAATTGAATTTTCTTAGGTTATTTTAGTTCAAACTTCTGAGAAACATATGAAGAAAGTAGTAAACAGTGCCCCACATGAAACAAACCAGATACAAGAAAACAAAACTATTTAACTAAGGAAACATCTCAAAATGTCTGCTTTAAGACTAATTGTAAGCAGCTGTTCACTGTTAAGGAAGTTTAACAAACAGTGGAGAGACTTCTACTATTCAAAAAAAAAAATAAAATTGAGGGAAACAAAGTGACATCATGCAGTACAGGAACATATTTATAGTAAATGGAATTACGTTAAGCTGGTGGCCAGTCACTAGTGGGCTCCCCAGTACTTCATTTTGAGGCCAGTTCTCTCCAATATTTTATAAATTATTTGGATGCAGGACGTAAATGCATACTAAGTAAGTTTACAGATGATACTAAATTAGGAGGAGCTATTGGCTCCCTCAAAGGTAGAAAGTCCTGACAGAGAAATCTTGATAAATCAGAGGGCTGGGCAATCACCAACTGCATGAAGTTACCACTTTCAACTCTGGATGATTTATGATTCTGTGACTTATTTTCTTAAGTACTTCAAAAATTGCGGACACACAAAAGGTCCTGCACCCTTTGAAAACTTGAAGGTGTCTGTCTTGTCTCTCAACTCAAAGCACCAGATTCAAAGAGCTAAAGTGTTTTAGGACATCACCTTAGACAGTCAGATAGTCACTGCCTACCTTCATCTGCTTTCATGTTATCCATTTGCTCCTGCATGCAAAAAAATAGAGCATAGAAATAAAGGAAAGAAGCTGCTTACCTTCAGAAGGCCCCAGGTACACAGGAATCTCCAGGAAGATACCCTTGTCTCTACTGCCAACCCTTAAATGAGGTCTGGGATTGCATTGCATTGCACTGCATGCACCTGAGTTCCCCTGGGTTGGCCCTGCCTTTCCACCAGGTGCTCAATCACTGGTTCAAGCCATGACTTAGCATTTCCACTACACTATCTAAATGGGACTTAATGCTCAGAAAGCAGCAAATCTCTTCCTGCTGCCCTAAGCAATTTCCATCTTATATCTTAATTGCTAATAAATCTTTTTGCACCACTTCATTTGGTGATAGAATTAACCCAATTGCATAAGCCAAAAGAAGGCTGCTTTTTGTTATTTTTCACAAGAGTTTTCCAGCTTGTGTTTGTTCTTTAGGAGTGGGAAATGTTTAGAAAGTTGTGGTACTATACCTTTGGATTATAAATCTTCTCTTCAAGCAATTAAAACAAACACTTCTTCCTTAAAATATGATCTATTTTGTAACTAGTAAGTTGCATCCAATGCATTTTTCTTCAAAGAGTTGTAAGATAAGCTCCTTGTAAAAGTAGTAACAGGAGTACTTTGTGCTGCTTGGGAAAAGTTTAACTCATTTTGAACTGTTGTTAAGTAAGAATATTGTTACAGAATCCTTACCAAAAAAGTTAACAAGGATCAATGGCATTTTAATAATTTCTTATGTAGATACTGGAATATTTGATGTTCATTTAAAATACTCGGTTATGTTGCATCCGTTTACACAAGATAACTGCTACAGTGCAAAGCATAAACTCATCCATCATAGATAAAACAACTGTTTTGTGTTTTCCTAAACTAAAATGTAATGAACCACAAGATGCATGTTTCAAATAACATGAATACTGACAGTATTCAATGACCTGAACACCAACCACAAGGAAAGGAAAGGTTTGTGGTTTTCTTGGGTGTGGTGAAGGCAGGCAGGGTAAGAAGGAATTCACAACTAAGTAAAAACAAAGCAAAGGAAGCAATCTGATTGTCCCCAAGGCATTTGTTAATTGCAGCTGAAAAGCACGTTCAACGCCCAGTTTCAGAGGGTGGTTGCTGGGAGCGTGTCTCTTGGGCACAGGACTGGGACAAGAGGCTCAGGAGTGAGCATTCACGGAACCAAGGCGCCTCTAATGTGGCAGGTGCCCAAAGCAGAGGACTAGCTAGCCAGACTCGTCTTTTGTCCTCTATTTCCATCAGTACCTCATAAGATATAGAACAGCTTTAACTATAGGGATGGAGAGTGTCCTTCTACCAGTATGCAGCATGGTTTAGGGGACATTCTCCTAGGAAATGTGGTTCAGGTGAAAGTTAAGGTTAAGCCTCTTATAAAGATATAAATCTAATCATTAAACTAGCCCTTTGGTCCAGACATCCTCTTTTCAGCCTTATAAAATAATAAACAAAAATTAATGTATGTAATTCTGTACTTTGACAGATAGTGTGCTGAAGGAAGCAAATGTTTCTGAATATTTTACTATATAACAAAACTTATCTTTCTCTCCTTCCAGTGTCCAAGCAAAGCAGCAATTGTTTTCACAATCTTGCTTAGGAGGATAGTTCAGTACCTTAGGAATGCATGTTCTTCCAACTACTACTGACATTAGATTTTACAGTCTGTATGGTACAGGACAATCATTTTGTAACTACTCAGTATTTTCATGAACATAAGTAATTTTGACTGTTAACTTTTGAGTAGTTTTCTCCCACCATAAGTCCCAGTGCAACAGATTTTAGCTATCTGTCAGGAAAAAAGTCCCAGAAGCATTTCTGGAAAACACTTAATCAGTAAGTTCAATTTGTACTATAAATCCGTGTTCCCTGCCACAAAATTTTTAAGGAGAAGTGAATAATAAAAGGGAGTATGGACATTATGCAAGTTCTGATGGCAAAAAGATGAATAGAGAGGATCAACAGGCAAGCATGAGAAGTGTTTAGTCAGCCTGCCAGCAGTAACCAGAGCAATTCACTGAGTAGTGTAGGGAGCATAATGTAGGGAGCCAACAGCACGAAGAGCATGGCATAGCTCTCTGGACTTGATCCCGCAGCCAGTAACTCAATCCTGCAGCCAGTAGCTGCAGGTGGTCAATGACTCCATGTCTGGATGGAGATCAATGACAAGATATGTCCGCCAGGGGTCAGTGCTTTAATATCTTCATCAATGGCATCGACAGTGGGGTCGAGTGCACCCTCAGCAATTTTGCTGATGACACCAAGCTGTGGGGTGTGGTCGACATACCAGAGGGACAGGATGCCATCCAGAGGGACCCAGACAAGCTTGAGCAGTGGGCCCAGGTGAACATCACGAGGTTCAACAAATCCAAGTGCAAGGTCTTGCACCTGGGTCTAGGCAACATCCACTACTAATACAAACTGGAGGATGAAAGGATAGAGTGCGGCCCTGCCAAAAAACACCTGGGTGTACTGATGGATGGGAAGCTGGACATGAGCCAGCAACATGTCCTCACAGCCCAGAAAGCCAACCGTATCCTGGGCTGCATCAGAAGAAGTGTGGCCAGCAGGTCCAGGGAGGCGATCCTGCCCCTCTGCTCTGCACTGGTGAGGCCACACCCGGAGTACTGTGAGCAGATATGGAGTCCTCAGTACAAAAGAGAGACGGACCTGTTCAAGTGCATCCAGAGAGTGGCCACAAAAATATCTGCGGAATGGAACACCTCTTCTATGAAGACAAGCTGAGAGAGCTGGTGCTCTTCATCCTGGAGAAGACTGCAAGGTAACCTTTCAGTATCTAAAGGCGAGCTACAGGAAAGAAGGGGACAGACCCTTTAGCAGGGTCTATGGTGATAGAACAAGGGGAAATGGTTTCAATCTTAAAGAAGGTAGATTTAGGTTAGACATTAGGAAAAAGTCTTTTACAGTGAGGGTGGTGAGGCACTGGAACAAGTTGTCCACAGATGTGGTGGATGCCCCATCCCTGGAGACTTTCAAGGCGAGGCTGGATCAGGCCCTGGGCAACCCGATCTAGCTGTTCATGTCCCTGTTCATTGCAGGGGAGTTGGACTAGATAATCTTTAAAGGTCCCTTCCAATTCTAAGGATTCTAGGATTCTAAAGAAATCAAACTATGCCATACTACCTCTTCTGTTTACAAGTCTCAACTCAGTCATTCAGATAGAAATTCTAAACTGGGAGTAAAGATTACCAGAAGATGAGGAAAAAGTTGGACTCTGTTGTTGCTCTGGAGTGCAAGATAAAACATTTTCTTTGTAGGTTAGGAGTTATTTCTGTTACCCTAATCATTTACTCGGTTGGAGTTATCTTTTTGTCTTCTAACAAAGATAATATTAGCCATTTGATTCATCTTTGCAAGTGAGGAAAAACAGGCCTTTAAACATCAGAGCATTGCTAGGCAATGGCCCAAGGACACATCCTGAAATCAGAAGTCAGTCCTTGCTGCTGGTAATCACAGCCTTGGTTACATAGAGCTCGGACCAGACTTACCAGATTCTGTTTTAAGAACATACCACAGGGAGAAGCTGTTCTTCTTGAGAATGAACACAACAATGTCCTGGAGTGCCTGACATTCTTTTCCAAACACTTCTGATGCTTTCTTTTGATAATGTGCTCTACTGACAAAAGTAGCATTACTGCTTGCCCTTATACATTGGTGCATTAAAAGAATGCTTCACAAGCTACTGAAAACAATCAGTTCACTTCTAAGTAGTACTTTCATTACCTCTGACATATGGAGTGCTTCCATGTTTCTAATGTTAGAGCTTAGGCCACACGCAAGATTGTATGGTACACAAATGGATGTTTAGTAAGATATTAATTCCTCACATTTTATGCAGGATTACCATATGCAGAGCAGAGCACTGACTGCCTGCTAGTTATTCATCTAGATTCGCTAACTTTACCAGCATTAAACTAGGCGTTAATATGTAGCACCTTCTTAGTCTTCACACAGGGCTTCACTGTCCCTCGTGTCACAATTCATAAGCTATTTTCAGAGCAAAATTTCCACTAGAGAAGAGTTATTTGACCAAAAGGCTTTTTATCAGGGCCTTCCCCTAAGCTATCCTACAAGAGACACCCTTCTGCAATCAGAGGAGAAAGCTGACCAAACCCTTGATCCCGTTCTTTCAGCCTCTCTTTTCCCTAAGCATGGGGCAACTCTATCCAGCTCAGATCTGCTTTACTCAGCCTTTTTCCCAGCCAAGGATAAAATCAAATGGCCTAACAAGCACCAAATGACTCAGAACAAAACACAGCTCCAACCAATGAGCTTCTCTTTCCTGGGAATGTTTTATCTCCCAGTTGCTTATAAACAGATAATAAATATTAAAATATGATAGGATCAAACTATCTGGTTCATCATACCTTTCCCTACAGAGTTAAATTAAAAAAAAATACTAGACAAATTCATTTCTTCTTCAGCCAGCTCCATTTGCACCCCGAGATTGCTGCTGTTTCAGGATGACCCGTTTGAGACCACTAACTCTGCTTTTGCTGGGGTTGGGACAAAGTTAGGATTTACTGTTACTTTTCCCCAGTATTTACAGCCTGCAATACTTTAACCAGTTTTGAGTTGCTGCCCTAAAAAACAACAAACAAACAAACAAACAAACAAAACCCACAAACTCTTCCTGCTAAATGTTAGGAAACAAGAAAGAAGCTGATTCACAAATCCATGAACAAAAGCCTCTGCCTGACTGTCCTCCAAAAAATACTTGTTGGGCTTGCAGACCGGACGCATGTAAGCTATGTCTATGAACTCCTGTAGACTGGCATGAACACAGAGAGTGTCACTTGTCTTAACTGTGGCGCCATACCTAGTGAATGGGAATTATACTCTAAGAAGAGCATCTCTCTGTATCCTGACCTCCTCAGCACTGGTACATCAGCACTATCGCTACAACCTGTGGTACAAAATGAAGGACTGCACATCACTCCTTCTGCTCTCATCAAATCACTAAAGCCATTATAAATGCATTGATACATTCAAAAAGATGCAACCACTCTGGTGCAGTAACACACAGTGATTTCCTGGGCTGGAGACTCCCCAAGGGAGCCAGCAGAGAGAGGGGCTGAGGAGGCATGGGCAGGGCTAGGAGGAAGGGTGGTCATTTGCTGCACAGACACACAGCACCCCAGGGAGCGCTGAAGGCTGGGTGGACAGCCTGCAGGATGCAGCAGTTGGCAGGAAGGCACACAGGAAGGGTGCTGTCACTGCTACTGCCATTGGTGGCTGTTACACACTCACAAGAAGCTCCAGTCTTGGAATCCACTAACAAAAAGCCACGTCCTCTGTGTCCCCCATGGCCTTTTCAGCCTCAGAAATCTGTGAGAGGTATGCCCAGGCAGAGCTGCTCAGCATAGGGACAGTGCTTTGGGAGCAAGTGGGCAGGCTGAGGAGAACAAGGGAGTTGGCAAAGGAGACTGATTAGTGGTATTGTGCTCTGCCATCCCTGAGACAGATGTGTCACTCAGCTGCTACACAAGGAGCCACCAAGCAGAAAGAGGGGACTTAAGAGATAGAAGGGAATGGAAGCAGGTTTCTGCTTGCGGTGACACGCAACTCCCTTCTATGACTACCTCACCCTCCCAGATATCATTATACAGCATATACAAGATTCTGGAACCTCATGGCAAAAAGAGGTGTGGATGAAGGTCCATCCAGGTTGGAGGGGTCACCTAGGGCTAGTCAACCTGATCTCATTTCACGACCACAAAGTGGTCTTTGTGACCACTGTCACAAAGAAAAGGAAGCGTTGTTGTCATCAGTGACTCCCTTCTGAGAGGAACAGAGCCTGATAATGTCAATCAGACCCGACCTATAAGGAAGTATGCTGCCTCCCTGGGGCCCAGGGAAGAGTCATTATTAGAAAATGCATTAGGTTTGTATCATCCTCTGATCATTACCCAGTATTGGTTTTTCATGTTGACAGAAATGAAGTAGCAAGGGGAAGTCCAAGGGCAAGCAAGATTGAATTTGGCGCCCTGGGAAAATTGGTTAAAGGATCAAGGGCACAGTAATGTTTTCTCTGTCCTTTCAGTAGCAGTGAATAATATTGACTGAAAGGAACAGGCAGACCCAGTTGATGCAAATGTGGCACTGAGGCTGATGTCACTGGCAGAATTTTGGTTTTCTTAATCATGGGATGAACAACAGAGATGCTATCGTAGGGAGAAAATGAGGGAGTGGCTGAGGTCCCCCGATTTGTTCAGATTGAAACAGAGCAGGCTCAGGGGAGGCCTGATGGTGGCTGCAGCTCCTCACAAGGAGCGGAGGACAGTGCTGAGCTCTGCTCTCTGGGGACAGTGACAGGGCCCGAGGGGACGGCATGGAGCTGTATCAGGAGAGGTGGAACAGTCTCTGCAAAAAAAAGGGCTAGAAGGGCATCGTGCACAGAGCTGTGGCTTTGTCCTCTTAGCTGAGCAGAGCCCTCAGAAGCAGACACAAGTCTAGCATTGCACACTTTCTGTTTTCTTCAAGAGGGTGAAAATGTTCTGTATAGATTTTCTAACATTACTGTACAGGGGGGAAAATTATTAGCTCCCCACAGCAGTTAATTAGAAACCATGAGCACATCTGACATAGACCAGGCTCCGCCATTAGGCAGGAACAAAAAGACGGGGATGAGGTGATTGGGCCAGGTCTCAATGTGGCAGTAGCTTTGTTTTGCTGCTTCTTTCTGAACAATTTATTGAAGAGATTTTAGCCTGGTGAGGTCAGAAAGGAAGAAAGTGTCGTAAGAAAACAAATCAGAGACTTTTTAAAATGTTGGGCTCAGTTTGGCTCCTTTTCACAAGGTATGGCATTCTATCAGAAAGCAATGCTTCTAAGTGCTGCAGTGCTTTAGTGCCAGGAAAAATGTTTCTAGATAAGGAAGTACTGCAGTTTGAATGTGACACATCTGGGAATGCAAGAGACAATTGAGATTGCCTACAGTTGTAGTGCTGTGTTTTCCAACTGAAAATACAAGGCAACATTCACCCACAGATAACCACAGTGGGAAGGTCAATAATGTTCAATAATAGCACTAAGTGAAAAGCCTACTATTGAACAGCATTTCATAAATAAATGCTGACCTTTTTTTGGTGTCTTGGAGTTAATTACAGCTTAAGAAAATACTGACATCTCTAGTTGAACAACAAACCTTACATTTGGTTGAGCTGCATGAACACCTCTATGGTATGAGCTGTAGATGACAAAACAACATTTGTTTGTAATCTGAGAGCCTTCTTTTTGAATTCCAGTTGGAGTTCAGGTGTTCCCCTCCTGTTCTTAGACGTACCCTTACCCTTTCCCATAACCTTTCAATAATTGTGCTCCTAAGGATGCTTCCACATTTTACATTAACCAGAAAAGAGGGACTGCAGGGGCAGTTCAAGAACCCACTTATCGGGATTACTACAGTATTACTTGTATTACAGAAGTACTTGTATTACAGTAGTACTTGTATTACAGACCTAATGAATGTTGTTCTCCCTGATACAGGCTGAGGCAGCAAGGAAAGGAGCAATGTAGCCTCTTCAGAAGTTAAGACAAGCTATATATATAGGTATGTATATATGCTGAGGGGTAGATGATGCGGGAAAGGAAGTCTTTGTGAAAAGCCGTGTGTCCCCTGTGGTTAAATTGCTTAACCCTCTAAATCATCACATAAATGCCCACAATTACTCCAATATGTGACAGAAAGCAAGGCTTTGGTTTCATGTACAGGCTGTCACATCTCTGAATGATTCACTGTACCCTCTCAAAAAAAAAAAAAGATACTTATGTTTCAACTTCTTTATACAGGCTTCTTGTAGAGAATGATTTTTTTTTCCTGAACTTTTCATACGAAAATTGCCATTAATTAAATTGACTTGCAAAAAATACCTGAAAAAAAAAAAAAACAGGACACAACCTTTCTTTTCTTTCCAAGAATATTATACCCAGTGTTTAGGACTTGTTAGAAATGGATGTGTGTTTCTTCACACTTAGTACATTGTGTATTTCATAGAGATTTATGAAGCTGGTTTGATTTTTCACGCAGTGTGTTACAACATTGTGCTTTTGTGTTGATGTAAGGGCTGAGGCTAGTAACACTGAACTCAGGCAGGTTTATTTCTCTTCTGGAAACCATGACAATGTAGATTTTGAGGCTTTTTGCTAGTGGTGGCTTTTTTGTTTTGTTATTGTTGTTGTTGTTTTTAATTAAGCCTAGGAACTATTGAGTTAATTGTTCTCCAGTTTGAGATCATGATTAACAACTGTGAGAAACTACTGAATACCTTCAGTCTTTTCTCTCCACTCAGCTGAGTTCTGTCATTTTATCACAAGTCTGTCGCTTAAGCTCTAGACAGGATACCACATTTATCAGAGTGTAAAATCAATTTTGGAAGGCTAGAATCACCCTGACAATCTGCAATACATAAAAAAATGCACAGGCTTAATGCCAGATGTCCAGAATATGAACAGATAAAATAAATGTGTGCTGGCACACAAAATCACTTCCCTGGAGAGTACCACTGTACTGTAACCTAAAACTTGCATTATGTGTTTTACATATATTGAAATCTCCACAACCACTTCTGAAAAGAAACTATTAATAAAGGGAATGTCAATCTGATTGTGGGATATGGTATCCACGGAAGAGTCTGCAGTACAAAACGTCGGTAACAGAGGGTAAGTTTCTTTATCCCAGAATAATAATTTAAAAAATGTTATTACATTCCTGGCCTTTATCTCCAAAATAGTCACATTGGCAGAAGGACCCAATGACCATTATGATGAAAACAAACATTAGCCTTTTCCTCCTAATAATAAAAAGAGTGATTTGGTGGAGACAGCATATATTGTTGCAGGTTTTCCACAACTTTCATCCAAAGCTGGTCAGAGGTCTGAATAACAATAGAGAAAAAAGTGTCTTTTATGTGCAGTTATAAATTGGTGAATTGAACCTTTTTTTCTTTTTCAGTTAGATTAGCACTCCTCTGTTTACTGGTTTATTACTTGCTTCCTTCCTATCATCAGGTAGGTACATGAAATGACAAAAAAACCATCAGGAAATGGATGCCTCAGACCCTGCTCTGGCTCCATGGAGATAAGTGTTACTGAAATGGCTATCAAAGTTTCAGGTGTATATTGCAGTGCATAGCTGGGCTGCAGCATACTCACGTTTATTTGCTTTAGATTTTACAGGAGTTTTATTCATAGAAAATGCTCTGAGGTCTTCAGGTCCACCCATCCCTTATTCATATCAAGTATTACCATACTGTTTCCTATTTCCTTCTTCTGTATATGATTGTCTTTCAAACCTGAGCTTGTAACTAGCCAGATACACTTTGTACTCCAGCCTACATTAAACACCACAACCAGGTCATGAAAATCTCACTTAACCTGTTTTTTTACACCTTTGTCTTCATGGCTCTTTCCTGAGGGATGTCCTTTATATGTGTGTCTAACGATATATAGATAAACGTATAGACGTAGAAATACAGATATGCAAAGAGCTGATGGATATTTTGGGTGCTAGCAATCCACTGCTGCTAATGATGCCTTTGTGAAGAATAAAAATGGAAATTTCCCCCACAAAACTGAAAAAATAGCAGCCCTATAGCAGCAGATAGGGGAGGGTGAATTAAAACTTCTCTGGGCAATAGTTTTTATTAGACATATCGGCCTAGCCACTTTTAACTTTAAAAAGTCAAGTTTTGATGGAACTCTGCATGGAGAAGGTCTATAAACAAAGGCCATACTATCAAATCACCTCACTGGGTTGCGAGTCTCTATAACTGACACTATAAAGACTGACACTATGTGCTTATTAAGCTTGCTAAGTGCTTATTGAACCTAGTAAGAGTCCTGCTGTTTTTCAAGCCCTGTAATAGATAAAAAGTACGTATATTATCCAAGAAACACTAACAACAGTCAGACTACTCAAGTCAATTACAGCACCATCTCTAAGGAGTAGTGGAGTCCTCTGCAAGTCCAAACTTTGTTAGTAATACCACGGAAATGTAAATTCTTTTGTGAATCTGAATTCAGAGGAAAGTATTTGATCCAGATTACTTGCAACCAAGCATTTAATAATTTGCAGTTTCACTGCTGCTTTCACTTTTCTTCTCGTTTCAAACTATTTTTTTAACAAAAAATACTATAAACCAGATTGTATTTATAAATGCCTTTGAAGCAGACTTCGGTAATTATTTTGCCTCATGTTTCAACTACAGAACTTCTATTGGGAAAGTAAATCACCGTATTTAAATCAAAGAGGCAAGAGCACATATGTGAAAGAACTAAATACGGAGAAATATTTAATCAAATTTTATTTTTAGCTGTTGAGCTCAGCATTTACCTGAAGATTAATTTTAATAACAAAAGTGGTGAAGTGCTTAAATCATACTGGTTTCCTTGGGATAAAAAGCACTTACATGAACTTAATGTATGAGTTTCTAGTGCTTTAAGAAATTGGTTATGCAACAGAGTAGCTTAACAGGCGCTTTAACACTTGGAAATTATTAAGAAATGATAAACTCAGAGCACTACTTGAGTTTCTAGCATGTCATCTTAAATCATCTTGAAGTGTAGTACAAACATTTCAGTTACTTCATGGTCTTCTGCATCAATTATTTCTACACCATACAACCATATTTCTATATTATTCTGTATTATTTCTATACAACCCCAGATGTCACAAATCTCATGTTCAGGGATCATCATTAAAGTTTTGGTAGGCTTGATCAGCATGAAGGACAAAGAGCTGCTGTGTAGATAGCAGAGCATGGGCAATCTCTCACAGAGTGCTAGGATGAGCTTCTGATGCACAGTGAGTGATGCAAAAGAATGTATGCATCTCTCCCTCTTAGTTTCCCATTCTTAAAGCTTTGCTTGGTAATGTACATCCTGCTCAGAGTGGATGGCCAATCATTTTTGATTGTTAAGTGTTTCTGTGATCTCTTCTACTGTTTTTGGAGTATTACTCCACACATTTTGAACACCACTTTAAACTGAGGATGTGATCCAGGAACCTGAACATGGGAGACTCTTGAACATATGCACACACTGAAACAAAGACTCAAGAAATTATTTAAATGCGAACCTAGAACTGCAGAATGGGGAATGTGCTTCTTTTGTATCAAATGCAACACTAAAATGCAACTTTCATTGAAAATAAAACCCCAGAATTTCTAAAAATCAGTGGAAAAAATAATTTATTGCAATTTCTCACATTAACATGAAACATTTATACATATATATTCTGTGCTGATAAAGTATACTAGGCATAGACAACTTTCATACACAAAGTGATTTAATTATTCTAATTTATAATGCAAATATTCAGGAAATGCCAGACAAAAGAATGGATATTATTCACACAAAAACGCACTGTGTGTTAAAACTGTGAAGCATCTGCAATCTCATCTAATTTTACTATGTCTGCTTACAAGCTATATATCTCTTAATTATGCCACGATGCCAAGAATACAATCAGGTTCTCCCAAGGAATAAAATAAAATCATTTCTGAAATTTAGAGACCAAAACAAAAGGCAACCATGACAACCATGTCTCGGCAGCATGCCTGTCAATTTTGAGGGCACTATCAGAAAAGAATTAGAGCACTACTGATAGCCTAAAATTGTCCAGCAATCTATTATTAACATGACGACTTCATTTAGTTAATATAAATCAATGAAAAATATATTGAAAATGAAAAGCATTTCAGTAAAAGTACATTGGCACAAGCTTCAGATGGCAGCATTGGACAAACAACTGCCCCCTTTCAAAACAGAAAATGTTCACATAGTGTCTACAAAGCCAAAATGCTGGATGACGACAAAAGGTACCGCTTTTCTAAACAGGAATCAACAGCGCATCAAGTGTTATTCGCAGTATGAACAGGAAGCATGGTCAGAGCAGAAGTAAATCTGATAAACAAGTTTTATGCAGTAGTTTCCATAATGATGCTTTATGTACTACTTTTTACAAATAGTTCTTTAGGTTCTTTGTTCTGCCAAAACATCAAAATGCCTCCTGTCTTTCCAGAAAAGTCACTGATTTATGCAACCACTGTACCGCAGAGATGAAGGTGAAGATGTGAAGCATCAGACTGAAGTGGTTAGCTGTGGCATGCATATTATAAAATTTTATTCAGTACAAACTGGTGATAGGAAGGGCCACAGGAATGACATGCAAAAATGCATATTAAAAAAAAAAAAAAAAAGAGCCTGAAATACATGCTCATAGCAGAGAGAGAACACCAAACACTAAGGAAAAAGTAGCAAGCATGCCTGGAAGAAAATGGTGAGTACGATTTCAGGACAAGAGCAAAAGACAATGATACTGCACATAACAGTGGGAGATATGAAGTAAAGTAACATTCATAACTCATCCTTACTGCCTGGCTCCCTATTTGGAGACAGTATTGCACCCTGTTCAGGATCCTTTTCCTCTTCCCTCAGCTCAGAAAGTATCTTGCTTTGTTTCCTTGAATGCATGCAAGTAGAATTTGAAAAGTAAGGGATTTTCTTTGAAACAACAACATAGTGGATCAATGCAGTGACAAAATATGTTTGACAACTTGCAACCGGTAAATAACAGAACAGAGCATAGGTAACACACACATTTCTTTTGTATGTGTTGTACCTAGGAATGTAACAACTCCTACATTCCCTGATGGAACTACTTGAGATATTTTGACTTGCTCCCATAAGTAATTTGGGGACATGGGAGAAGAGAAACATATTTGGAAGTGGGGACAGATGGAAACCGCAGTCAGGCATCTGAGGTTCTCTGCATGCTTTATGATTTAACACAAATCTGTTCCTCCCGAGAGAAGTTGCAGGTGAACCTTGTATTACAGTAGTACTTGTATTACAGACCTAATGAATGTTGTTCTCCCTGATACAGGCTGAGGCAGCAAGGAAAGGAGCAATGTAGCCTCTTCAGAAGTTAAGACAAGCTATATATATAGGTATGTATATATGCTGAGGGGTAGATGATGCGGGAAAGGAAGTCTTTGTGAAAAGCCGTGTGTCCCCTGTGGTTAAATTGCTTAACCCTCTAAATCATCACATAAATGCCCACAATTACTCCAATATGTGACAGAAAGCAAGGCTTTGGTTTCATGTACAGGCTGTCACATCTCTGAATGATTCACTGTACCCTCTCAAAAAAAAAAAAAAGATACTTATGTTTCAACTTCTTTATACAGGCTTCTTGTAGAGAATGATTTTTTTTTCCTGAACTTTTCATACGAAAATTGCCATTAATTAAATTGACTTGCAAAAAATACCTGAAAAAAAAAAAAAACAGGACACAACCTTTCTTTTCTTTCCAAGAATATTATACCCAGTGTTTAGGACTTGTTAGAAATGGATGTGTGTTTCTTCACACTTAGTACATTGTGTATTTCATAGAGATTTATGAAGCTGGTTTGATTTTTCACGCAGTGTGTTACAACATTGTGCTTTTGTGTTGATGTAAGGGCTGAGGCTAGTAACACTGAACTCAGGCAGGTTTATTTCTCTTCTGGAAACCATGACAATGTAGATTTTGAGGCTTTTTGCTAGTGGTGGCTTTTTTGTTTTGTTATTGTTGTTGTTGTTTTTAATTAAGCCTAGGAACTATTGAGTTAATTGTTCTCCAGTTTGAGATCATGATTAACAACTGTGAGAAACTACTGAATACCTTCAGTCTTTTCTCTCCACTCAGCTGAGTTCTGTCATTTTATCACAAGTCTGTCGCTTAAGCTCTAGACAGGATACCACATTTATCAGAGTGTAAAATCAATTTTGGAAGGCTAGAATCACCCTGACAATCTGCAATACATAAAAAAATGCACAGGCTTAATGCCAGATGTCCAGAATATGAACAGATAAAATAAATGTGTGCTGGCACACAAAATCACTTCCCTGGAGAGTAACACTGTACTGTAACCTAAAACTTGCATTATGTGTTTTACATATATTGAAATCTCCACAACCACTTCTGAAAAGAAACTATTAATAAAGGGAATGTCAATCTGATTGTGGGATATGGTATCCACGGAAGAGTCTGCAGTACAAAACGTCGGTAACAGAGGGTAAGTTTCTTTATCCCAGAATAATAATTTAAAAAATGTTATTACATTCCTGGCCTTTATCTCCAAAATAGTCACATTGGCAGAAGGACCCAATGACCATTATGATGAAAACAAACATTAGCCTTTTCCTCCTAATAATAAAAAGAGTGATTTGGTGGAGACAGCATATATTGTTGCAGGTTTTCCACAACTTTCATCCAAAGCTGGTCAGAGGTCTGAATAACAATAGAGAAAAAAGTGTCTTTTATGTGCAGTTATAAATTGGTGAATTGAACCTTTTTTTCTTTTTCAGTTAGATTAGCACTCCTCTGTTTACTGGTTTATTACTTGCTTCCTTCCTATCATCAGGTAGGTACATGAAATGACAAAAAAACCATCAGGAAATGGATGCCTCAGACCCTGCTCTGGCTCCATGGAGATAAGTGTTACTGAAATGGCTATCAAAGTTTCAGGTGTATATTGCAGTGCATAGCTGGGCTGCAGCATACTCACGTTTATTTGCTTTAGATTTTACAGGAGTTTTATTCATAGAAAATGCTCTGAGGTCTTCAGGTCCACCCATCCCTTATTCATATCAAGTATTACCATACTGTTTCCTATTTCCTTCTTCTGTATATGATTGTCTTTCAAACCTGAGCTTGTAACTAGCCAGATACACTTTGTACTCCAGCCTACATTAAACACCACAACCAGGTCATGAAAATCTCACTTAACCTGTTTTTTTACACCTTTGTCTTCATGGCTCTTTCCTGAGGGATGTCCTTTATATGTGTGTCTAACGATATATAGATAAACGTATAGACGTAGAAATACAGATATGCAAAGAGCTGATGGATATTTTGGGTGCTAGCAATCCACTGCTGCTAATGATGCCTTTGTGAAGAATAAAAATGGAAATTTCCCCCACAAAACTGAAAAAATAGCAGCCCTATAGCAGCAGATAGGGGAGGGTGAATTAAAACTTCTCTGGGCAATAGTTTTTATTAGACATATCGGCCTAGCCACTTTTAACTTTAAAAAGTCAAGTTTTGATGGAACTCTGCATGGAGAAGGTCTATAAACAAAGGCCATACTATCAAATCACCTCACTGGGTTGCGAGTCTCTATAACTGACACTATAAAGACTGACACTATGTGCTTATTAAGCTTGCTAAGTGCTTATTGAACCTAGTAAGAGTCCTGCTGTTTTTCAAGCCCTGTAATAGATAAAAAGTACGTATATTATCCAAGAAACACTAACAACAGTCAGACTACTCAAGTCAATTACAGCACCATCTCTAAGGAGTAGTGGAGTCCTCTGCAAGTCCAAACTTTGTTAGTAATACCACGGAAATGTAAATTCTTTTGTGAATCTGAATTCAGAGGAAAGTATTTGATCCAGATTACTTGCAACCAAGCATTTAATAATTTGCAGTTTCACTGCTGCTTTCACTTTTCTTCTCGTTTCAAACTATTTTTTTAACAAAAAATACTATAAACCAGATTGTATTTATAAATGCCTTTGAAGCAGACTTCGGTAATTATTTTGCCTCATGTTTCAACTACAGAACTTCTATTGGGAAAGTAAATCACCGTATTTAAATCAAAGAGGCAAGAGCACATATGTGAAAGAACTAAATACGGAGAAATATTTAATCAAATTTTATTTTTAGCTGTTGAGCTCAGCATTTACCTGAAGATTAATTTTAATAACAAAAGTGGTGAAGTGCTTAAATCATACTGGTTTCCTTGGGATAAAAAGCACTTACATGAACTTAATGTATGAGTTTCTAGTGCTTTAAGAAATTGGTTATGCAACAGAGTAGCTTAACAGGCGCTTTAACACTTGGAAATTATTAAGAAATGATAAACTCAGAGCACTACTTGAGTTTCTAGCATGTCATCTTAAATCATCTTGAAGTGTAGTACAAACATTTCAGTTACTTCATGGTCTTCTGCATCAATTATTTCTACACCATACAACCATATTTCTATATTATTCTGTATTATTTCTATACAACCCCAGATGTCACAAATCTCATGTTCAGGGATCATCATTAAAGTTTTGGTAGGCTTGATCAGCATGAAGGACAAAGAGCTGCTGTGTAGATAGCAGAGCATGGGCAATCTCTCACAGAGTGCTAGGATGAGCTTCTGATGCACAGTGAGTGATGCAAAAGAATGTATGCATCTCTCCCTCTTCGTTTCCCATTCTTAAAGCTTTGCTTGGTAATGTACATCCTGCTCAGAGTGGATGGCCAATCATTTTTGATTGTTAAGTGTTTCTGTGATCTCTTCTACTGTTTTTGGAGTATTACTCCACACATTTTGAACACCACTTTAAACTGAGGATGTGATCCAGGAACCTGAACATGGGAGACTCTTGAACATATGCACACACTGAAACAAAGACTCAAGAAATTATTTAAATGCGAACCTAGAACTGCAGAATGGGGAATGTGCTTCTTTTGTATCAAATGCAACACTAAAATGCAACTTTCATTGAAAATAAAACCCCAGAATTTCTAAAAATCAGTGGAAAAAATAATTTATTGCAATTTCTCACATTAACATGAAACATTTATACATATATATTCTGTGCTGATAAAGTATACTAGGCATAGACGACTTTCATACACAAAGTGATTTAATTATTCTAATTTATAATGCAAATATTCAGGAAATGCCAGACAAAAGAATGGATATTATTCACACAAAAACGCACTGTGTGTTAAAACTGTGAAGCATCTGCAATCTCATCTAATTTTACTATGTCTGCTTACAAGCTATATATCTCTTAATTATGCCACGATGCCAAGAATACAATCAGGTTCTCCCAAGGAATAAAATAAAATCATTTCTGAAATTTAGAGACCAAAACAAAAGGCAACCATGACAACCATGTCTCGGCAGCATGCCTGTCAATTTTGAGGGCACTATCAGAAAAGAATTAGAGCACTACTGATAGCCTAAAATTGTCCAGCAATCTATTATTAACATGACGACTTCATTTAGTTAATATAAATCAATGAAAAATATATTGAAAATGAAAAGCATTTCAGTAAAAGTACATTGGCACAAGCTTCAGATGGCAGCATTGGACAAACAACTGCCCCCTTTCAAAACAGAAAATGTTCACATAGTGTCTACAAAGCCAAAATGCTGGATGACGACAAAAGGTACCGCTTTTCTAAACAGGAATCAACAGCGCATCAAGTGTTATTCGCAGTATGAACAGGAAGCATGGTCAGAGCAGAAGTAAATCTGATAAACAAGTTTTATGCAGTAGTTTCCATAATGATGCTTTATGTACTACTTTTTACAAATAGTTCTTTAGGTTCTTTGTTCTGCCAAAACATCAAAATGCCTCCTGTCTTTCCAGAAAAGTCACTGATTTATGCAACCACTGTACCGCAGAGATGAAGGTGAAGATGTGAAGCATCAGACTGAAGTGGTTAGCTGTGGCATGCATATTATAAAATTTTATTCAGTACGAACTGGTGATAGGAAGGGCCACAGGAATGACATGCAAAAATGCATATTAAAAAAAAAAAAAAAAAGAGCCTGAAATACATGCTCATAGCAGAGAGAGAACACCAAACACTAAGGAAAAAGTAGCAAGCATGCCTGGAAGAAAATGGTGAGTACGATTTCAGGACAAGAGCAAAAGACAATGATACTGCACATAACAGTGGGAGATATGAAGTAAAGTAACATTCATAACTCATCCTTACTGCCTGGCTCCCTATTTGGAGACAGTATTGCACCCTGTTCAGGATCCTTTTCCTCTTCCCTCAGCTCAGAAAGTATCTTGCTTTGTTTCCTTGAATGCATGCAAGTAGAATTTGAAAAGTAAGGGATTTTCTTTGAAACAACAACATAGTGGATCAATGCAGTGACAAAATATGTTTGACAACTTGCAACCGGTAAATAACAGAACAGAGCATAGGTAACACACACATTTCTTTTGTATGTGTTGTACCTAGGAATGTAACAACTCCTACATTCCCTGATGGAACTACTTGAGATATTTTGACTTGCTCCCATAAGTAATTTGGGGACATGGGAGAAGAGAAACATATTTGGAAGTGGGGACAGATGGAAACCGCAGTCAGGCATCTGAGGTTCTCTGCATGCTTTATGATTTAACACAAATCTGTTCCTCCCGAGAGAAGTTGCAGGTGAACCTCTGTTCATGCAAGCAAGCAGACAAGTCACGGTTGCTTTGGTTCTATGTATATTTCTGATGCAGTTCTGAATACTGCTGGAATGGTATTATGGAATAGAGTTCTTAAGAGGGAAAAATAGAGATGCCAACTTCGGAACAAAATCTGAAGTATGCTGAGTTGCTCCAACCTGATGACATTCTACAGGCCCAGTAAAGACAGAGCATATTTTAAGCACTGGTTTTATTTCTCTGTGCCAGTTGTAAGCATTTTGTCCATTTCCCCTATCATATACTGATCATTGGGCTACAGTATCTGTTATGCTAACAGATATGCAAATGATGAGCTTGCCATTCTCTTAGGTATAACAGAAAAAGGGAGTGTTCCACTAATATGAATCAATTCTAGATTTAAACATACTGGAGATAGAAAACTTCACAATAAAAGAACAATCAGAGGAAATATCTTCAAAGAGATTTAAGAAATATTTTCAGGGAGCGACCATTCAAGACATTTATTTACCACATGGATTCTTAACAGATGCTAACATGCCATATTAATTGTTATGAGCGGCTCCCACTGAAATTAATCACACTGCAAATGATAATAATCATAAGAATGCACGTGTGTTTGAAAGGTCAGATAGAATAAGTATCTGAAAAGAAAACCAAAACTTAGTACCTTAGCAAAGTAATTACAATAAGGTAATCAAACATAAAAAGTTGTTTATTTGATTTCTGCTTTTGGATTACCACTATTATATGCAGCCTATAAAGTGTCAGAAATAACAACAGTTCAGAACATCTTAAAGGAGGAAACCTTAGTGCATCTTTTTGTTTGTGAACAGATGAAATGGTGCAGGGAGTGAAAAAGAATGAAGAAGAAAGAAGACCGTTACAAGATTATCTTCTTTCACTTTTCAAAATTACCTCTGAAAAAATGATTATCAGTCTCATACACTACATGAACTTATCCTTCTAGTTTCCTATTCTCCAAAACCCAGTACAACAAAAAAAGAGATACCTGCAATGGGAGAAGTCCTTATGTGTATGAGAAATATATGTATATCTGAATTTAAGAATATATAAAAAAAGCCTAACACAAATTAAGGGAGACTTTTCAAGTGTGCTTAAACTGTGACTATTATGTGCTCCCAAAAACCACGTTTACTATTGTCCCTATGTTTCCCTCTACAGAGCGGAATTATTAAACAGTAACAGCAAGTACCTGTCAGGACCGTTGTCATGATTAACAAAACCAGCTGTTTTACAAGCTCTCTAAAAAGAAGTTGCAATATTTAAAATTGTAAACTTCTAGAACCCTAAACACATGTGAAGCTGCACCTGACTCAATACTTTTCTGAAGCTTTACACTTAACATTATAATATTCCCTGATACAAATGATAGGACATAATTTATAATGCAGAAAAAATAAGTCTAAGGTGCTTAGTTATACATATTTCACATAAAAGTATGGATTTGAAAGAATAGCAGTGAAGTTACATTTAACCTTGATGTAAAACAAAATCATAGAAGTATGATCAAAAGTGGCACCCAGAATGTTAGCGCAACTAATATATACTAAAATACAGACTTCAGCGGGGTTAAAATACAGGCTGTTCCCTGAAGTTTAACAGTGAGAGTTAATATTGAGGGTTACCACTAAAAAGTCAATATTCATACACTTGGCTACCAGTTGTATTAAATATTTTCTAAGGGGCCATGATGGTTTAACAGTCTAAATTTCATTTTCAGAGGCACACAAGAACTCAGTACAATTAAGTCCCTGTGACGTGTACGTTCAGTGAAGGAACTGATGACTTACATTATTCTCGTCAGGTATTTCGTAGATTAAATACACTAGCTTAAAACTTTTTGTATTACTTTTGGACAGAATTCAAGCTGCGTATATTACTTTCACACATTTTTTCTCCCTGTTTGCAATAGGTGGAATGTATACACCTGCTAGGCTGGCACAAAGCAAAGTGATTAAACGTAAAACTCTGTAGTCCATTTCTGAGTCTAAATCTCATTGGCTTTTAATAAGATTTTGGTTACTACATGTGCAAACTTCTGAAATTGTCACATAAGCTCAAAAACCACTTGGTTCTTGGAGAGCTTCGCCCTACTGTCATTCTGACAAGATTTAGTTTCATATGTCATTCAGAAGACATATTTTTATTCTGTATATTTCTGAAGTAAGACCTTTATCACACAACAATTTCTGAGCAAGAAGATCCATCTGAGGTTAACAGAACACCCCACACATCAGATGTGGACCTGCCTGTGTGTAGTTGTTGGACTGTTGCCTAAATATCTGAAGGCACATTTATTCACTCACAGAAATGGTAAATTTCAAAGTGCTGATAACCGGACATCGGTTAAGCATTTTATTACAGGCGTTATATTGCAAAACCTAGCACAGTGGAGAAATCTGCACATAAAGAGATATTTATATTTAAACACTGTCTTTCCCTCAAGGACCTCTTAAAATATGAAAGTATTCCTTCGGGGACTGCACAAACTCCACAGACTTCAATCTGCTGTCAAGATAGTAAATGCATTAATAAAAGCATTGTACAAAACTGTTCATTTCTTCCAGGGAACATTTAGTTTGCAAATGCAAATGGATCTCAGTGGCTTAGATTAAATTTGTCATATTTACAACTTGTTTAAAAGAAAAACGCACTTTGGTTAGTCATACCTCTGTCTCTGTACTCTTTCGGGACAAAAACCAAACCTGCATTGGTTCTTTTTTACCCTTCATAGAAACTGGACCCCTGTATTCCAGGTGGAACTGAGGATCTGAATTTTCTGGTGTCATAAGACACCTGAAAATAGAAAGAGAAAACGTGTAAGTGTATGCATGCAAACCATACACAATTTAAAATATTAAACACACACATACGTGAGCAAGTTAATAGAAACAGCAAGTCTATCTCTAGATCATTATTATATTTGCATACCAACAATCATGCATCACAATACAGTCTGCCATACAGTTCATCAGAAGTCACGCACTTAAATAATGTGTTAACAGTGCCCCATCACTATCAATTCCAAAGGCACATTGATTTTACACTGAAAAAGTGATTTCTTTTAAAGTGTCAACACCAGTAAAAACAGTGAATCACTCACTTGTACGTATACTCAGAGACATTGATCTTTCCCTTTTCTCCAGTAGTTTCTGTCCTGCTTGTTAAATTGACAGTATTTCCAAACAGGCAGTAACGTGGCATCCTTTGGCCTATGACACCTGTGACTACCTCACCAGTATGGATTCCTATTGTTATCTTTAGAGAGAAAAAACAAGGCTTCAATATTCAAAATAAATGTAGCTAATCTCATGATTCCAACTAAATACAGGTATTATGCAGTTTCTGTCTACTAGTTTAATTTCCAGTGCATTACTCTGGCTTCTTCAAAGCTTTGCATTTTGTATCATGTTTTTTTTTGTTGGTTTTTTTTTGTTGTTGTTGTTGTTTTTGTTTTTTTTATTGTAGTGCCATGACTCTGCCTGCCACACGAAAGAACAAACCTCATCTTTTTCCAACATGCACCACGCCATGCTGCTATTATATGCAGTAAAGTAAAAGAAAAGTGGGAAGAGAGGAATACTCTGTAGGTCTGAGTTTGATGAATGCTCAGAAGCTGCAGAAATTGATGGTTTAGGCCAAGAAAAGACTACTTCTCAGAAAAAAGGCCCCAAAGGAAACCTCCTCACTTCCTTGCTCACTGACAAGGTGAAATAGACCTAAGCTAGGTCTTAGAGCAATAGATTTCATATAAATAACAATACGTATCACAACTAGTTATTTTGTCCTCAGAGCTTCTTGATAAAGACAGGTCAACGCAGTCTCACCAACTCTGTATTAATGCAACAGAATATTTAAAAAGCCTGTAACAACAGAACTTCCATTAACATATACTGTTGTTGGAATCACTGCCATAATTACCTATGGAAATGTACTTTTCTATTTAATGCAAAATTTTCCCATGCTGATGGGATCACAAGCATGACTGAAAATGTCAACGAGGGAATACTGTTGTTCTATTCATTGAGATGAAGACGACTCAACTAACTGTACTTGATGCATAATGTAAATTTGTTTAATAGATTGAAAAGATCAGAAAACATGATGAGGATCTGATTTTTTAAATAGTTTAGCACAGCAACTGCATTTGAGAGTCTGGGGAACTGCCAATACCACATGTACATGTAACTCTTCATATTATTTATAGAGATCTATCTCAAAATAATAAAGTTTACATGGAAAGGGATTTTAGTATTATCATATTTCAAAGCATTATAATCATATAAAAGAATGGGCTCTTCATTCAAGCCCACGCATTTACTAACCTGTACAGGCTCCCCATCTACTTGAACCTGGCCTGCCATTTCCATCATATCCAATGCTAGGTGGCAGATAGATCGTGCATGATGAATGCAAGGCTCTGGTAGACCACTCACGGTCATATACTTGTCCCCAACTGTTTCCACCTAGCAAGGTACATATTGTTCCATTTATTATCATGGACTTCAGAGTACAAGAAAAAGGATGTAGCACTTCCTTCAAAGACTGTCCTTTAAAATGTTTTCCCTACGCTTACATCCAAAACATCTTAAATCCAAAAATATCTGCTTGTTATGATAAGAATTCATAATATTTCAACAACATAACAAAGACAGTGATTAGGTGAACTTCAGCCTCTTTTTTGGAGTATTCTAGAATTTGTATAGAGACTGAAAGCCATGTTTATTCTCACTCACCCTTGATTTATCTGGCACAGGACATAAATTTAATTTAGAGTAAAAACTAGCAATGGATTTTATACAAAGACACAAGCATATACATGTACGTGCTCAAAAAGTAATGCCTTGTATTTATTTCCACGGAAACCAGAACAGATATAAAGAGCACAATAACACTATTTGATAAGAGCAAATTCTCAGCTATAAAACACTATTTTTCAACACAGGCACCACCATGAGCAATGCATTTTCTCCAGCAATGAACAAGAGCCTGCATGACATAATCATAAAAATCTTCCCCAGCAGAGGTGACCCTTTGTTGTTGTCACCACTGCTGAAAAGCACCACTCACCACCTCACTGTGCTCACATCCACTGTGTGGTCTCCATCAACGTTCAGCAAGTGTTAATGAATGTCAATGGGTGCCATTTTTTCCACATGGAGGAATTCAATGACACATCTTTGCTTCATACACACTTCCATGTCAGACACCATTTTGCAGACTGCCCCTCTGCTGCCCTCTGTCACACAGCAATAACAAGTAACGGAACATAGGCAGAAAGGTTCAACCTCTACTGCCGTATCACCAACATCCATCTCTGATGTCGTGGGCCAACATAATAAATAGAAGGCATTCCTTTTGGAGCAGCCCTTGTATATATGGGCTACATACCTATCTACTTATCTATCTCCTACCAGCCATATCTGCAAATAAACCTCACTACTACTGAAGGAATAAAACTGAATAACTGAATAACAATTTATGGCTTACAGCTAGGAGACCCAGGTATATGACTTAAAGCAAACTGCTTACATAAATTTTTACATCTTCTAAACGTGGAAGCAAATTAATGTATCCAACTAACAGGTGACTATGCACAAACACTGCAAAAAACTATGCACTTTGTGTTCTTTCACACAGAGATAAACATCATACTCCTCTTTAGCTATGTAGTATCAGACAACGCAGATCAAAGACTGGTAAAAGCCCACACTCCAAAGGATGGAAAAGAGCAACATGGCAGAAAATTATTGAAAAATCACAGATTAAATTACTTGAAAATCTACTGTTTACCTTGTAAACAAATGGATTCCTTCGTGAATCAGTTAGAATATCAAATCTCGTGTAAAGATCATTTAAAAGATTAACAATCTTCATAGCTCCCTCTCCAGAGGCATGCTTACTACAGAAGGCATTGAATCCAACAATGCCACTAAAGAGAATGGTGACATTGTCGTATCGCTTAGCTGGAACAGGACGCTTGTGTCTCAGCTCATTTGCCACTGATGGTGGTAGAACGGAGTACAGTAATCTAAATTAGTCAGAAAGAAAGGCACAGGCAAAATAGAAAGAATTTTGAGTAAGGTCTTTACGTAGCATAGACATATATTATTAATTCTTCTGACAAGATCTGTTAATAGTGTCTTGGATCATTTTTGCTTACTGCTTGAGCATTTCCGCCATATCTATTAACTAGATGGCAGGTAAGAAAGTTTGCAAAACTATTTTAGGTTAATTAGCAAAGTAAAAAGGATTGCCAGTTCACTTCTCCTCTGGTGTACTTATAAAGGAAGGAGACATCAAAACACCTATTTTGATGTATGCGACAGCCTACACTGCAGATGACATATGACAATCTAAATTAAGAACAAAACCCTTTAAGGAACTGAAGTGAAATGTTCTTTCTTGACTTCAAAATTACTGGCCTTGAATATTTTTTTTTTATGTTCTTCCAAGATTCTTTTATTTTATGAAGAAGGTACCTATAAATAATATATTGCTGTGACTGTTTCAGCTCAAAAATCAGGATTTGTATCTTACGTGTCTGTCTTTTTCTTTTCATCTTCGAGTGCACGTAGTGTGTGCTGCAGTCTGTCAGTGAGGATCTCAAGCTCTTGAGTCAGTTTATATTCCTCTCTGAACTGCTCTCCCAAAAGAACCAGATCACGGGTAGCATCATGCAATGGGATATCACTCAGATATAACCCTCTTCTGGTTAAATCATCCAAGTTCATAACACTGCAATGTGAAGACATAGAGAGACATGAGTAGATAGACAGGGGTATAATTAAGCTTGCCAAAGAAGCACTTAAACCTCAGATAAACAGCAGAGAATGTGAAATAGGAGAAAAAAAATGTGCTTCTAAAAATCTGATGAGCTGTATAAAATATTCCTTCCACAAAATTCTTGGAGTTCACTTGTGTTAAAACATAGCTCTTGATTTTGCATTTAAACATAGAATTCTCATGAGATCCATGAACATATGAAATGCACATTCTTCAGTGCACAAATAAAAGTGAGATTATGTTAAGGTAGCATCTTTCTGTCTTCATCCACACATTACATCACTTTTATACACAAGGTTAATGTGCAAGTCTGGTATACTAGCTCATAGAGCATTTAGCTGAAGCCCTCTATTCAATCCCTAATTCCAAACATTCTCTTCATAAACACCACTGCTCTATTACACTAAAATTAAGGAAAAAAAACATATGAATCCACATAGGAAACCAAATCAGTGACATCTCTCAGCATTCTCAGAATAAGAAACAAACATCAAGACTTGCCAAACGTCGCTGAACAGAGAATTCCCACTCGTCCAAAGTAAGCCAGAGCATCCCAGTGCTTATACTGAATTATTTTATAATCATCCAAGTTCCAATGTTCAAATGCTCCTCCCTCTTTTGGTATCAACACAACAAAATCAATTAAATCCATACCCGAGCCAATTAATCTCTGTAACATTACTCTCAGAGATATTCATAAAATCAGTAACTGTAAAATGAAAAGTGCTATTATACAACTCTTACTGTTTAAAGTACCTTGGTGAACAAAGAAAGAGAATGCTGTCTGCTTCAGGCAAGTAGATCATCTGCCCTTTCAGGCGTAAGCAACTGATTTCTGTGCCAGTCAACTCATCTTCACACTCCAGCTTCTCTACATCCAACAGCCCCTCCTGGTGAAAAAAAAAAATCACAATTATTTTATCATTGCATTGGTACATGTGTTACTTTACAACATCTGTGTAAATGCCTTCACTATGAAGGTCATCATAATGTCTGAAATAGTTACACCTTACCTTAAAACCCAATTATCACTTGAACACAAAATACTGTTCTCACTTCAACACTGATTTTCTGCCTCAGAGATACAAATCATGGCACCTTTCCATAATTTCAAGTTCATAACTTCTTGTTTTCTTCACAATAGTTTGACAAAAGGATTGTCTATTCTATGAACTTCATAGAATCCCTAAAAAGTATTGCTAGCTTCTGTCAGGAAGTTCTTTGGCATAGTAGGTGCAACTCTACATTCTGCAATCATTGTTTCATATTGCCTGCCTCCTCTCTCCTGTTCTCTCTAGAGAAAAGGATATTCATACCCAATTCTATGTATCGGCCCAAATGGTAACCCGTTTCATATTTGCCTCCCTTGTCATAATGAAGTAAAACAAAGTGTTACTGCCCTTCCTTTTCTTCAGTAAAATGCCATATATGAGTTTGGCCTCTTGCCAGGAAAGCCTCAGATGAGAAGTATATGTACTTCACCACTCCTATTTAGCAATTAAGTCAATTTAACGCATTGAATTCAGACCCGTGATTTTTTTCTTGGCTCAAGACTCATAAAGAACCAAGCTTACTACTATGCAAGAATGTTCTCTGAAGACTTCTGCTTTTTCTGTACTTCTTTTCTCTCCAAAGCCTGCTTACTTATAGAAATGCCAAGTGAATATTTTTTAGTTACCTTGGTCCTCAGTACAAAGACTGTATTGATATGTGAGAGGATCCCATGGAAACTAATATCAATATGAGGCCGGACCAAGGAGAACACTGACAAAAGACTACAATTTCCTGGTTGCAGCTGAAATTTAAAGAACAAACACAAAAAGAAAGAAACAATTGAATATGTTATAATTAAAGTATACATGGAATAATTATATTCAATTTGCTTAAATTACAGTACCGAATGGAAGACAATACATACTTCATGCATTTCTCCATTAGAACACAAGGTTTTCAAATCAAAGATTTTACATCAAAAGTATCACTGGCTTCAAAATGCAACTCTAGCCTGCAAGATGACTTTGTGTTAGGTTGTTTCATATTAATTATCTGTCAAACTATCCCCACTATAAAAAAGAGTTAAAAAGTTTTTCAGTGTTTTCCTCATAAATACCGTCCCTCAAACACTCTTTTCAATGATAAGCCATTTTCTCTAAAGTGTCGTCTGGTCGTAAGGATCCTGACAGCCATCCTCAGTAGGCTAAACAGTTACAGCTGTTCAGTGAGTGACCTTGAGAAGAATTTACAAAGCTCTTCTTTCAAATTCTTCTACAAAATCGAGAAGGAAATCACACACAAAAAAAGGCAGGAAAAGTATTCTCTGTTCAAGATTAATCCTTGGTCTGTTACTGCACATTACAGACATAACCTTTAAGGAACAGAGCTGTTTTAGGTTAAGGGCTATTTTTTAAAGTCCTTTTTCAAACAACAGGAGCACAATGCGGTAAATATTATACATGGGGATGTTCTTTAGACAGAAAATCCTAAACCTGTTTTATTAATCTTTGGGAAAAAAAAACACAAACTACCTGCACGATCTAGTATAAGAACTCTCCATGACTATTTATGTATTAAAGAATCATCTAACCTGTGGAAGGACTCTGTATATTGCATTGCCGCACTGTGTCACCACCAGATCTCTGTCAAATATTATGTGGAAAGGAAAAGCCTTGCAGAAAGTATACGGACTGATGCGAGACTCTTGGGTACCATTTTCTTCAAATCTGTCAAGGTCTTCATAGTAGTCCTCTTCTTTAGATTCTTTCTCTTCAATTAAAAATTGAATGTGGTCACATTCCTCATTCCGCTGTTGAATAACCTAGGAAAAAAAATGAGGGAAAAGATGAAAGACTAAAAACCTTGCTATTCAATATTAACCAGAATGCTACTATGAAGAAAAAGATACATTTAGACCAGAAAGAAATCTAAGAACAGCATTGGTACCTTGAAAAATTCTGTATTCTAATAAGCATGTCTGTTTGAGTAAGTCTTCGTAATTCCAGGGGAAGAATTATTCCTTTGCTTAGCTGCAGTTGCTCTTTGCGTGAATAATGTATCACTGAAATCTATGTTGCCTGAGTGAAATGCATATCCAGAAATCAAGGATTCAGACTCAGGTTATGCTTGCTTTCATTGGTATGTGTCACACAGTAAGATTTTTCCTCTCCTTGAATGGACCTGTTGCAAGACTTGAATTTCACAAGGCACTTGAATCCTTACTTTAATGAAAGCTGTTTGCAAGGCCTGCAACATAACAGCAAACAGCGCTTGACCAGAGGGTGGGCATGTCATAGCCAGCCAGAAGAGCGGCAAAGGGAGCAGAGGTCTGAATACATAGCCCTTGCCCAAGCAAGCTGCGCTGACAATAAGATCATGCTCAGAAAATAAAACTAGAAGCAATTACAGTCTTCTCCAAGTTACATTCTGTATTAAATTCCAGCAACATTTACATCAGCAAAATCATAAATAAATGTCTTGAATACAGCATTTCGCTTCTGTAATTTTACTTAAAGTTAGTCAAAAAGACAAAATTAAAAGGGATTATTTTGTTTCCAGGGAGTCGTATGCTGTAGTATAATTAAAGCTAATAATTAATAGAATAGCACAATTTACCCTGAGAGGCCAAACTCACCTCTTCTCAAGTCTAATTAGGTTTAATGACTGGAACAGAACAATTCTATTTATACAGTACTGTTAAACAGCAACTTTTTGGAGCACGTTGCACCTTATTCTACTTCCATCTAAAGTCTGATCCTACACGTACTGAAGCAAAAAAAAAAAAAGACTTCTTAAAATCCCTAATGCATCCTAATTCTGCCTTTTACACATTATCTAGTCACGGAGAATAACAGTTAAAAAAAAAAAAAAAGTAGATCTGAACAAACACTGATGTTTAGACTTTCAAACACTTCCCCTCCACAACTGTCAGCCATGCTAGCTGGTGTGCTGGGGAGTGATGATACTTTATTAGTTCCTATTCACATGCAGCAGCATAAAGCAACAAAACAAAATTTTATTGCTAAATGAGGCTTAATTTAAGAAGGTGGTGTTCCTTAATCCTCTATTCGATTGAAAGGAAAGACAGGCTCTTCTGGAGGGCAATTCAGAGTAGGAACCTAATTTAAGTGCTCTATATAATGTGATGCACTAACTTTTCTATTGAGCATGTAACTTAGAGAAAGATCAGCCTACATTTACCAACCAATGCAGGTACCTGAAGCTGGATGTAAGAACAAGTTCAAATGTTAATGATGATAATGCTTACTTTCTTTTAAAAACTCTGTTGGTAATCCACGTGGCAGTGTGTAGCAAAGAGAAATGGGAAATTATAGTTAATAAGGTGTAAGCCACAGGAAGAGTATACAGTGGTCATTTGAAGAAAATAAATTACGTGGGTTTATCTAGTAAAGCAGAACATAATAGATGGTATCCTAGGTTTCTTCTGAATTCACAGCTTAAGGGTCTTCCACGTCCTCCTCTTCGTTTAAAACATTATCCCTGCAACTGAGAGAGACTGTGGCCATACTGAGGATTGATAAAATGCTGTTAGCATCTTAGTTCTTATTTTCCCTCACTCATTAGCACACTTACAGGTTTTATCTCATTATTACTATTATTATGGCCAAGGGATAGCTGAGATTATACCCAGTAACCCTGTTCAAATTCTGTAGAACTATCGCTAAAACTGATCTATGTTTACAGATGATTTCTAGTCTTGGATCTTACTTCACAGGGTTGATCTTGCCAGCAAAAAACGCATAATTTGGATAAAAAAGCTTCACCATCCAGCAATGCAGTCATGTAAGTTTTAAAAATCCAATATTTTTCAGGAAATATTTATAGACAGTACATGACCTTTCAGAGAAATTAATATCATCACTTAATGACCATATTAGTAAGTGCATACTAGTACTTTGCTATCATGCTACACCTTTACTTACAGTTCTTTTCCTGCTACCATGCAGCACAGAAAGGAATTTTCTATTACTACTTTTATTTTTTTATTAGAATGAATAATACATCAATAAACAAAAGTCCAGTGTTAGTTTAAAAACAAACAAGCAAACAAGAAACAACATTAAATTAGGACTACTACATGCTTTAAGACATGCCTAGATATGACCCTCTGCAGTCGCTACGGCTTTCACTGGGTTGAAGTCAGTCATCACCCCGGATTTACTTTTATTTTATTTGCCTAATCTGTATGGATAAAGGCTGCTGTCACTGTGTCAGTAACAGTACAAAGTTGCAAGTCTCCCAGGTATCTTCAAGTTCATCTGCAACACTGTAGACTCCTAGGCATCAAGAAAATGAATCCTAGGCATCATAGAATGAATCATAGAATGGCCTGGGCTGAAAAGGACCATAATGATCATCTAGTTTCAACCCCCCTGCCACGGGCAGGCTCACCAACCACATCCAGCCTAGCCTTGAATGCCTCCAGGGATGGGGCATCCACAACCTCCTTGGGCAACCTGTTCCAGTGTGCCACCACCCTCTGAGTGAAAAACTTCATCCTAATATCTAACCTAAACCTCCCATCTCAGTTTAAAACCATTCCTCCTTGTCCTATCACTATCCATCCTCATAAACAGCCATTTCCCCTCCTGTTTATACACTCCCTTCAAGCACTGGAAGGCCACAATGAGGTCTCCCTGAAGCCTTCTCTTCTCCAAGCTGAACAAGCCCAGTTCCCTCAACCTTTCTTCACAGGAGAGCTGCTCCAGCCCTCTGATCATCTTCGTGGCCCTCTTCTGGACCCGTTCCAAGAGCTCTGCATCTTTTTTGTACTGGGGGCTCCAGGCCTGGACACAGTACTCCAGATGAAGCCTCACAAGAGCTGAGTAGAGGGGTACAACCACCTCTCCCTGCTGGCCACCCCTTTTTTAATGCAGCCCAGAACACAGCTGGCCTTCCAGGCTACAAGCGCACACTGCTGGCTTCATGTCCAGCTTCTCATCTACCAGGACCCCCAAGTCCTTCTTCCACAGGGCTGCTCTCAAAGGATTCTTCCCCAGTCTGTATAAATACCTGGGATTGCCCCAGCCCAAGTACAACACCTTGCACTTGCACTTGGCCTTGTTGAACCTCATTAGGTTCACATGGGCCCACTTCTCCAGCCTGTCTAGGTCCCTCTGGTTGGCTTCCCCTGCCTCCAATGTATCGACTGCACTGCTCAGCTTGGTGTCATCTGAGGGTGCACTTGATGCCATCATCTATGTCATTGATAAAGATGTTGAAGACCACTGGTCCCAAGACCGACTCCTGAGGGACTCCTCGCTTGTGAAAGGCCTCCACCCTGACACAGAACCATTGATCACAGCCCTTTGGCTGTGTCCAGCCAACCAGTTCTTAATCCACCGAACAGTCCATCCTTCAAATCCATAGCTCTCCAATTCTGAGAGAAGGAAGTGGTGAGGGACCATGTCAAAGGCTTTGCAGAAGTCCAGGAAGATGACATTCATCGCCCTTCCCCTGTCCACTGATGCCGTCACTCCATCATAGAAAGCCACCAGATTGGTTGGGCATGATCTGCCCTTGGTGAAGCCATGCTGGCTGTACCAGAGCTGACACACTACAGGCCAACCACATGAAAACGTGACAGATTCACAAGACAGCCACAGTGCTGGCTGAACACTAGTAGTAAAACTGATATGCTATGGACATGGAAGGCTTATTTTTTGTTTTGTCCCTCCACACACAGACCCTTATTAAGGGTCTTTTATCCCTCTACAGGCTAAGTAAGCTACTGATTCATCCTTAAATAACACCCTATGGATATGCAATTTCATGTCTTTGTTGCTCGCTTCATTTATGCACTAGATAATCTTTCTATCTTGTTATTTCATCAACCTCAAACAACTTAAAACTTCCTCTTCTCTGAGGCATTTGAGATACAGATAAAAGTCAAACTTCAAAATTTCATATATGCTGTGGTTTAACCCAGCAGGCAGCTAAACACCACACAGACTTTCACTTGCCTTCCCCCTCTCCCCCTCACTATGATGTGGGGTACAGGATCAGGAAA